>CM066038.1:273030369-273173846 GCA_033557465.1 Ichthyophis bannanicus | reverse complement strand
TAGCTAGTCCATAGTGCATGTTCCTGATGGGGATGTGCGTCACACTCACCAAGTGATAAATCAGTGATTGAGCCCCGGACAACAGAACCCATATACATCAATCCTACAAGAAAACAATGTATTAGCACTATGGGGGAACCCAGCCATTGCCGTGGTCACTGCACAGTCAGGAGTGAGAGTGACCTACCCAGCAGGACATGCCTTGTGGCACACTTGTCCGTGCAGGTTGGTGGCCGGGGCACGACAATGTCCCAGCCATTGTCCCTTTGCTCTGTACAGATGAATCCAGGCCAGGCCAACCTATCCAGGCTATTCCCACAGTACCTTGCTTCTCATTATGCACATTGGCAGGCCAATACAGGCAACAGTGCTAGCAGTGCTGGGCTGTGGAGGGTGTTTGCAGCCACCACACACTGGATAGACAGACACATACTTCCCACACCTATGCCGGCATTAGCAACTATAGAGGGTGTTTGGCAGCCCTGGCCACCGCACCAGTCCCGTGGCACAGTGCAGGCATGGCTATGGTATTCAATACTGTTGGGGGTCACTCCCCAGGGTGGTAAACACTGTCAGACACAATACCTGTAGCACACAACACAGGACATCAGGAAAGGTTGCTATGATGCCGCTCACTCAGAAATTTGTACTTAACTTTGGAATTGCTATATGCCAGTAATCATAGCACCATTTTGATAGCTGTGTACAATATTCACACGGTTTAGGGTGGCATTCCTAAGATATGCAAGAGTGCTAGTAGTTGGGAGATGCACGCAGGGCCCAAACATCCTGCCTCTCCAGGAGGCTTCGGTTAATGGGGCCTTTGGGTGCGGGTGTTTCTGCCCCTGTTGGCCGTTGCCTATAGGGCAGGGCGTTCCCAACTCCGGTCCTGGTGGGCCACCTACCTGTTTGGGTTTTCATGCTGTCCCTCATGAATAGCCAGGGAAGATATCTGCATACCATGGGGGCGGTGCATAGAAATGCAACACAGGGCATCTTTATTAGTGACAGCATTTATGTATTTAGTTATTTATTTAACAGTTGATCTATTATACCGCTACCTTCCACAGATCAGGTGACGGGTGTAACAATGAACGAAAAAGGAAACAGGAGTAACAGATCTGTTTTACATGAAACATTAGTTAACTAGGTACAAGTTTGCCAAATACATTATAACCAGATTGAACTATGTATGGTAAATAATTTGTTCTATAACAAACAAACTATTACCTATTGCAAACTCTTTACATCTTTCAATTTACAGGATTTACAAATAGTGATTAAATCAAATTTAAATTGTAGGTTTAATTGAGGAAAAAAAGTGGAATTTGGTATTCGCTGAGGTATCTAGTAGCCATTTCTTGTTAGAGTGCGTAAGGTATTTTCTAAGTGGTGCCGAATATAGCATGGTACCTGACTGTGGGTGTTTTGGATGAAACCCCTCCGGACTGCATTTTGGAGACTCTGCTAATAGGTACTGCACCTGTGGTTAGGGTGTCTGTGCTCTGTAGGGTAAAATGTAGGTGTCCCAGGCATGTTTCGTATCTCTGCAATAAAGGTTCTGATCTTTCTTAACCCACGGTTTATTACTGGGTAAAATATGAGGACCGGGTTGTGCAGGATACTTGAAACCTTGTGACTTTCGGCTCCTGAGTCACACTGGGCTGTGTGTACTGCACCACTGTGTTGCCACAGGTACAGGGCTAATTCCCATGGAGATGCCCATGATTTGTTTTGTCAGATCAGAGGCCTTGTCTGTTGCAGTGGACGGCACCCACCTAAACAGGGCGTAGGCCATGGTCTGCTGCGGCCAGACTGCCACTTGCCCCCTCCGCCACCAGGCAACCCCTTACGCCAAAATGCTGCCATGCCCCCTTCTGCTGGTGGTGCTGGTGATAGGTGCGCAGTCTACAGGCCATCCCAGTGTGCGTGAGTAGGCGGCTGCCCTATGGTGGGTGGGTTCTGGGGGTAGGGGTTGCTGCATATACGTCCCACGTTTCCCCCACAGCACCGCCTGCCACTGTTCTGTTAACCTGGGGCGGTAGCTGAGGGGGACTATCCCCTGGGACCACTGTGGGAAACCCAGTCGTGATGCCCATGTCGGGCCTAATCATTTTCAGTTGCTGTATGGCTGCCCCTCTGCTTGTTTCCGCATTCATATGGGGCCACCTAGCAATCACCCTAGTCCGCACTGTGGCCCAGACTGACACCACAGCCATGTGCCGCCTGAGGACACTATGTCTCACACCTTTTCCCGCATATGTCAAGTGTGCCCATGCCAAAAATGCCCACCCTGCTGTTTGCACAAACATGTGCACGCCATAGGAACACCTGTCCAATAACAAGGGACAGCCCTGAACAGCACTATTTCCACTGTGGGAGCCCAAAATTTTTTGTTCACCTTTTCGGAGGGACAGAGCATAGACCCTTCCACAATTAATATCTTTTTTTGGGAGCTTTCTCGGTAGTGTTTTTTGTGCTGTTTACCCAATATTATCACGTATTGGCCAGCGTTGGTTAGGGTTTTTTCCAGTTTGGTTGAGGGTTCATTTTCAATTGTTTGAATTCCACCCCCCTGCCCTTTTGGTTCTGTGCACACTGTATCACACATCACTTTTTGTAGGGTTTCTGCTGCCTATGCTGTAACATTGTTCCTGGTACACTGAAATAGTTTTTCTCTTCCCCTGAAAATGTGCATCTAACAGCAGGTTTTTTCAATCACGTTAGGATTCAGCTCATTCAGATCAGCGCGTTGGTGTGAAAGGGACCTCTCCCCGCCACCACCACTCTGCCACATTGACTCCTTTCATCTCCGCCCTTCTCTCCACCTTCTACGGTGTTTTCCGTGCCGCGGAAACATGTTACCGATCGTTAAGTTACGTTTAACACGTGTTTTATGAGGAACGTTAACGATCGTTAATCGTTCTTCATAACACGTGCTACGACGTAACTTAACACAGATCGTTAACATTACCATAACGCGCGTTTAATGTAATGTTTACCGCAGTTTAGTAAACATACCCCTATATGTCTTTAATATGGAAGACCAATCCTTGCATGCTTCTGCGCAGGTTGCATCAGCAGTAAGATATGCTTTGATGACCTTTGAAACAACCAAAAATCATAAATGTTTTGGCTTTACTCTTGAAAAGTTCTTCAGCTCATTGCCAGTAGTCATTGAGTTGTCTTTTGACCATGCCTATTCCATGTACCTATTCCATGTACAGCACCCAAGAGGCAGGCAGAGCCTTCCCCCAGAGATCAACTCAATACTGTGTGGATGAAGTTATGGTGCAGGGAACAAGGATACAGATTTTTTAGGAAAATTGGGCAAAAATTTGGGGAACAGGAAAACCATTTTTCAGAAAAGATTGATCCAATTGGTGTATTTACCAAGGGCAGGGTGGTGGATGGGTTTCATTGCAAACCCTCCCCAGGTGCCAGCCTGGGAGTGTGTGTGCACCCTCACCAGCCCCATGGAAGCGCAGCCGTGGCAAACTTACATTTGAGATGGTTTTGCTGTGGTGCCCTCACACTGTCAGGGGAACCAGTTGTTGTCTCAAGTTTTTCCCGTCCGCTGAAGTTCCTTCATGACATCATGGAGACTTCAGGTGGCGAAAGAAAAATGGCTTGGCCCCTGGAGCATGAGGCATCGCAGAAATACCATTTTAAATTAAAGTTATCTATGCTGCCTTGATGCGGATGGCCAGGGGGTGTGGGAGGTGCATACACGGTGCACAATTATGGTGCTGCCCACACTGGGTGTGGCATTGGCAGCATGGTTGGGGAAAACTGCTCCTGGGTTAACTGGGGAGGCGCCTCTAAAAAACACCATTGATTGGACTCCCATCCCCATCCATGGTTTGGAACAGGCTGCTAGTGTAACCCTCTTAAAAAGGACGTAGAGCAGCTATTTTAACCTAGATAATGGTGGGAAAAGATGATAGTTGACACAGGAACACATAGTTCTGACATGATGTATCCTTGAAAAGATACTAAACATAACAGGGAATGTTAGGAGCATCACCAATAAGGAGTTTGCATAAAGGTAAACATAGCTCAGGGTGCCTTTACGTAAAGAGCAGACAGAGCTGAAAGAACTCCAAAATGCCCTATGTCAAAGCTGATAAAGGTTATTAATAAGTGACTAATAAAACATACTTTAAAATGCCTGTATGCAATGCTGGAAGTTTAAAAAATAGGATTTAATAGTCAGAATAATACATTAGTGAATGAAAAGGTAGATATAACTGGCACAATCTCAGAGACCTGGTAGAAGGAGGCTAACCAATAAGGATACTCTTATACCAGGGTGCCAATTATATCACACAATGATAGGAGAGATCAAATTAGTGGATGGAATGGTGCTGTAAGCAAAAAAGAAAGCTTTCAGTTAAACATATAATTCTGCAGGACAGAAACTGCACTCTATAATCTTTTATGGAGTAATAAAATCCATGTGAGAATGGGGATGAGAATAGTAGTATGGATGTTTCTACCATCTTCCCTGGCCAGAATGAGAAGAATATGGCAACAGAGTAATAATGCGTATTCCAATTAACCCAGTATTAACTGGAGTAAATCACACAACAGGACATGCTAGGGAATTGAAAATTAAATAAATGAAATGCTTCATGGAACAGCTTAGTCGAGGGCAATGCAGGGGAAGCTATTTTAGGCCTAATCCTTCGTGGAACATGGGATTTATTTTATATTTATTAGTATTTATCTGGTGTGAGAGATAATGATGTTGGAGTCATTTGGTAGTAAGGGTCATACATGTTCAAATTTGATTCAATAAATGGAGGAAGAACAGTAAGGCAATCAATTGTTCTAGCATTTACTGTAACTTTCAATAGGGTGTCTATGAAATATGAAGAAAATGATTAGAAAAAAACTAAAAGGAGCAGCTGCAGATATTACTCTAGACTGGACATTGTCTAATAATACTATCGTGGAAGCCCAGGCCAAATGTATTCCACACATTAAAAAAGGTGGAAAGAAGGACAAATGATTGCCGGAATAGGTAAAAGGTAAGGTGAGAGAGGCTGTTACAGCACAAGAACATCTCTGGAAAGATGGGGGAAAAAAAGATTCAAATGAAGAAAACAGGAAATAGCTTAAGCACTGGCAAGTTTTGATGCAAAGCACTGATTAGGCAGGCAAAGAGAGAATTTGAAAAGAAGCTTATAATGAAAGTAGAAAATCATTAAAAGCTTTTTAATGTATATTTGAAGCAGGAAACCTGTGAGGGAATTAGTTGAACAGCTGGAGTAAAGTGGGCTAAAAGGAAACACGGGAGGACAAGGCCATATTGGAAAGACTGAGGAGGTCATTCCAGAACATGAATAAGAGGTCTGTATGTGCGAAGGGGGCATTTATGGGACAAAAAACATCCCCAACCATATTCTGAAACAATGCTGTAGCGAATGTCCATGGTGCTAGCATGGGGATCTCAGCATATGCACAGAATGGGAGGAAATGGGGACGTGGTCAGCCATGGAGATGTGCATAACATATTCTGGAAAGGCCCATATACGTTCTGCGATATACCTGCGGACATCCCCAGTATTCCCGCTGCAACATGGAATAAGGCCAGGACATAGAAAATACTCCGCTGTGCTCTGCAGTCCATCCCATATGAATATCCCCGAATAGCCAATGCAATAAAAGGGGGGGATAAGATATTTTTTCAGATATTTTAGTGAGAAGAGGAAAGGCAAAAGTGGTATTGTCAGACTCAAGGGTGAAGGGGAGGAATATGTAGAAGCTGATGAGGGTAAAACAGAATTGCTTAACAAATATTTCTGTTCTGTGTTCACATTTAAGAACCGGGAGCAGGACCTCAGAAAACACCCACAAACAGGAATAAAAGCGAGGGGCATCTTGAAGAATTTTCAGAAGACTGTGTTTGTGAGAAACTAGCTGAACTTAAAGTAGACAAAGCGATGGGACCGGATGGGATACACTCTAGAATACTGAGGGAACTTGGGGACGTTCTAGCAGCTCCACTGACTGACCTTTTCAATGCCTCATTGGAGTCGGGAGTGGTGCCAAAAGGACTGGAGAGAGGCTCATGTGGTGCCTTTACACAACAGCGGAAGTAAGGATGTGGTTTAAAACTACATGCCAGTTGGTTTAACATCGGTGGTGAGTAAATTATTGGAAACGCTGCTGAAAGAGAAAAATAGTGAGGTTTCTGGAGTCCAGTGGATTACAGGACCCGAGTATGCATGGATTCACCAGAGACAGGTCTTGTCAACAAATCTGATTGATTTCTTTGACTGGGTGACCAGGGAGTTGGACTGAGAGAGAGCCCTAGATGTGGTGGTGTATTTAGATTTCAGTAAAGCCTTTGACACCGTTCCTCACAGACACCTTATAAACAAACTGAGCACCCTAGGGATGGACCCAAAAGTTACTGCTTGAATTAGAAATTGGTTGAGTGGGAGGTGACAAAGGGTACAGGTAAATGGAGCTCACTCTGAGGAAATGGAAGTTACCAATGGTGTGTCCCCAGTGATCTGTACTTGGTCCGATTCTTTTCAAAATCTTTGTTAGTGATATAGCGGAAGGCTGTCAGGTAAATTTTGCCTCTTTGTGGATGATACCAAAATCTGCAATAGAGTAGACACCCAGGAAGGTGTAGATAACATGAGGAGGGATCTAGCTCAGTTTGAAAAATTGTCTAGAATATCTCAGATGGGATTAAATGTTAAAAAAATCAAGATCATGAATTTGGGCTGCAGCTATCTATGATGGCAATATAGTATAGGGGTGTAGTTCTTTTGTCCTCTATAGAATAGCGGTACCTAGGCGTGGTCATGTCATATGATCTTAAAGTAGCTAAACAGGTAGAAAAGGCGATGGCAAAAGCTAGAAGGATGCTTGGGTGCATACGGAGAGGAATAGCTAGCAGAAAAAAGGAGGTGATAGTGCCTCTGTATAAGTCTTTAGTGCGACCTCATTTGGAGTATTGTGTGCAGTTCTGGAGACCGCACCTTAAAAAGGATATAAACAGGATGGAGTCAGTACAGAGGGTGGCTATCAAATGGTTATGGTCTTCATTATAAAGCATATGAGGACAGACTTAAAGATCTTAATATGTACATCTTAGAGGAAAAGGAGGGATAGAGGTGATATGATTGAGACGTTTAAATACCTCCGTGGCATAAATGCACAGGGGGAGAGCCTCTTTCGACTGAAAGCAAGTTCTACTAGTTTAAGCAGCAAAGCGCAGACAAACCAATGATACCAGGAGTCTGTTCAAAAGGTCCAAATCATTTATTTGTGCACAAGTCGCCCGAACCAGTCAATTTCAAAATGGCTGAGCAAAGTTTTCAAGCATTACAACAACTTTTATAGACTTCTGTTCCATTCTAGGTATAGAAAAACATTTCATTGGATCCGGTAATCTCCCGTACCTCCCTACCTCTTCTATTGGTCCCGGTACTGATAAGTTTATCCAGTTATGTCCCTCCAGTGGGCATGACACCTGCATACCCCCCTTCTAGTCCCAATTACAATGGTCAGTTCATCAACTTGTTACTTTCACACTCTCAAGGTTATAGAACCAATTTGTACGTGCAGAGGAGCTGGGCTCTGCCAACTCATCTGTCCAGCACTCCCAATTATTTCTTTGCAGATGTACTTTTTCTTATCAGTAACTTCTAAACATGTCTTTTCTGTATTTTTCCATCTTTCAATACTGCAGTTCTGCTTACCTAAGCTAATTCAATACTTCTAATGGACGTTCTATCTTACAATAGCAGCATATTGGGGGATGTGCAATCCTATATGCCTCTCCACAGGCCTCATTTACAGGTCAAGCTAGCCATGCTGCCTGCTTATGTTCGGACACTGTGGGTCACAGGCCTGCACCTGCCACATTCCCCCCTTTGATTAATCTCACCCTATTACTAAATAAGGTGTGAGAATTAAATCACTTTCTGAAGAATCACATCCTGGCTAAAGGATTTCTACCAGGACTGGCTGTATATAAAGCCATGATTTTTGTTGCGGTCTTCCGCTCTACTGTACTATCAATAGTGTTATGAATGGAACGCATACAACATGGGATTTAAACATGGTAATAAGAAGATAACAGCAACAAGGATTAGTACCAATACTGTAAGCAGCAGATAAGCATGCAATAATAAATCCAGGAGTCTTTTCAAGGATCCAAGCCAGTTTAATGTGCACATGGCTCAAGCAATAAGCAATTTCAAAATGGCTGAGCCAAATGGCTTCTAGTAAAACAACAACTTTTATAGCTTCTTGTCCATTCTAAGCATAGGCAAACTTTTCATTGGTCCCAGCACCCCTCTCACCCATCTAATGGTCCCGGTACTGATATGGCTACCCAATCGGGACACTGGTCTGGGCCCAGCACCAGGTTGCCCCCCTTCTAGTACCAATAACAATGGTCAGTGTCTCTAACTTGTTACTTCTCTCCTCCAAGGTCGCTGAGCTTGTTAAAACATATTGGAAGCAGGTCAATGTAACCTTGATTTTTGCATAGTTATTTAATTCCATAGAATCTGTGCTCTATTATCAGTACCAATTAGAGCTTTTTTCTGTCTTTTATAAGTTTCGTTTCTGCTTAGCTATGTTCAGTTAAACTGAGTTAAGTTTCAATTCTATGGTGTCATCATTCAGGGGGGTTTTCATTCCTCTGGGCCTAACTACAGGCTTCAGTTACAGGTCAAGCTGCTCAGGCCTGTCTGCTTAGTTTCAATTAGCATGGATCATAGGCCGTCGCCTACCACATTCCCCCCTTTGATTATTCTCACCCGCATGTTAATAAGGTGTGAGAATCAAATCACATATACTAGGTAAAGGTATCACTCTGTGGTATAGGGTAGTAAGTCACATAGCTAGCATCTTTGTAGCTGTCTTACGCTCTACAGTGTTTATTAATAACTGAAGTTATCATTTGCAAGCAAAATGGCAAGAAACAAGGGAGCAACAGGCAGATAGTCAAAGTCCATAGTTTGGCAAGAGTGGGGAAAAGAACTAAAGGATTAGAAGGTTCGGTTGCATCTTTGTTGTGCTGTCGTAAAGCTTCTGATTTAGACAGACCAGCTGTCCATCCTTCGTAGTAGATTGTGGTCCAGTCCGAACAAAACACAAACTGTCAACAATGGGGTGGGCCAATACCCACTCACTAGTAGTATTATGTAATCAGTCTGATTGTCTAGGATAGAATAGTTCAGTTCTTGCGACTCCCAGGGCCAATGATCTCCCATCTTAGTTCCTCCACAATAGAAACAGTCAGAAGTGTGGAGACTAGATGCTAGTGCTCCAGAAAGATCAAGAAACAAGTTCTGGTGGTGGTATGAGGAATTGCAACGGTGGCTAGCATAGCCTTGTAGAAAAGTCAAAATCTAGAACAACTTTTGGATTGGAGAGTATACCAATGCAAGTATAGGAAGAATGATAAAACAAGGTCTGAGTGACCTTCGGTCCAGTTCATGTTGTACTTATACAGGCCCTGCCCAGGGAGATAAGGCAAAAGTCATTTCAAAGAACTCCAAGGCTGCTATCACGAAGAAACAGTAGAGAATCATGATGAAAGTTCTCTGTAGAATTAGTGCAAGTCTGAGAAAAACCAGTGCAATCTGTTGATAATTCTTGACCACGAATTCTTCTTCATCTTACTGTACGTTGCCCTGTTTTGCTCTCAGTAGCATGCAACAGGTGTAGCGTTGATTGTAGATCCTCAAGCTTCCACTGTACATGACCTTACCAGCTTTTTGGCAGGAGTAGGGCTGTAGATTCCAAAGTATCACTGTCCTCTGGGATGTCTCAATTTCTTAAAATATCATAGCATAGTCTCTTAGGCTATTATTGCTTCCTTAGAGCAGTTCACTCTTTAGGAGATCAAAACAGTCTTTTCAGAGTATTTAAACACAGTCTCTTAGAAGATTCAATTTCTTAACACAACACAGTCTCTTTCTGATGATTGCAGGTTTTTCAGATGCGAGGCTTACCTTCAGATAAACAAACAGTCTTGAAATAGTGCAGTTTCTGAGGGACCAATAAGTCTTAGGTCCGTGGTTGTTGTTGTAGGGTGAGGTGCAATGGAGTCTCAGGATGCTGTACAGTAGTCCAGTGATCAGGTTCAAGAGCAGCTGCTGGCTTCACTTGATTATGATGGGTCCAAGGATCAAAATTCTGCGACTTTTACTGCAGTTGGAGTTGACAGGATGACGACATAGGGTCCTCTCCAATGCAGGGGCTAACAGTATCTTTCTCCACTCTTTGATCCACAACGATACTCCAGTCTTGAAAGGATGCAGTGGTGCATGAAAATTTATGAGTATTCGATTTTGTACTCAGTTATGAAGACTCATGCAAAACAGAACTTAAAACCAATAGTTCATGTCTAATAATTTCAGATCCTATCTGTCTCATATCTCCTTTTATTTCCTATACAATAGGCAGGGGTTGCCCATACAGAATCTCAAAAAGGGAGACTCCTATGACTTAGCAGGGGCTAAGTATATCCTAAGAAGGGCTATGGGAAGAACCTGGGGCCACTTCAGGTAAACCTCTTGGCAAAGTTTAGACAACTGAGATTTCAGGGTTCTATTCATACATTCTACTTTTCCTAAATTCTGAGATCTATAGGCGGTATGTATCTATTAATATCGATATCTTGGGCTATACTTAATGGACTTGCTTCCTAAGGTTATCCACCCTCATTCTTTGTACAGGGCCCCATATGCATGCAAGGTTGTAAGGGTATACTTGAAATCTGGGTACACATTTAGACAGGGCTCTTTTCCTATTGTTAGTGCTCTAGTGAGGACTATCAGTTCAGCTTTCTGTGGTGAAGTTTCTGGGGCCAGGGCTGAGGACTCAACTACCAAATCAGGGGTCACCACTGCATATCTAGCACAACAATGTCCATTGATGATGAAACTGCCTTCAGCCACAAAGAAAGTCTGTTCAGGGTTCTCCAGAGGGACATCAGTCAAATCCAGGTGGCTTGAGAATACAGTGTCCATAATTTCTAAACAGTCATGATCAGGGATCAAGACCAACTGATAACAACATAGCAGGATTGAAAGCTTGACTGACCCTTCAGTTGTATCTGGGGTTTTCACACAACATACTCTAATATTTCAACATTCATAGATTTGTTAGCTAGTAATTTCCTTTGTATTTCATATTGGTTAGAACAGAGTGTGGTACAGTAACTTGAAGATTCTGTCTCAAAGTGAGCTTGTCAGCTTTGCTCACTAGGAGGGCTGTAGCTTGCAACAGCTCTCAAATAAGGGGCCAGCCTTTTGCAACTACATCCAATTGTTTGACAAATAGGCTACTGGTTGTTGCCAAGGTCCAAGAGATTGAGTCAACACTCCTAGAACATTTCCTTGCGACTCATGAACATAGAGACTGTAAGGTTTTCTGGACATCTGGTAGACCCAGAATTGGTGACAACATCAGAGTGTTTTTTTCAAAGATCAAAAGGCTGCATCCTGTTCAAGTCCCCATTCCTCTGGAGACTTTTCCATTCCTTTGATAGCTTGATACAATGTGATACAATGGTTTTTGCTAGCAGCGCAAAATTGGGGATCCATATACAACAGTACCCTGTGGCACCCAAGAAGGCTCTCACTTGCCTCCTGGTGGTTGGAGTAGGAATACTGCATACAGCTGCTTTGCGTTCTGGTAAGGGTTCCAGGCGTCAAATTCCGCTGGACAACTGGAATCCTAGGTATTTAACTTGTTTGACATAATTATGCTTTGGCTCTTGAGACTTTGTATCCAGCCTCATTAAAAAGGTGCAAGAGTTCACTGGTGGCTGGTGGACATTCACTTTCTGAGTTGGTGGTAATCTTGTCTAGGTGAGTTGGCCCTACCTCCTTGTAGTGGGGTCTTGGGCTAAGCGTATACAGAAAAAACATCTTTTTAAGTCCAGAATGATGAAATGTATAGCTTCAGCAGAGATCAGCTCCAAGAGAATATAAGGATTTTGGTACCACTGGTTGTATAGTTTCAGCTGCATCATTCATTCTTTCTTAGATCCTGCACTGGGCGGTAATCACCTGTCCCAGGCTTCTTGACTGGCTTGAGGGTGACAATGGCAGGGGCTATGTTCTTCGCTAGGCCAGGTGGATTATCTTCTGGCCCATCCTCCAGGTAGGGCTATGAGGTTGGTAAGTGTACAGCTTGTTGCTTTGGATGCAGGTGAATAGAACCGCCATTCTTCTTCTTGGGGACAGTTAACACCATCAGGCCAGCAGATTTTGAGTTTCATTTTTTTCTTCCTTCAACAGAGGATATCTGTGCTTGAAGCTTTGCAAGCAGGTCTCGGCCCAAAAATGGAATAGGGCATTCAGGCATATACAGGAACTGGTACATTATTATTATTATTTTTTTCTAGTTCACACATGTGGTTCTGCAGAAAAGGCTTTGCGAGAAAAACACAGGGGCTACTGGCTTTAGTATTCTGCTCCTGTATCCCCCATAAAAGTCCATATATTGGTCCCCTATTTTTCAGACTGACTCCTGGGGACCCAGGGAAACTGGAGAGTCCGGTCTGGCCTAGTCTTCATCCATGCTGTAGCCCTCTCAGGCTGCCACTCACGCTATAGCTGCTCCACTCTCGTGCTGAAACACTGTGCTTGGTTTATTGTTTTATGACTTTGCAATCAAGTACTCCCTCGGGAGTCAAGATACGGGCATTCACTTCTCTAATGTCCTTCTTTTTCTATAATGGGCGCACTCACACCCAGTTTTCACATCCGCTGCTCCTTCGATTAGGAAAAGCTCCACATCATCCAACTAAAATATCATTCACTTTCTCTGTTACATTTATTTTCACAATTCACACACCCTCTGATTAACTTTCATTTAACCATTATGCCCGCAAATTCATCCAGTTCTTTGCAAGTTCCGTTCATTAGTTCAATCAAGTCCTAAAACTTCTCAGTGTATAATGCAGTTTTTTTTCAGTTCTAAACAAGTCTGGTCAGCTGACTTTCACTTCTAGTCCGGAGGGGGTGGACATTCCCTGTTGCAGAGGTGGCTAGCAAACTACTTGGGAATCTGTAGTCCCCCCCCCCCTCTCCTGGATTCGGTTTAGACTAGCACTGCTCTATCCAGGAGGGTGTTTTTTTTTTTTTTTTTTTTAAAAGGTTCCACTTCGCTGCTGTGGGGACATTAGTTCATGCCCAACCGGGGGGGGTGACATCATCGGTGGAATGGGCTCCATCCCCCCCTTAAGCACTCTAAACGGAGCTACTTACAGAGAGAGAGAGAGAGAGACGAGACAGGATACCTAGAAATTCTGGGGCAAAATCCTGATTGGGACAGAGACATTTCATAATCTTCAGTAAATCCCTTACTGAAATTCTTGATCATACTTGAAAAGACACTTATTATTTCTGTAAACATAGGGCAGGCAGGAAACACTTAGATTGAGCACATACATCCATTATGCTTCTTATAGAGAGAACTATAGCTATCTGTCAGCATGTCTCTGCAAAAGAAATTATTTTTTTTTAGTTCAGGAAGCAAATATTTAAAAGACATTCCGGATATTTTTCATAAAATACAGTACACCTTTCCCTTTTTTTTTTAAATACAGAAAAGCTAACTGATTTGTTCATTAGTAACCAGCACAGAGGGGAAGCATGCATTCAAATGACTTATACTCATTCATAAAAAGATAAACTTTGTTTTTAAAACTTTTGGTTAAACAGAGCTAGTGAAACCAGAGAAAAAACTAATTATAAATTCATCACGCTTCGATTAAATGAAGAGACTTTTCAAATCGGCAGTCCCTTTTCATTCTTAGGAGAAATTTCCTGCAGTCTCCAGCTGTCTCTCCAGAACCTTTTTTTTTTTTTTTTTTAAGGTTATGTGGAAGCCACACCCTCTGCTCGCGGGGAAACAATTGAACTGTGCTCATAAAAAGAGACTTCTCATTCACATGGACAGAGATGCCAGAAAAAAACAATTTAAATCAATGTTAAGTCGTGATCTAATTACTTTGTAGATCAAAGGAAAAACAAAAACAGTTCTTTATCATTTCCTATTTGAATCATAAAACACAGGGCAAAGCTAAGCCCACAAATATATTATACCTATCTGACCGGAATAACTAATCTTACCCTACACACTATAACTGAACTAAACCCGTCACCTCCTGGATAGTTCTGCAAAGTAACAGCAATATAACAGGCTCAATTGACTTAGAAATGCAGACAGAGCAGAGAATATAACTAAAAACTGTTTGCGGAGCTCTGATGATTAATACAACCTTCAAAACTAAAATTCTGACTAAATATTCTTATTGAATGGTACACAATACATGACCACAGCAGGAGGAACATTACTATCAGAACAAAGTGAATAAAAACAGGTAGAAACAGGTATAATTGTCCTGATTAGTCCAGCAGCAGATCGTTGAAAAACATGCCTGCATAGGGTTAAACAGCACCAAACATTCTCCTGCACAGACACGCCCCCTGTCAGCTTTTTCACTGTGCTAAAACCAACTGGGTGAGACCAGCTTTTTGATTTCTAAAAATGACCGTAGGTGTTTTGGGTCTTCATTCTGCTCTATTAATACAATTTCTTAACCAGTGAACTGTCACAAAGTACTCAACATAATAATCTCACATTTATAACAGAAGGGAAACTCGTGGTTTCAACAGATAACAAAAATCAAATACACAGGACGGACAATACATCAAACGCTTCATCCGTTTCGCGACCTAGACGCAGTCACCCGACTAGGAACTGCGCTAGTCCCAGAGTCCACTCTGCTTGGTCCGTGCTGCCAGACCTCTCATTCACACTTCATTCACATAATCATGCTAGCAACGTATCTTAGAATGCATTCCTTATATCTATTCTGACTAGTCTTTTTCCCAATTACAAAAAGGATGAGGGTTTCACCCGGCGAATTCCCATGCGGGGTTACTCGGCCCTTCCTTGAGAGCTCTCTTACCAATTCCCAATATCTCGAGATTACAAATTCCAAGTTCCACTGGCAGTACTGCTCTTTCTATTTCTGTCTAGACATACCAAAAACCCAGTCCTGTCTGCTCTGACCAGGCTGAATCATGATTCTCTATAACAACTGTACCTAGCGAATACTCATGCAAGGATTTTCAAACAAAGACTTAAGTCTTACCAAAGTTTGCAAACTGCAGTTCTAACTCATCTGTCTAGACAGGTTTTCAAAACTATACTTACCAGATCTGGTTCCCAAGCTTCTGAGTTGGATCCTGGACTCCCCCGGGTCGGAAGTGTTAGCCAGCTGGACTCAGTGCCTGCCGAGGCCAGGCAGAACTCCCTCCGATACAAGAGGATCGGTGGGCCCAGGGAGATTCTCCTGCGTCGGATTGGCATGGTTCCAACTGGACCAAACCTCAAGGCGAATTACGTGGATTTATTCACTTGAACACTATCCATCACTCGCACTTCCCGGCCAACGCACCAAGAATGTAGCAGCAGATAAGCATGCAATAAATAAATCCAGGAGTCTTTTCAAGGATCCAAGCCAGTTTAATGTGCACATGGCTCAAGCAATAAGCAATTTCAAAATGGCTGAGCAATGGCTTCTAGTAAAACAACAACTTTTATAGCTTTCTTGTCCATTCTAAGCATAGGCAAACTTTTCATTGGTCCCAGCACCCCTCTCACCCATCTATTGGTCCCGGTACTGATATGGCTACCCAATCGGGACTCTGGTCTGGGCCCAGCACCTGGTTGCCCCCCTTCTAGTCCCAATTACAATGGTCAGTGTCTCTAACTTGTTACTTCTCTCCTCCAAGGTCGCTGAGCTTGTTAAAAACATATGGGAAGCAGGGCACTGTAACCTTGCTTTTTGCAGAGTTAATTAATTCCATAGAAGCTGTGCTCTCTTATCAGTACCAATTAGAGCTGTTTTCTGTCTTTTATAAGTTTCGTTTCTGCTTAGCTATGTTCAGTTAAACTGAGTTAAGTTTCAATTCTATGGTGTCATCATTCAGGGGGGTTTTCATTCCTCTGGGCCTAACTACAGGCTTCAGTTACAGGTCAAGCTGCTCAGGCCTGTCTGCTTAGTTCAATTAGCATGGATCATAGGCCGTCGCCTACCACAATACGATGAAAGTCTTAAATCCTCCCACCCATGAAAAGAGGTTAGCAAACCAATTAGGAAATTTCAATGAGTGCCACGTCTGTACTGGCACATAAGCATGTCTTTGCATATCTTTAGCAATTTCTTCAACTACTTGACCTTTATCATCTATTTTCAAACAGCAATTGGTTAAGTTCAGCTTACCACATACTCCTCCTTCAGCTGCTAACAAATAATCAAGTGCTAAGCGGTTCTGATATATCGCAGTGCGCATCTGTGTACTTTGTCTAGCTAAAAGCGTAAGAGCATGACTAGTTTCATTGGTTATTATTTCAACTACTGCTTGTAAGCGAATAATACGATTAATCATATAAATTGGGATACGATAACCATACATACCATCATCATTCCAAGTGGCGGGTCCATAATACTCAATAATTCTTTCTGGTGGCCAATCATCACCTTGCCATTTCTCCCACTTGCCTATCTGTAAGGCCTCTCTCTTCTGTCTTAGTGCTCTTTTGTGTCGGTGGGTAGTGTATACTGGGTATCCTAATTGTTCTCCATGTTCAGTGTTTAAAAGAAAGAAAGAAGGTCTGATGGTTCCTAAGACACATGCTCCTCCCCAGTGTGGTGGGAGTTGTGCATATGCTCGGTTTCCACAGATCCAATATAGGCCAGGTGGGGCCTGCCAGGCTTGGATTTCAGCAAGGTTAGTCCATAAACCTGCAAGTTCAGGAAATCTGGCTAATGGGTTAGGAGGTTCAGGATGTCCGATTCCTGACCACCATGCTATCTTCTTGGTTGTGGCATTATAGTACTTTTGGCTAAGACAGACCAGCTGTCCTACCTTTTGGGTGAACTGGGGTCCAGTTCTGGCATAGCAAAGACGTCCAACGATTGAGTGCGCTAACACCCATTCACTGGTAGTCTTATGTAATTCAGTCTGATTATAAATCATGGAATAATTCAATTCTTGGGCTTCCCATGGCCACTGATCTCCCATTTGGGTTCCGCCACAGAAATAACAATCTGTGATCTTAAGACTAGATACTACTGCTCCGGCTAATTCTAGAAATAAATTCTGTGAGGGGTGAGGGATCTCAAACTTATTTACATGCATGGCTTCATAAAAAGTATTATGAATATGATATTTAGATGACTTGTGGGCTTGAGTATTCAATCTGATATACACAATGGTCCCTGGATCTATTGCTCCTCCAGCAATACGTAAACCAAACTTATATCCTTGTTTCCATGCATGGGGATTGTGTATACGTAAGTGTAAGGGGTTACAAGCATCTTTCTGACATTTATCATTTGTGGTTGGCTTGGTTAGAGTAGCCATTCGTTTATCTATTTTCTCATCAGTTATACCAGTGTTCCAGGTAGCATAAAAAACACATCCCCAATACGGGCAATAGTAGTCTGCTGCTGGGGCAGTACTATAGCCTGGTTCCTTTTTACCTGTACACTTTCTCCATCCCGTGGCACCTTCTGGACACATATACTTATGGTCATTTCGATACGCTTTCTCCCATGTACCACAGGTGGAATAACTATCTCTATTAATAGCATTGCATGCATCAAAATTCAAAACAGCAGGTTTAGTAATGTCCTTAAGTGGCGGCGTTGCAGCTAATATAGGTCCATCTGCATCCTTCCATCTTATTTCCATCGTGTAATAGGATGGATTCTGATGCGGATTATAGCATGTTTTAATTTTTCCATGAGTGCAAACATTTAGTTCAGTGGTGTTATAGATACACCGAGTTACTGTCCCCTTGCAGGTATAGTAAGAATGATAAAGCAAAGTCTGAGTTACTTTCAGTCCAATTCTAGTAGAAGTAATGCAGGCAGTGCATGGAGGTAAAGCATGAGTCTGTTCAAAACCTCCAAAGAAGGCAACCAAAGCAAAGTTTGCATTCCCCGTTTATCCAAGTTTTTACTCCTGTTCTATGTAAAGCATAAACATGTTATCCAAGTTGTTTTCTCCTGTTCTATGTGAAGCCAAACAGTTTGTTATGGTCATTTTGTTGTATGTAAACCGCGCTGACAATAGTGCGGTATATAAGAAATTGTAATAAATAAATAAATAAATAAATAATAAAGCAAAAGTAAAGATACATGTCGATGTTGATTGGAGTTCTTCTGAATCCTCAGCTTGCTGATCTTGATCACGACAGTCTTTTATTCTTCGTCCCGTTTGCTAATGAAGCAATTTAACGGGTGCTGAGTGTTGATTGAAGATCCTCAGGTTGTCCAGTACACATTGACCAACTTATTAGTAATTTCAGTTGGCTTGTGAAGTCTGGCTTAGTCAATGTAGTCTCAAAGTAGTGTGTCAAATCATACACAAATTGGGTTCGTTGAAACAAAGCTGTTGCTGCATGGAAAACAGCAATCCTCTTCGAAAGACTTGGCTGCTGCAAAGCACTTGTGATGAAGTGTCTAAGCTGCTGGTTGTCGTCTCAAAGTAACTCGCAAGGGTACATCAGGGTGCTGTTCTGCTGTCCACTGCTCTGGTTCAGGATCGGCGGCGGGCTTGACTCTGCTGTGGTGGATCCAGGCGTCGATCTCGGCTACCTTTACTGCAGTTGGGGTTGACAGGATGACGGTGTACGGTCCCTTCCAATGGGGTTCCAACGGTGTCTTCTTCCAATCTTTGATCCACACCGAAGTACCAGGCTGGTAGGGATGCAAGGGTTCCGTCAAGTTGATAGGCAACTGGTCTTGGATCCACGTATGGAGAGTCTGCAGAACAAAACTAAGAGCTAGAAGTTCTTGTCTGGTTATTTCCGAACCAATTTGGACTAGACTTCCTTTGATTCCCTGCACTATTGGTGGGGGTTTACCATACAAAACTTCAAAAGGGGAAAATCCTGTTGACTTTACAGGAGCTGAGCGTATTCTGAATAAAGCTATGGGGAGCACTTGGGGCCACTTCAATTGTGTCTCCTGACAAAGCTTAGACATTTGGGCTTTCAAGGTACGATTCATTCGCTCAACTTTCCCTGAACTCTGGGGTCTGTATGCAGTGTGGAGTTTCCATTGTATCTGCAAAGCTTTTGCTAACTGCTGAGTAACTTGGGAGACAAATGAGGGTCCATTGTCTGACCCTATTACTGCTGGAATTCCGAATCTGGGGACAATCTCTCTCATTAAGACTTTGGTAACTTCTCGGGCTTTCTCAGTTCTGGTTGGGAATGCTTCTACCCACCCAGAGAAAGTACAAACTAATACTAATAGGTAATGGTACCCATTGGCTTTTGGCATTTCGGTGAAATCAACTTGGAGGTTGTGCATGGGGGTCACACCTCTTGACTGAACTCGGGGTGCTATAATAAGGCCTTGCTTGGCATTATTCTTGGCACAAGTTTGACATTGTCGTGCTACTGAAGCTGATATGGTTGTCATCAGAGGGATGTAGAAATGTGGTCTGAGTGCTTTTTCCATAGCACTTTTCCCATAGTGGGTGGCTTCGTGGAAAGCTTTGACAAAGGATGGTCCTAACAGTTCAGGAATTACTATTCGTCCTGGAGGTTGACTGCCCTCTTCTGGTGGCAGCTCAATCCATCCGTCTTTCAATACTCCATTTTCTTTGTCACAATAGTAGTCCAATTCTTTGGTGGTATATCGTGGGGTCCATAGATTCAAAGGTACTGGAAACAATGCTGCTTGCATTGGCATAGCTTGTGGGGCAATTTGTCCTGTCATAGCTGCTTGTCGTGCTGAGGCATCTGCAAATCTATTTCCTCGGGCAACTTCTCCTTTTCCTGCTTGATGTCCTCTGCAATGCATGACAGCTACACGTGTTGGGGCCCAAACGGCATCAAGTAACATCAATATTTCGGGACCATATTTGACTGATTTTCCTCCGGATGTGATGAGTCCTCTTTCTTTATAGAGAGCTCCATGGGCATGCAGGGTAGTGAAGGCATATTTGGAATCTGTATATACATTCAGTATAAGTTTTTCTCCTAACAACAATGCTCTGGTGAGTGCTATCAATTCGGCTTTCTGGGCTGATGTGCCTGAGGCTAGGGCTGATGATTCAACTACTTCGTGTTGAGTGACGACTGCATATCCGGCACAGCGTCGTCCATCAAGGATGAGACTGCTCCCATCAACATAATAGGTTTGGTCAGGATTGTCTATGGGCACATCTGTCAAGTCGGGTCGGCTGGAGAACACAGTCTCCATGACTTCGATACAGTCATGTTCTGGGAGTTCTTCACTGATGGGTATCAAGGTGGCTGGATTCAGGGCATGGCTCACTTCAAGTTGTATCTGTGGGTTTTCACATAACATGCTCTGGTACTTCAACATTCGGGAATTGGTGAGCCAATAATTTGCTTTCTGTTCCATAAGGGCAAGGACTGCATGTGGCACAGTGACTCGTATGTTCTGTCCTAGTGTGAGTTTGTCTGCTTCACTCACTAGTAGCGCTGTAGCTGCAACTGCTCTCAAGCAAGGTGGCCATCCTTTGGCCACAGGGTCCAATTGTTTCGATAGGTAGGCTACAGGTCGCTCCCAATTTCCCAATTTCTGAGTCAACATGCCTAAGGCATTTCCCTGTGCTTCATGTACAAACAAGTGGAAAGGTTTGTGGACATCTGGTAGTCCAAGTGCTGGTGATGACATCAATTCTTCTTTTAACTTTTGGAAGGCTGTGTCCTGCTCAAGTCCCCACTCCAGTGGTGACTTCTCTTCTCCTTTTGTGGCTTCATACAGTGGTTTGGCAATTTGGGCAAAGTTGGGTATCCAAATTCGGCAATATCCTGCCGCTCCCAGAAAGGCTCTGACTTGCTTTCTGGTTGTTGGAGTTGGAATTCTACATACTGCTTCTTTTCTTTCTCTGCCTAATCTTCTGCTTCCTTGGGTGATACGAAAACCCAGGTATTTCACTTCTTTTTTGGCATAGCTGTGCTTTGGCTCTGGAAACTTTGTATCCAGCTTCCTCTAGTAACTGCAAGAGATCTTTGGTGGCTAGTATACATTCACTTTCTGATACGGCAGCTATCAACAGATCATCCACGTATTGGAGAAGCACTCTCTTTCCCGGGGCTACTGGATAGCTTGAAAGGTCTTGATTTAGTGCAGCACTAAAGATGGTAGGTGAATTCTTGAATCCTTGGGGTAATCTTGTCCAGGTAAGTTGGCCCCCTCTTCCAGAGATGGGGTCCTGCCATTCGAATGCAAACAATATTTGGCTTACAGGGGCTAATCTTATGCAAAAGAATGCATCTTTCAAATCCAGTACAGTGAAATGGGTAGCTTCAGCAGGTATCAGTCCTAGGAGGGTGTAAGGATTGGGTACGACTGGATGTATGGTCTCAGCTGCATCATTTACTCTTCTCAAATCTTGCACTGGGCGATAATCATCTGTCCCAGGCTTCTTTACTGGCAAAAGTGGAGTGTTCCATGGGGATTGGCATACTTTCAGTAGGCCATACTCAAGCAATCTTTGTAGGTGGCGATGAATGCCTTCAATTGCGGCTCTTGGGAGAGGGTACTGTTTGACGTGCACTGGTGTAGCACTAGGCTTGAGGGTTACAATTACTGGAGCTATATGTTTGGCTAGGCCTGGGGGGCTGCCTTCTGCCCATACTCCAGGTGGTGCATCAATACTTTTCAAAGTTTGTTCAAAATAGGTATCTTGTATCGAATCATCAATATAGTATCTCCATTCTTCTTCTCGGGGAACCGTCAGCAGCATCACTCCTGCTGGTTTGGTTTGGGGATTTACTATCATTTGCATTTCTCCTTGCTCAGAGAAAGATATTTGTGCTTGAAGCTTGGCTAACATATCTCGTCCCAGTAGTGGCACTGGACATTCGGGCATGTAAAGGAATTGATGAGTTACTTGCTGTCCTCCCAGACTGCATATTCGGTTTTTGAAGGAAAGACTTTGTGGCTTTGGCACCAGTTGCTCCTATAATGGTGACTGCTTTTGTAGTGAATGGGGCTATCTTTTTGTCTATTACTGAATGTTGTGCTCCAGTATCAACCATAAAGTCCATAATTTGGTCTCCTATTTGTATTCCGACCATAGGCTCCTGGAGACCTAAAGCAAACTTGGAGCCCGGTCTGTCCTAATCCACGTCATTCTCATCATGGGCTGGTGTGGCCAATGCTTGAATGGTTCCTCCTCTCTCTCGCTGGAATTGTTCTCGATTGGCTCCTCCTCGGCTTCGGGGATAGCTTCGTCTTTCTTCTCGCCCCTGATGGCTGCTGTCGTCATCATGCTGGGCGTCTTCGAGTTGCGGGCACATATCTCTCCAATGTCCTTCCTCTCTGCAATAGGCGCATTGGTTCACGCCTAGTCTCTGGGTCCGGCCTCCGCCTTGACCCCGCCCTCTTCCTCTGCTCCTTCGACTAGGGACACCTCCCCTTTTCTGTTCCACTATGGCCGCAGCCAAAAAATCAGCTTTCTTCTTCATCTTTCTATCACATTCTCTCTGTCTTTCAGTATCACGATTCACATACACTTTATGAGCGACTTCCAATAACTGTGTTGCATTCATGCCCGCAAACCCTTCTAACTTCTGTAATTTGCGTCTAATGTCTGGTTGAGACTGGTTTACAAAAGCAGAATTCACCATACATAAACTTCCTGGTGCCTCGGGATCATAGGGAGTATACATTCTGTATGCTTCAGTTAATCTCTCATAAAAATCTGCTGGGCTCTCATCTATCCCTTGGATAACTCCTGCAACTTTGGAAAGGTTCATAGCTTTCTGGCCCCCCCTTTTCAGGCCTTGTAAAAAGCCTTGGCGAAAACGGGCTAGGGCTGTGGATCCTTCATCTGTATTTGGATCCCATTGGGGGTCTTCATTCGGGAATTCTCTCTGAGCTGCTTCCCTACGATCTATTATATTCTGCCCCTGTGCCGGAGCTGCAGGGTTTTCTGCCATCCATTCAATAGCTGCTTTTCTAATTCTTGCTCGTTCTTCTGTAGTGAATAGGGTGGTCAGGAGCTGACGGCAATCTGGCCAAGTGGGCTGGTGAGTTTCCATAATACTAGTTACTAATTCTGTCAGCTCCTGGGGCTTACTAGTATAGGAGGCGTAATGCGACCTCCAATTCAATAAATCAGTTGTAGAGAAAGGGATATACACATAAGTTAGGGGTCCCGCTACCACTTCATCATTATCATTCTTTACGGGCACTCCCGGGACTTGCCGTAAGGGAAACAGTTTAGCTGCTATGGGTGTCTTTTGGGATCTAAGGGTTATTGTCGTTGCCTTTGCAGGAGTCACTTTCTTTTTCTCAACAGGTTTTGCTTTGGGTTTCTCTCTCACTGGCGTGCTAGTGCTAACGCTAGCTTTCTCAATTATTTGTACATTTTCCTCCTCATCTGGGGGATTCTCTCTTTCTCCTTCTTCTTCAGTCTCCACTTCTGACTCGCTTTTTAGGTCCTCCTCTTCTTTTCTCGCTAATTCTTCCTTTTTCTCTTCTCCAGGAGGGGGATCAGGGGTTGGGTCCCGCCTCGGCTCTGGCCGTCTCTGGGTTTCTGGGGCAGGACGCCGGGCTACTCTTACTGGACCTGGGGTTCGGGGCTGCCTGAGAGTTATTTCTGGGGAATCAGGATCTGCCAGGATGGGCTTCTTTCTGGCTTTCTTATCCTGCTCTTTCATTCTAGGCTGTTCCGTTTTCTGTCTAGAATCTGTTTTAGCTAACATTATTCTGCACTGTTCCTCATAACAGCGCTGCGCCCAGGGGGGCGGATCTTCACAAATACTTAACCAGGAATCTATATAGGGGTACTGGTCGGGGTGCGCTATCCGCACTCTACGGTGTATTGACTGAATAATCTCTACTTTGAACGTTCCCTCTCGGGGCCAGATGGGGTCTAGATCGGGCCACTCCCTAGTACACAAAATCTGCAAACGGGCTGCTGTCATTTTAATACCATAATCTCCTGAATATCCCTCTTTAAAATGTGCGATCATACATTCTAATGGAGTGTTTCTAGTAGACCCCGCCCCTCCCATTTCGATGTGTGCGCGCAACAACAGACAAAAGGAAAAGGAGGGCGGACCGTGGGTAAGGGGTCCTCACGGCCCTGGAAACGTATAAGGAGTACAAATAACAAGACAAGACGACAATCGCTTCCCCCTTTTCGCGACCTGAACGCGGTCGCCCGGTCAGGAAATGCGCTACTCAGGGGTCCGCCTTCACTTGGTCCGTGCTGCCAGACCTCTCATTCACACTTCGTTCACACAATCATGCTAGCAACGTATCCCAGAATGCATTCGTTTCTATCTGTTCTGACTAGTCTTTTCCAATTTCCCAATTACAAAAAGGATGAGGGTTTCACCCAGCGAATTCCCATGCCAGGCTACTCGGCTCTTCCTTGAGAGGTGATCATGCTCTCTTACCAATTCCCAATATCTCGAGATTACAAATTCCAAAGTTCCAAGTTCCAATGGCAGTACTGCGCTTTCTATTTCTGTCTAGACCCAAAATCAAAACTATACTCACCGGATCCGGTCCTCAAACTTCCCAAGCAGGCGCATGAGTTGGACCTCGGACTCCCCTCACTCGGGTTCGAGGCGTTGACTCCAGCCGGGCTCGTCACACGCCGAGGTCCGACCAGCTCCCTCCGATACAAGGGACCGGTGGCGCCAGGGAGCAGCCCTCGTCGGAAGCCTTTGACACCGTTCCTCACAGACACCTTATAAACAAACTGAGCACCCTAGGGATGGACCCAAAAGTTACTGCTTGAATTAGAAATTGGTTGAGTGGGAGGTGACAAAGGGTACAGGTAAATGGAGCTCACTCTGAGGAAATGGAAGTTACCAATGGTGTGCCCCAGGGATCTGTCCTTGGTCCGATTCTTTTCAACATCTTTGTTAGTGATATAGCGGAAGGGCTGTCAGGTAAATTTTGCCTCTTTGTGGATGATACCAAAATCTGCAATAGAGTAGACACCCAGGAAGGTGTAGATAACATGAGGAGGGATCTAGCTCAGTTTGAAAAATTGTCTAGAATTTGTCAGCTGGGATTTAATGTTAAAAAATGCAAGATCATGCATTTGGGCTGCAGCTATCTAAGAGGGCAATATAGTATAGGGGTGAAGTACTTTTGTCCTCTAAAGAATAGCGGGACCTAGGCGTGGTCATGTCAGATGATCTTAAAGTAGCTAAACAGGTAGAAAAGGCGATGGCAAAAGCTAGAAGGATGCTTGGGTGCATACGGAGAGGAATAGCTAGCAGAAAAAAGGAGGTGATAGTGCCTCTGTATAAGTCTTTAGTGCGACCTCATTTGGAGTATTGTGTGCAGTTCTGGAGACCGCACCTTAAAAAGGATATAAACAGGATGGAGTCAGTACAGAGGGTGGCTATCAAAATGGTTAGTGGTCTTCATTATAAAGCATATGAGGACAGACTTAAAGATCTTAATATGTACATCTTAGAGGAAAGGAGGGATAGAGGTGATATGATTGAGACGTTTAAATACCTCCGTGGCATAAATGCACAGGGGGAGAGCCTCTTTCGACTGAAAGCAAGTTCTACTATTGTAGCAGCAAAGCGCAGACAAACCAATGATACCAGGAGTCTGTTCAAAAGGTCCAAATCATTTATTTGTGCACAAGTCTCGAACCAGTCAATTTCAAAATGGCTGAGCAAAGTTTTCAAGCATTACAACAACTTTTATAGACTTCTGTTCCATTCTAGGTATAGAAAAACATTTCATTGGTCCCGGTAATCTCCCGTACCTCCCGTACCTCTTCTATTGGTCCCGGTACTGATAAGTTTATCCAGTTATGTCCCTCCAGTGGGCATGACACCTGCATACCCCCCTTCTAGTCCCAATTACAATGGTCAGTTCATCAACTTGTTACTTTCACACTCTCAAGGTTATAGAACCAAATTGTACGTGCAGAGGAGCTGGGCTCTGCAACTCATCTGTCAGCACTCCCAATTATTTCTTTGCAGATGTACTTTTTCTTATCAGTAACTTCTAAACATGTCTTTTCTGTATTTTTCCATCTTTCAATACTGCAGTTCTGCTTACCTAAGCTAATTCAATACTTCTACTGGGTTCTATCTTACAATAGCAGCATATTGGGGGATGTGCAATCCTATATGCCTCTCCACAGGCCTCATTTACAGGTCAAGCTAGCCATGCTGGCCTGCTTATGTTCGGACACTGTGGGTCACAGGCCTGCACCTGCCACACTATGAGGGGACATGGGATGAGGGTGAAAGGGGATAGATTCAGGAGTGATATGCGGAAATATTTCTTTACTGAAAGAGTGGTGGATCCGTGGAATAGTCTCCCAGTGGAGGTGGTAATGACGATAGTATCTGAATTCAAAAAAGCATGGGACACACACAGAGGATCTCTAAAGAAAAAAAGGGGACTGTTGTAGTTGTTGATATGGAAGGACAGACTAGATAGGCCATGTGGTCTTTTTCTGTCGTCATTTTTCTATGTTTCAATGTTTCTATGCCTGGCTTCAGAACAGGGTACTTGGTTGAGCCAGCAGAGTTATTTCAGAAGGAGGGGGAGGGGGAGCGGTGACTATTCTATGAGACTTTCACGTCCCGGCCTGCCATTTCAAATACTTGTACTCAGACATCGCAGTGGTATTTGCTGAACTGGTGTGACTGAAATCTAGACAAAACCAAAATTCAGTTATAAAGAACAGAAAACAGAGGTGAGGTAATGTTGTAAGGTAAAGAAATATTAATAAACACCTTTACGGAAATATTAAGAAGAGCCATAGTGTTTATTCTGGCTATGCTGAAATGTGCTGTTTATTCCAAAAAAAGCTACCGTAATCCAGGGGAGCCTAACAAATTCTGTTTTCTGAGAACTGGGACTGTTGATTTAAGAATAGTATGTGAGTGAGTCTAGAAACAAATCATGTTGGAATGAGAAAGGGAGATCGTATGTATAGTCCTGGGACGTCATGCCATTATGGTTATAGGTTTGTCCTTGAATGCTCACTATCGTCTCTTGTCATTGGTTATGTTCAGGATAACCAGGATCCATCTGAACTGATTACGTTTCTGGACAAACATGAGAAAGCATGTATGTCTATGTGATGACATCATGCTGGAGGAGTGGCCTAGTGGTTGGGACAAGGTACTTCAGGCCAGAAGGTCAGGGGTTCAAATCCCACAAGAGGACAGCCACCTTGGGCCAGAAGGACTGGGGTTTCTAGTCCCACAGGTGCTCCTTGTGGTCTTGGGCAAGCCACTTAACCCTCCATAGCCCATGTTCCCTGTAAAATAGTTATCTCCAAATTATAATGCCCTGTTCAATGTAATTTCAGTTTGTTCAATGTAAACCGCACTGATGCAGAATAGCATGGTATATAAGAGAATGTAAATAAATACATGTTCATAGAGTGATATTGAAAGTTGTTGGCATCGGTATAATTCTGTTTCAAGAGCTGCAAGTCTGTCTGAGCTTCCACAAGTCTGGCACAGTTGAATTATTAAATTTAGCTGCCTTGGAGTCTTTTATTTCAAGATAATAGAAAATTTACTTTCTACTCCATGCTACAAAATACATACACATGCATAGATTATTTGTTAATATTTAAAAAAAAATTTTAATTCAGGGGGCTATTCAGTGGCAGCAGCTAGCGCTTGTAAAGTGGCTAGCCATTGCTGCTGAAATTTAACCCTGAATATTCAATGTCAGGGCCATTGTTGGCCGCAGAACCCGGAAGCTAACCAGGCAGCAGCTCAATATCACTGCAGCCTGGTTACCTTCCACTGCTAAAGTAAGGCCAGCATTTGCTGTGCCTTACTTTACCTGCATGTCGCTAACTGGGCAGCAGCTCAATATTGCCACTGCCCAGGTAGCCACAGGTGCTGCCTAGGAACGCCCCCAACATGCCCTGATGCTAAGCAGTTAGCATCAGGGCATGTAGCGACAGCACTGGTGGATATACAGCGGCACTAACCAGCTCAGCAGCATTTACACAGTTTGCAGGTCTGCACACTGTGTAAATATCTTGGAATATCCCCCCTCAGTTTTTAAAACTGAGATTGAACTGCTTCTTATATCAGACCATATTTATACCAGTTTAGGAATTCATTTGGATTCAGGTTTTGTAAATCACTCAATCTGGAAATATGAAATAGAATTTTAGAAAGGACATTTAGTAAGATTCTGGATGTCCAGAGCAGAACATCTACAAATCGGGGGGAGGGGAGGGGTTTGGCAGCAGTGAATGGAGACAAGCATAAGTGCCGTCTGAAATCTCTCTGTCTCCACTCTGAAAAATGAATGTCCTAGAAACTGGTTATGAACATCCCTGTAACAGATTGCAAGGTCAAGTGTGTGCATGAATGTAGGCCATTTCACAAATATGGATGTCTCCAAATTGCCTGGCCTCAGAACAGGGTACTTGGACGTGCCAGCAGGGTTATTTCAGAAGGCGGGGGATGACTATTCTATGAGACTTTCATGTCCCTGTCTGCCATTTCAAAACTTGTACTCAGATGTTGCAGTAGTAGGCCGGTAATATGTTTGGAGTATTCCTTTATGCTTAGGTTTCTTCAGGCAAGAAATAACAACTGTAGTGATGCAAGTGCATTATGCACTTTGCCCTGGAAGAGCTAAATCCATGAATAAAGCACTTTTTTCACTTTATTCATGGTCAGGAGCAAGTATAGGCATGGATATCTCATCAACCAGGGTAAGACGTGCTTGTGCCATTTTGAAATTGCAACACAACATGCATCTCCTTTGTACTGCCCAGGTTCCCACTATGTCCCCATGCTACATGGACATTCTCACACTGGGGATGTCTATATGCCCAGCTTCTAAAATGGCTCTGGAGTCATCCCCATGCTTTGCATGTCCAGAGCCTGTTTCCAGACTTCCAACTCACAAATAGGGCTTCTAAAATACCCCCCAATACTCAACCAGGGGTATGAGAATCAAATGATGGGGGTATGTGACTGGATCTCTGAACAATTAACAATTTCAGCTTACCCTAGCTTGGCGATGAGGGCAGTGAATGTTTTGGTTCCCTTCACAACTACTTACTATATCTCTGTGAAATAGGATTCGATGCATTATTAAACCTGAAATCAAAGTGAAGAAATTGACTTGATGTGTCTAATAACAGTAAGTAACATTGTCAGTAACTGTACCTCGATTCCTGTTGTGATTGCACAAAAAACAACAGCAAAAATCTCACTAGTTGTAGTTAGCTTGTGTATTTGTGATTTGAATAAATATGATAACATCCTTAAGATTTTCTTTAACCTCTTAACTGGGGAAGCTGAGTTAACTCATCCTCCTATTGCAATTTAGCAAAATGGGGAAGCCAAGTTAATTCGGCTTCTCATTCCATCTGATGAAGCAAGTGAAGACTTAGCCCTCCCTGCAGAGATGGTTCAGCACTGATCATCTCCAGCGTGGTCTGAGCTCTACCAAACAGTTCTTTGTTTTCCAGGATCTTCATGTCAACTGGCAGGTTGAATTACAGACGTTTCTGTTGGTAAAGAAACACCCACGGTGTCCTTCAGACTTTCAAAGAGTGATCACTGATGCCAGAAGTGATCGGGGAGCACCGATGACCTCCAGCATTAGTGATCGCTCTCTGAAGTCTGATGGACACCGCGGGTCCATAAAACAACGGCAAACCCTCCCCAAATCCTCCCGCTAAAACTGGAGCAGCTCAGTTGTGTCTATGTGTGGCTGAGCTGTTACTGTTCTGGCGGGAAGTAATCTCTCAAATTTGTGTTGGAAGTGCAATTCTGTGAGAACAGATGGAGTGCAACTTCGATAGAGTGCAACCTCAATAGGGCATGTATCACCGGTAATATTAGCTGTAAGAGACAGTTCAGTATAACAGCATTGTTCCTG
This sequence comes from Ichthyophis bannanicus, assembly GCA_033557465.1. Taxonomy (NCBI): domain Eukaryota; kingdom Metazoa; phylum Chordata; class Amphibia; order Gymnophiona; family Ichthyophiidae; genus Ichthyophis; species Ichthyophis bannanicus. The sequence continues at coordinate 273,143,917 of CM066038.1, read as the reverse complement.
CATTTTCAGACCTGACTCCCTGAGGAATTGTTAGGTGAAATGCTAAGTAGACATCTTGAATAGCATTGGGGATTGTCCATTGTGAATAGCTGCTAAATTAAGCCACATTAAGCTAAGTGTTGATAACTATGTTTTCATTACATAATTGATTCAGATTGGATTTTTGTATTTTGATGACATGTGATTATCAGAATTGGCGAGAATGCTCTGAGGGATGAAAGGCATGCTTATAAATAATTGGAAGAAATAAAAAAATATATATATATAAAATAAAATATATTGAAAGGAGTTTTTCAGGATCTTTGAAGTATTGAGGATGAGTCCTGGCCTGAGTATTATTTACCGAGTGCCCATGACCTCTGGCAATTTTGGTTGTGATTTGATTTTCTTTAGCATAGTATAGCTGTTCTGACTCTTTCGAACCAATTGATCATGTCTTTCATTTAGTGCAACAACTGTGGTACCTTAGTCCTAAGTAAAACAATGTGGAATCTCTGAGCTTGTGTCCAACTCTCTGCTATGAAAAATGAGCTCATTGAACTCAAACAAGAATTGACTGCAATTAAAGATGCTTCCAGAACTATTAGCTATGCTGACATTTTATCCCCACTGCTATAGAAAATAAAACAACCCAAGAGAACGACTCAGATTACAGCCTGAGGCACAGAGGCATCCTTACCAATTGTTGCCCTTAAACAATTCCTTTGCTTCTTTGGAACATTATGATGCTCATGATATGAAATCTGATGTGGAGCCTGAGGTGAGGAGAGTCACTCATTGCAAAAGAAATTCACAAAGCACTAATAAAAAATCTCAAAACTGAAAATTCATCCAGCTAGGAGACTCCATGATTACAGGCATTAACTTGGGAACACAATCCAAGGGTCCCAACACTGTGAAATGCATTCCAAAATAGTCAGCTAGCAGGAATGCAAATCAAATACTGGGTGCAATCAGAGAAGAAAGCAAGGATTCTAAAACTGGTGTTATAATTATCTAGATAACAGGAAGTGGACATTGGTAGCATTGGTAGTAAATTGATTTACATCATATCTGTCTTCATGTGTTTTCATAGTACATCCCAGTCAGTTCATGTTTTCAGAATATACCTTGCCCTGTGGCGTTCCATAGGAGTCTATCTGAAACCCCATTCTTTTCATGGCCTCTTTAGCAACTCTGTTATGACACTTGGGACGATTCATTTACATCTCCCTGTTCACACCATCTCAACCTTGACTGCCATCTATTCTTCATACCCCAAATAGCATTAATAGATCATTTTTGCTCTGTCTATTAGACATTACCTTGATTGCAAAACCTTTCGAACATTGATCCACTTGCTTATATTACATTGATTGGACTACTGTAGTGCGCTACACATAGGACTCTGTCATCATAATATCAAAATGCTTACAACTAATTTAGAATACTGCTCTCTAGTTGATGCACCATGTAAAATGGTCTGAACACATAACACCCCTATTCATTGAACAGCTTTGGTTAACTATGGGTATTCTATGCATTCTCTTTGATTATGACTCCATGTAGTAAGTTTTGTAAATAGTTACCCCTGTTATCCAAGTTTTTGTTCCCTGTTATCTGTAAACTCATACATTTATCTGTACTGAGCATTTTGTTCCATGTAAACCGCGCTGATGCCGAATAGTGCGGTATATAAGAGAATGTAAATAAATAAATAAATAAAATAACAGATATAAATTCAAAATTCTCATGATTGTATATAAAACTTTCTATACAGGCTACCCTCATTATCTTTTCCCTCTGCCCATACCTTATACTCAAACTAGAAACTTAATTTCCTCTCAAGTGCACGTCTTAGAAATTCTTTACCTCGTAAATTTCATCTTGTCTGGATTAGCAAGGGTGCTTTCCCATACCAGGGCCTAGCATTATAGAAAAAATCACCTATACAGAAACTTTGTATAGGAAGTTTAGAAGAGTGGCAGATGCATGGAATAGTCTCCCAGTGGAGGTAGTAGAGACGAGGACAGTATCTGAATTCAAAAAAGCATGGAACCAACACAGACGATCTCTAAAGGAAAAAAGGGCACTATTGTAGTTGATATAGAAGGGCAGACTAGATAGGCCATATGGTCTTTTTCTGCCATCATGTTTCTGTGTGTTTCTATTATCTGGTTTAAAAGCTGCTCCATCTCCTTTTTAAATGTTAATGCCAACAGCCTTGTTCCACCCTGGTTAAGGTGGAGCCTATCCTTTCAGAAAAGCCCCTCCCCCCTTCCCCAGCATGTTGCCCATTTCCTAACAAATCCAAAACCCTCTTCCTTGCATTATTGTCTCATCAATACATAGACTCCAAAGCTCTACCTACCTTTTGGGTCCTGTGCGTGGACCAGGAAACATTTCTGAAAATGCTACTCTGGAGGTTCTGGATTTCAACTTTCTACCTAAAAGCCTAAATTTGACTTCTAGAACCTCCCTCCCACACTTTCCTTTGTTATTGGGAAGTCATGTGGTTGAGGGCAATGCAGTCATCATTTGCACTCAGCAACAAAAATGTAGCACTGGCACTGGTGCCACATACTCGTCCTGGTATCCGCCGGTTGGTGAGTCACACATTTTAATGCCATGCAATGTTGTGATTAAATAATAGAGACTAGTTGCACAGACTCTGGAAATTTCTCATTTCATACAAGCATTGTCCTTCAGCTCTACTGATGCTTATCTCTTACCAGAAAAACATTCAGGGTGTGAGTGTGTGTGCTTGCGTGCATGTGTGTGTGCATGAGAGAGAGAAAAAACTGGATTATTCACTGCTGCATGAAAGAGGCCAGCATCGCACAATGTCATTATCAGCTTTTGTGACTGAAGTGATTTTAAGCCATCGGGGGTCCATTCAATGCTGGATAATATCATTCCAGTTAGGGATTATCCAGACAAGGTCATCTGATAGGTGACCTTGCTGACCTGATAAATGACATATGTTCATCTGTTGTTTTTCCTCTCCTCTCATTTTAAGAATTCTGAGTGTTTTCTTGCAAATTAAAGCAAGCATACAGTGATTGTGACCATACTAACAACCCATAATAACCCACACAAAGTTATCAATATAAACAGGGGAACATTTTCAAACTGCTACACATAATTGAAGTCTGTGGCTAATTTTACTTCTGGACTTTTTTTAAAATTTTCAAAGTAAAAGTATACTTTTACTTGGAAACTGTCCAGACTCCAGACAGTGCTGTTGAATATTCTTCTTACTGGTATTTCTCCAGTTAGCATGTGCTGCTGACTGGATTAGTGTCTTTGAATATTGACCCCTAATTAGCAGGTCTAACTTTAAATCATAAGGCTGAATTTTCAGTCAGTGTGATCAACAGATTAAGTTAAATATGGGTCCCTTCCCTTTACTTAATTTATATATTCAGCATCCTTATCTGCAGAGGTAGCAAGGCTGACTATATAGATTAACTGCCAATTGTGTCAGCACTATCCATTTAGGTTAGTCCTACTATTTAACATACCTAAACTTAATGGATAAAGTATCCATTTAGCAGCTTAATATCACCACTAAATGGATGCTGCTTCCAAAACCCATTTGACGATTACATTGATAATACGGGATGTTTAGAGATTTAAATGCCCAATACAATCTGTATAATATTTGAAATTCTACATACAGGGGATTTATGTGTCAGATATCCAGTGACTAACACATATCTCCTTTTGAAAATTAGCCCAAAAGTAGCTATTTAGAGATATATATAGGTTTCCAAAGCTGGCACTTATAGGCCGATGCAGATAGCAAGCGCGGGTTTAACGAGCCATAACGCCATTTTTACAATCCTTTACATGCAGGAAATAGATGTAAACACCGGCGGAAAAACTAGCACCCAATTAACTCCATGTGTATTTAAATGAAACCTAATTATTTAAATGTATTTTAATCTGCTGGGCTGGTATGCAAATCATGGCTCATGCCTGATGCAGAGACAGGCATAGATGATTTTGCAACAAGCCATAGCACCAAATTTTTACTGCAGGGTCTGAATAGAAGTAAACCTCTAATGCGTACCCCTGACAGTATTTTGATGGCACCAGGTGCTTTCCCCGATGCCTAGACCATCTTCTCCCCAGATGATCAGGCATTGGGCAAAGCCCCCAATGCCATCAAAACACTGTCGGGGGCCATGCCCGACAAAAAGAATCCCTGGTGGCCCAGCAACTCCAATCTCCCCAACAGTATTTTGATGGTATCAGGAAAAGCCCCCGATGCCATCACAACATTGTCGGGGGCTGGTGTCCAGACAAAAAGTAATTACCTGATGGTCTAGCAGCCCCTAGAACACCCCACCCCCCAAATCAAAAGTAAAATTAAAGTTACTTGGTAGTCTAGCATCCCCTTGAATCCCCCACCCCCAAGTAAAAGAACAATTAAAATTACCTGGTGGTCTAGCAACCCCTAAATCCAACCCCCCCCCCCTCGTGTATCTTAAAATAGGTGAGAGTGCTGCCTACATGCTCCTGCTCTGGTCTACAATGTTGTAAAATGGCATGCTTGGCCTCATGCAGTGCATCCTGGGATGCACCAGCAGGGTTAGACTGCCATATACATGGAGGAGTAGCCTAATGGTTAAGAACATTGGCTTGGGAACCCAGAGAATAGGGTTCAATTCCCACTAGCACTCCTTGTGGCCTTGGGCAAGTCACTTAACCTTCCATTACCTCAGGAAAAATCCAAGTTAGCAATATCTCTGTTTAATGTATTGCAAGTTTAAGTTTCAATGTAAACCACTTTGATTGAAATGATAAAGCAGTATATAAGACCTGTTAAATAAAAATAATAAATAAATAAAAAATTGTACCTTTACTTGGGGATAGGGGGTGGGACATTCAAGGGGCCGCTAGACTACCAGGTCATTTTAATTTTACTTTGGGTTGGGGGTGAGAGGGTCAAGGGGCCGCTAGACTACCAGATAATTTTAATTTTACTTTTAATTGAGGTTGTTGGATGGGAGAAGGGTTCAGGGGGCTGCTAGACTACCAGATAATTTTACTTTTACTTTTACTTGGGGTTGGGGGGTGGGGAGTTCAAGGGGCCGCTAGACTCTACCAGGTAACTTGAATTTTACTTGGGGATGGGGGTGAGGGTTTAAGGGGCCACTAGACCACCAGGTAATTACTGTTTGTTGGGACACCGACCCCCGAAAATGTTTTTGTGGCATTAGGGGCTTTTCCCGATGCCACGATCATCTCCGGCGCCATCAAAATACTGTCGGGGTGAATGGATCATGGGGGAACGGGCCGCTGGGCCACCAGAGTTTGTTTTTTGTTGGGTACAGCCCCAACAGTATTTTTATGGCATCAGGGGCTTTTCCCGATGCCGTGATTGTCCACAATGTCATCAAAATACTCTTATGCAAATTAGCCATGCAGTGCCCGGAGAGCAAGCCAAACTAGCGCAGGCTTCTTGTGCACATGTGTTTGGCTTGCTCTCCCAGTTTAACGCTGCAGTGGCTCATTTGCATGCGCACAGTTAACGCGGGGGTCATTTGCATACCCTATCCTTCCTGCATTGCACATTACAATGTATGGATTGTTAGGAATGTAAAAAATTGTTTCAGCGCGGGTCTAGCACCGGTTTTCTTCATTGGCCTATTATACAGATAGTGGCACTAGAAATACTTACAAAACTTTCAGCATTATTTATAGACATATTCAAAACACCTGCAAACCACGTAAATACTGCTTAGTGGGATATTCAGCAGCACATAGCCCGGTTAAACACCCTGATGCTAACCAGTTAGTGTTGGGACATTCTGGGTGAGGAGAGGGGGCGGCAAAAAAGGTTAGCCGGTAACGGGAATATTGAGCTACTAACTGGCCAACCTAAAACGGCTAAGGTTAGGCAGAAAAAATGGCTGGGGGCATATTCAGCCACAGTGACCAGCATAATTCAAGTAGCTACCTTTCACCACTTTATATTACCCCTGGATATTCAGTGCTGAGGTCACATCTGGCCAGCAGGACTGAATATCCAGTGTTTTAGCTATCCAATCAGCAGCAATATTCAGCTTCTGGTGGGATAGCAAAACCAGCTAAAGTTAGCCTTTTTTCTGCCTAACTTAATCAATTTAGATTAGCCAGTTAGCAGCACAATATCGCCACTGACCAGCAAACCTTTGGTGCCAGCCCCGCTCCACCCCCGGGTCACCTCAACACTAAGTGATTATTATGTGGGGATTAACCAGGCTATGTGGGGATTTTCAGTGGCAGAAACCAGGTATGTGCTGCTGAATATCCCACCAAGCGGCCTATATGTGGTTTGCAGGTCTGCAAACCTCATAAAAGCCTTTGAACGTCCTAACTTTAGCCAGTTTAGCTATCCAGCTAATGGCTGAATATCGCCTCTGACCAGATAGCTAAAACGCTATCCTGTGAAACCATAAACAGGACTACTCAGGCCATATATGGAAAGATTAAGATGTTACAACAACTAAGACTCTTACTGGAACCATCAGATTTTAGATCGGTCTTACAGGCGATGATTAACCCGTACATAGACTACTGTAATAGCATATTGCAGGGTCTATCCAAACAGACATTATCGCAGTTGCAAATGGCACAGCATACAGCAGCTTGTGTAATCATGTGATCATCAAGAACGGAACACATCACTCCAATCCTATACAAATTACACTGGCTTCCTATCCCTAGCAGGAGCAAGTACAAAAACCCAGTCATTATCTACAAGTTACTGCACAACATATCACCCTCTCACCTTACCACATTAATAAACAGAATCCCAGACACTAGACAGAGAAGGAGATGCACCCATAACTCCCTATCTCTCCCAGCTAACTTCCACAAAATCAACAAATCAATGAGCAATAGAGCTTTCACATATTATGCCCTGATCCTATGGAACTCCCTCCCTCCCTCCAAAAATAAGGGATATAAGACCTTGTGGCCTTCTGAAAGAGTATCAAGACACTACACTTTACGGAGTACTATGGGACACATCAAGCAGGACTCAGATACACACTCAACATAAACGTACAATCTAATGTACATAAAACAATAATACGTTTAGGAGGTACATAAAACGATGCATCTAATGTACCTCCTAATTGCACTGTAAATACCTGCCCTCACTCTAATTGTAAAAAGTCATTGAATACTAGCAAACACATCTAATTGCACTGTAAACACATCTAGCTGTTTGATGTACATAGTTAATAATGTTATGGTGTAATTGTTTGAGTTATGTTACATGTAATCTGCTTTGATTGACTGATAAAGCAGTATAGAAAACCTTTAAATAAATAAATAGAATAAATTTAAAGTGGCCATGGCTGCCACTGCTGAATATGCCCCACTTAAAGTTAAGTATTTCACAAATTAAATAAGTTGTAGTGTGACACAGTGGTTCATTTCTCCCATTTGCAGGATCAGAGCATGTGTGTGTGTGTGTGTGTGGGGGGGGGTGATATGCATGTCTCATAGAAGTGTTGGGGTGTATGCATGTGTATGTATGTCAGGAGCTACAGTATGTGAGTGTGTGCATATGTTGGGGTGTGTGTACATGTTGGATGGGGTGTTCATGTGTATGTATATGTATGTGTTTGAGGGAGTGTATGTGTATATGTGTTGGATGCATGTGTGTGTCATGGACAATGCCATGAATAGTGTCAGCAGATGCATACATGCGTACGTATATCATGGGCATTGTTGGGGACTGTGTGCATGCATGTATGTGTCATGGGCAGTGTTGGGGCTACATACATGTGCATGTGTGTCATGGGAACTGTCAGGGCTGCATGTACATGTGTGTGTGTATCATGGGGAGTATCAGGGGTATGTGCATGTGGTTTAAGGAGTGCGTGTGTGAAAGGGTGTGTGCATGAGTGTGTATATGTTAGAAGAGCATGCATCTGTATCTGTGTTATGGGCAGTGTTGGGAGCTACATGTGGACTGTTGAAGGTTGCATGCATGCATGTCTGTCTTTCATGGGAAGTGTTGGGGCTGTATGTGCATGCACGGGTATGTCATAGGCTGCATACATGTGTGTGTGTCTCCCATGGGGAATGTTGGGGTTGTGTGCATCTGCGTGTGTGTGCATGTACATGTCTGTATGTGTTATGGGAAGTGTCAGGTGCTCTTTGTTTGTATATCATGGGAAATGTCACTGCATTGTGTGTGTGCTATGGGGAGTGTTGGGGACATTGTGTGTGTGTGGGGGGGTGTCAGAAGATGTGTATATGTGTTTTGAGGAGCGCACATGTGTGTGGGCAGTGTCGGGGGCTACACACATGTATGTGTGTTTTAGTAGAGGCAGGACTGGTCAGACAAACCTAATTAATTTCTTTGACTGGGAGACCAGACAATTGGACCAAGGAAGAACCTTTGATGTGCTATACTTAGAATTCAGTAAAGCCTTTGACACCATTCTGCATAGACAACATATATAAATTGAGAATCCTAGGGATGGACCCTAAAGTGACTGACCGGGTTAGAAATTGGTTGAGTAGGAGGTGACAAAGGGTGCAGGTAAGTGGGAGGACAAGACATTTTTCAGACATGTTAGTGATAGGAGGAAGTGCAAAAGTGGTATTGTCAAACTCAAAGGTGAAGGGGAGGAATATGTAGAAGCTGATGAGGAGAAAGCAAGAACTGCTTAATAAATATTTTTGTTCTGTGTTCACAGATGAAGGGCTGAGAGCAGGACCTCAGAAAACACCCACAAATAGGAACAGAAGTGAAGGGGATCTTGACTGATTTTCAGAAGATTGTGTTCGTGAGGAACTAGTTAAACTAAAAGTTGACAAAGCGATGGGACTGGATAAGATATATCCAAGAATATTGAAGGAACTTGGGGACATTCTAGCAACTCCAGTGACTGACCTTTTCAATGCTTCTTTAGAGTCGGAAGTGATCCCAGAGGACTGGAGAAAGGCACATGTGGTCCCTTTACACAAAAGTGGAAGTAAGGATGAGGTTGAGAACTACAGGCCGGTTAGTCTGACCTCTGTAGCGGGTAAATAAATGGAAATGCTGCTAAAACAGAGGATAATGAAGTTTCTGGCATCCAGTGGATTGCAGGATTCAAAACAGCATTGAGTTTACCAGAAGCAGGTCTTGTCAGACAAATCTGATAGATTTCTTTGACTGGGTGACCAAAGAGTTGGACCAAAGGGATCCCTAGATGTGGTGTACTTAGATTTCAGCTAAGCCTTTGAGATTGTTCCACACAGGCGACTTATAAATAAATTGAGCATCCTAGGGATAGACCCTAATTTGACTGACTGAGTTAGAAATTGATTGAATGGGAAGCGACAAAGTGTACAGGTAAATGGAGCTCACTCTGAGGAGAAATATGTTTCCTGTGGTATGCTGCAGGGATCTGTCCATAGTCTTTTTAACATCATTCTTAGTGATAATGGGGAAGGGCTGTCAGGTAAGGTTTGCCTCTTTGTGGATAATACCAAAATCTTCAATAGAGTAGACACCCAGGAAGGAGTAGATAACATTAGGAAGGATCTGCCGAAGCTTGAAGAATAGTCAAGAATTTATGAAACCTGAGTGGAGCTGAACAGGTAAACAAAAATGTATTGTTTACTCTTCAAAAGTACAAAGACTAGGGGGCATGCCATAAAGTTAGTAAGCAGTGCATTTAAAACAAACATGAGAAAATATTTTTTCATTCAATATACAATTAATCTCTGGAATTAATTGCTGGATGATGTGCTAAAAGCAGTTAGTTTGGCTATGTTTGAAAAAAGTTTGGGCAAGTTCCCAAAGAAAGTGCATAAATTATTATTAAAGTAGGGCCCGATATTCAGCGCTGGTGGCTAGTGTGATTACAGCACCTAGACACCGGCATTGAACATTAAACCAGGATATTCAATGCTGGTGTCATAGCCGGACCTGGCATTGAATATCCGGAGTCGCCACACAACCTCCAATGCTGCAAAAGCTAACTCGGCAATGGCGATATTGAGCCACTGCTCAGTTAGCTTCCATGGGTAAAGATAGGCCAGCTTTTGCTGTGCCTATCTTTACCCGTGGGTCACAAATCAGGCAGCGGGTCAATATCGCCACTGCCCGGTTTGCAATTGGCTCCACCTGTCTTCTGCCCGGAATGCCTCTGACATGCCCCAATGCTAAGCCGTTAGCATTGGGGCATATAGTGGCATTAATCCAGGATATTCAGTGGCACTAACCATGTTAATGCCGCTGAATTTCCCGTTTAGGGGCACTTACATGGTTTACAGCTCTGTAAATTGTGTAAATGCCTTGGAATATCGGGCCCGTAGACTTAGAGGTTCTGCTTCTCTGATCAGAAGAGACTTCTAGTGGTTCTATGAAATTATTGCAATGTGACCTGTAAGTGTTTTGGAAGTTTTCCAGAACAGGCAAGATTGCTTTTTTCCAGTGTTATCATCCTGGGAGTAGACATCTCTGGGATCGAAAATTCAACCACTATAAATACCTCACCCAAAGGAAGATAACTGTCTTTGACTTGTTTAGCCACCTGATTAGATACTATATCTATAGGGATTATTGAAGCTGGAGGGTGGCACATGTTTCTTAGACCTTGTTCCTAATATCTACTGTATAGCATCCTATTGAACATCACCAGCACAACAAATGCTCAGAAGGAGAGGAACCAATCCTATCAGTGGAACAAAGAAAGAGTAAAGCAACATAAACATTTGGGAACTACTGGACCAAAGGATAAAGCAGGGATCTAGAGGAATCTGATTGATTTCTTTGACTGGTTGACCAGGGAGTTAGACCGAGGGAGAGCACTAGATGTGGTGTATTTAGATTTCAGTAAAGCCTTTGACACTGTTCCTCACAGGTGACTTATAAGGGATGGACCCTAAAGTTACTGCTTGGGTTAGAAATTGGTTGGGTGGGAGGTGACAAAGATTACAAGTAAATGGAGCTCACTCTGAGGAGAAGGATGTTATCAGTGGTGTGCCCCAGGGATCTGTCCTTGGTCCGATTCTTTTTAACATCTTTGTTAGTGATATAGCGGAAGGGCTTTCAGGTAAGGTTTGCCTCTTTGCAGATGATACCAAAATCTGCAGTAGAGTAGACACCCAGGAAGGGGTAGATAACATGAGGAGGGATCTAGCTAAGCTTGAAGAATGGTCTAGAATTTAGCAGCTGGGATTTAATGTTAAAAAATGTAAGTTCATGCATTTGGGCTGCAGCAATCCAAGGGAGCAATATAGTATAGGGGGTGAAGTACTTTTGTCCACTAAAGAAGAGCGGGACCTAGGCGTGGTTGTGTCTGATGATCTTAAAATAGCTAAACAGGTAGAAAAGGCAACGGCAAAAGCTAGAAGGATGCTTGGGTGCATATGGAGAGGAATGGCTAGCAGAAAAAAGGAGGTGATAATGCCTCTGTATAAGTCTTTGGTGCGACCTCATTTGGGGTATAGTGTGCAATTCTGGAGACCGCACCTTCATAAGGATGTGAACAGGATGGAGTTGGTGCAAAGGGTGGCTACTAAAATGATTAGTGGTCTTCATTATAAAGCATATGAGGACAGACTGAAGGATCTTAATATGTACACCTTAGAGGAAAGGCGGGATAGAGGTGATATGATTGAGATGTTTAAATACCTCCGTGGCATAAATGTTCAGGGAGAGAGCCTCTTTCAATTGAAATCAAGTTCTGCTACGAGGAGACATGGGATGAGGGTGAAGGGAGATAGATTCAGGAGTGATATGCGGAAATATTTCTTTATGGAAAGAGTAGTGGATCCGTGGAATAGTCTCCCAGTGGAGGTGGTAGAGATGAGGACAGTAACTGAATTCAAAAAAGCATGGGACAAACACAGAGGATCTCTAAAGGTAAAAAGGGGACTGTTGTAGTTGTTGATATGGAAAGACAGACTAGATAGGCCATGTGGTCTTTTTCTGTCATCATATTTCTATGTTTCTATGAATATTCCAGTAACCCAAGGTTTTTTTGAGGGGGTATGGAATGGCAAGGAGTACTGACATCTTTTTCATTGCCTGCTAAAATTGACCCATGGTCCTCATGTATTAAATCAAAGAGCCCTGCATTTGAGAACCAGGACCATTTTTCCTAGGAAAAATGCACTGCCTGTAACCAAGTGATAGCCAGAACCAGAAACTACCAAGGTGATACATCGGGGACCTGCTTTGATGGCAGCCTCCAACTCAGAAGGTAAACTTGAAGGGCTACCAAGAGGAACTGCTACTTCTGGAAAGAAATCTGCACTTGCTTATGTTTATGTTTAGCTTTACTTGATATACCACAATCCATGGGCAAACATTGCAGTTTACAAGTAATAAAATGAACATAGGTAGAGAACAGTGAAATAAGAACACTAATAATTAAATAGGAGTAGAAAAGAGAGAAAAAAAATGAAAAACAAAAAACCCCACACAAGGAAAGGAGTTAAGCAGATGGGGCAGGGGCAAGGGGGGGGGGGGAGGGATTCCTTTCCCCCAGATACTGGCAGTAGGGCCCTCAAAAAAGAGTTAGGAAGGGCCAAAGGATTCCTTGAACGAAAAGGTTTTCAGGGCTTTCTTAAACTGTGAGAAGTTCTGCTCTGTATGCAAGTTAGGAAGCAGAGAATTCCAGAACGTATGTGCCACTGTGAAAAAGGCAGACTTTCAGGTTGATTCATACTTTATCGGCAATGGAGAGGGGATATGGATGCAAAGACTGTGCAATGAACAAAGAGACCTGGCAGGGGCATGAAGAGTGACCAGGCTAGAGAGGTATTCAGGGGGTCTATCTGGCAATTGTTTTAAATGTGAACATTAAAGCCTTGAACTTAATGTGAGCAGTAACTGGGAGTCTGCGGTAGGGGGCTAAGAGGGGGGTGACATGAATGGTCTACACGCATGAGAGAGAAAACGTATAGCAGTATTTTGAATGGTTTGTAAGCAACAAAGTTGGTATGCTGGAAGACCAAGATAGGCAAGATTACAGTAGTTCAACCGAGCTACTACAGTTTGAAGCAGGACTGCAATTTGAGAGGTATCATCTGCGTCGGAGGGCACAGAAGAAGGACCGAGCAACCTGCACTAACTGGGGGGGAAAGGACAGCTCTTTTGTCCAAGATCACACCCAGATAGCGCAGAGTAGGCTGTAACTAAACAGTTTTTGTAAGTATTTACATGCTGGGATATTCTCTAAGGGGCTTGTTTACAAAGCCGCGGTAACAGTTTCCGATCGGGGTAAATAAATGGAAATGGAAATGGGGCCGTGGCTCCGATAATGATCGGAAACTGCTACCACGGCTTTGTAAACAAGCCCCTAAATCTTGGGAAAAGAGAATTCTTTGGGTTAAAGCTGATAGTAATGAAAATAGAATAGAGTAAATATTCTTAGGGGTATTTTTACAAAGCAGCAGTAATGGCCTCCATGTGATATCGGAGCCGGGGCCCCATTGAATTCAATGGGACTGTGCTCTGATATCTCACGGAGGCCGCTACCGCTGCTTTGTAAACATACCCCTTAGAGTATAAAGAATTAAATTGCTTCTAGAGACCTTTACAAAGAGGTCTTGCAGTTAGGAGGAAAGAGTACTGTGAAATTGTTTTAAATACAGTAGGTGTTCAAGCCAAGTGAATGACCCTCTCTATCAAATTAAGGGCAGTGTGAATCACCCAGGAAATTAAGAGTGATTGCCTTAGAAGCACAGGTATAAATAGGTCAACCAGAGCTCAGTAATTTTCAGTCTTGAAGGACTACCAAGAGGGACTGCTACTGCTGGGAAAAAATCTGCTCTTGTTAGTATTTACCTGCTGGGCAATTCTCTAAATTTGGTAAAAGGGATTTCTTTGGGTTAAAACTGATAGAATCTGTGTATTTTAAAATTCAGTGTTTTTCTTAGGTCAGTTAGGGCATAGTAAAACAAGACAGCCTTCATTTAAATTAGTCAGTTTGGGCTTACTCTAACAATACTAACTTTCAGTAAGTATTTCTTTCCCTCCCTCCCACCACAGCTCTCACTCACCCCAGGCATAATCCTTGATTTATAGCTTCCCAGACCCATTAAGGGAAACTTACTCAATTTCAGGTTTAACTGATTATCTTAATGAGCAAGTTATTAGGTCTTAGGAGTAGATTAATCTTGAGGTGAAAACGAAAAGTCCCTCATACTTATTAGGTATAATTGTATTGGTTCAGGTATCCCTATTCCCCTAGCAACTTTATACAACTAAACAACTTTAAATAGTTAAAAGAAATCTTTAAATCTTATGATGCTGACTGCAGTCCAACAGAGAGATGGAGGCTATCCAGTCTTTTACCCTGAGCATTACATGTATGATTTTCTCCCAGTTGGTGAGAGGTCTTATTGTGCACTTGGTGCAAAGAGCTCTTTGCTCTTAGGGAACAAATCTGATCTCTGGAGGCTAAAGTAGCAGACCTGAAGCAGCTGAGGCAGACACTCCATGAGACTTCAGCCCAGGAAGTAATAGCTGCTGTGTCTGGAGCAGAGACAGCATGGCAAACAAATTAAAGTAAGTTTGCCCTGCAAGTGGAGGGGGGCACCGTGTGGGGGGGGGGGGGAGAGAGGGAAGGTGACGCTAGGGTCCCTCAGCAAAATTTGCTTGGGAGCCCCTCATTAGGGCTTTTGCCACAGGTGCAAGCATATTTTATAAAATATACACATACATCATGACTCTACCTATGCTCTGGCCAAATTCTTTCCCGGTGCATACCTACTGTGTAAGTATGTGCCAGCTGGCACCTTGCATCTTATAGATGTGACCTCATTTTTGCAAGAGTCCATTTACATGCATAAAATGCTGTTTTAGACATGAAATAATATATAAAATTACCCTCCTAATATCAACATTCAGCTACTAAATGGAAAGGTTTTCCATTTGTTTGAGGCTTGATGAACAGTAGACCTAAAATAAACTAAAAATCACTGATGTAATCACCATTTACACATATGTTCAGCAGCATTATTTAAATGGATAATGCAATTGAATATGCATAATGCCTTAACTTCCTGAGGGGATCAGGAGGAGACACATAACATGGTTGAGCCCCCACCACTCATGTCGATCACTGTGGGATTGTGCGGAGGAGGGAAGGTGAGATAAGAGGTTGGGCTTTTAAGGCAAAAGCTGGAAGAAGGCTTGAATTGGAAAGAGGAACCATGCTAGGAATAGGAGAAGTCATGCCTTATAAGTGTGACAGGTGGTGGTGTCAGCACCCAGGTCAGTAGAGATGTTGCAGATGGCATTGCTAGGCAGATTCCAGCTTCAATAAGTGAAGGGGAGGAGGAGTGTGGTTTCGCCCCATCTGAGCTGGTTTGGGCTGGGGTGGAATGCAAAGTTTGGGCAGAGTGACTAGATTTTTGCAGCCAGGAATCTAGCATGGAGAATGGTTCCTGCCACATGTCACTGAGAGGACCTGCAGCCTGCTAAGAGGAGGACAGTGCATGAGCAAGTGCAGGCTGCCAGCAGTGGCTAAGTGACCGGCAGTTATAGTCCCAGAGTGCAGTGCCATGAGCCTCTGGCAGAGCCATGAAGAGAAACAAAACTGAGGCTTCTCGGAGATTAAGGCCTACTTTAATGACTGGGTTTCCCATGTGAGGGTTATTGTCAATAGCAAATGAATATATTTAAATACTCAATAGGTCTAGGGGTAATTGCTACATCCCTCTTTTCCCAAGGTTCTATCAGTCCATATAGCAAATGAACCACGTGAGATAAAGGGAACCAACCATGTGTTTGTATATAAATTAGAGTTTATTGCTAATAGAAAAATAATGCAGATAGAGAATAAATTAGTTTTCTAAGGTAGCAAGTTATGTATCCTATGATTGTAATTACTAAGACAATAAATCACTGTTTTAGTAACTGTTATTGATTCGCTCTGCACTCAGACATACAGAAAATTAGCCGTCTAGCTAGGCCCACACCCCGGAAGAATTCAGACCAGTTCCTTAGCTTTTGCCAGAAGGATGATTATGACTGTATCCGAAAAGTCATCTCCGGAATGGCACAAAATCCAAAGGATGGCAGTGGTCCAATAAAGGCTGCAGGCAGTCTTGGCGAGCTGCATGATAACACAGAACTTCAGTTTTGTGGGAGAGATTCACTCCTTCATGAGGTTAATCCTTGTCCTTGCACACTGCCTTTTTAAACCACACATCAAAAACAAGTGGGAAGAAGTGGGCAGAACAAAATCAATGAAAAATACACACAAGCCAGGTAAATGCTGGAAAGCAATGAGCACAAATGCTGGAAGCTTAGCCAACAAAATTTGGGACCTAGAAGCCCTAATGGTGGAAAAGGATTTGGACATTGTGGCCATTACAGAAACATGGTTTAATGAATCACATGATTGGGATATAGCCATAATCTATTCAGAAGAGACAGAGAAAATGGAAAAGGAGGAGGAGTAGCCTTGTATGTCAAAAGCAACAATAAAGCTACTGAAATGCAGGGGACATGGGGAAAAGAAGAAGCGCTCTGGATTGCATTGGAAAGAGGAGATGGCACTGTCATCCATATTGCTGTAGTCTACAGACCTCCGACTCAAATAGAAGAGAGAGATAACGAATTGATTATAGATATTGCCAAGATAGCAACAAAGGGGGAAGCGATCATATTGGGTGACTTTAATCTACCTGATGTGGATTGGATTACTCCTTCTGCACATCTGGAAAGAAGAAAAAAATTGTGGATGCTCTTCAAGATGCATTACTTAGACAAATGGTGATGGAACCAACCAGGGAAAGCTCAACGCTGGATGTAGTGCTCACCAACGGTGATAACATGTCGAATGTCTGCGTGAGTGCCCCTGTGAGCAACAGTGATCATCACACAGTGTGGTTTGAGATAAAAACCATGTACAGGCCAATCATAGCAGGTTCAAAGTCCTAAACTTCAAAAACACTGAATTCAATAAAATGGCTGAGTACTTAAAGGAGGAGATGATGGGGTGGAAGGAGATAAGGGAAGTGGAATTGCAATGGGCTAAACTAAAGGTGGCAATAAAAGGGGCAACAGATAAATATGTAAGAAAAGTAAATAAAAACAAGAGGAGAAGGAAACCTATTTGGTTTACCAAAGAGGCAGCTGCTCAAATAAAGGCAAAAAAACACAGCATTTGGCAAAATTCAAAAGCTTGCAAACAGAAGAACACAGAAATGAATACAGGATCAAGCTCAAAGAGTCTAAAAGAGAAATAAGGATAGCAAAATAAAAGGCAGAGGAAAAGATGGCTAAAGATGTTAAGGGTGGCAAAAAAACTTTCTTCAGGTATATTCGGGAAAGGAAGAAGATCAGAGTTGGAATTGCAGGACTCAGAAGTGCTGGGAAAGGATTCGTGGAAAGTGACACTGAAAAAGTGAAATTGCTAAACAAATACTTCTGCTCTGTTTTTACTAAAGAAGATCCTGGAGATGGACCAGCTGTGACTCCCAAATATAAAAATGGGAATGAAGTAGATACCACACCATTCACAGAAGATGAGATGTTAGAACAACTTTCTAAACTGAAAGTGGACAAAGCCATGGGACCGGATGGGATACATCCCAGGATACTGAAAGAGCTCAGAGAGGTTTTTGCAGGACCGTTAAAGGATGTCTTCAACAGATCCTTGGAAATATGAGAGGTTCCTCAGGACTGGAGAATGGCTGATGGTGTACCTCTACACAAAAGTGGTGACAGGGAAGAAGTGTCAAACTACAGGCCTGTGAGCCTTACCTCAGTGGCGGGAAATGTAATGGAGGCGCTCCTGAAAGAGCGAATAGTGAACTTTCTCAAAACCAACAGGTTGCAAGATCCGAGGCAACATGGTTTTACCGAAGGACGGTCTTGCCAAACAAATCTGATTGAGTTCTTTGACTGGGTGACCAAGGAACTAGATCAGGGGCATGCAATGGATGTCATCTACCTGGATTTCAGCAAAGCCTTTGATACTGTTCCTCATAGGAGGCTTGTCAATAAACTCAGTAGCTCGGGGATGAGTCCCAAGATGGTAAACTGGATTAGAAATTGGTTGACTGACAGACAACAGAAGGTGATGGTACATGGAGCTCACTCGGATGAAAGGAAGGTGATTAGCGGGGTGCCCCAGGGTTTGGTCCTGGGCCCGGCACTGTTCAATGTATTTGTGAGTGATATTGCTGAAGGGCTGAATGGAAAAGTCTGTCTTTTTGAGGATGACACAAAAATTTGCAACAGAGTGGACTCCCCCGAGGGAGTGGTTAACATGAGGAAAGAGCTACAAAAGCTGGAAGAATGGCAACTACGATTTAATGTGAAAAAGTGCAGTGTCATGCACTTGGGTATCAGAAATCCAAGGGAAATGTACGTGATAGGGGGCGAGAGGTTGGTATGCACGGTTCAGGAGAAAGACCTTGGTGTGATTATCTCTGATGATCTCAAGGTGGCAAAACAGTGCGACAAGGCAGTGACAAAAGCCAGGAGGATGTTGGGCTGCATACAAAGAGGGATTACCAGCAGAAAGGAAGAGGTACTTATGCCACTGTACAAGTCACTGGTGAGGCCTCACTTGGAATACTGTGTTCAGTTTTGGAGACCATATCTTTTTTTTTTTTAAAAGCTTTATTTAAAGTTTTCCATATAACACAAACAGTAAAACCAAACACTTGACAACATTAACTATGCGTGCACAGGCCAATATTTGTGGGCCAGGGGGTGTCAGAAACCGACCAGGGTTAGATCCAACCGTCCGTCTGCCCCAATATTCCCGCTATATTGAGTTCTACCAGTGACGGGCGTTTCCACCATCAGCGAGCCTCCAAAACAAAAAAATCATCTAAACAATTGAGCATTTAGGGTATCCCACTTCCTAAGTAAACCCCGATAAGACGGGTGCTGCGCAACGTAAGCTTTTTCACAGCTATGGTGGAAACACACTAGACTCCACCAGTACTCTGAATTCAGATTTGCAAAGGACTTCCAATGACTCATAATTGCCTTCAGCGCTAAGCCGAGCATTAGGTCAAAAATAGCATAGTCGCATCGAGCTAACTCCGGGATTCCAGCTTGAGACTTATAGATAACAATCCGGTATGTCAAGGGCGTCCACATCTTCAACAGATTCGTCATTCGCTGCCATACTTGATGCCAGTATTTCTTCAGTATAGGGCAGTCAAATAGCATGTGCGCAAGCGTGCCCACACCCTTGTCACAAGACCAACAGCAGTTGCCCCCCTGTGTCTGCCATTTGGCCACCTTCACCGGCGTCATGTATGCGCGGTGGGCAAGGAAGTACAGCGTTTGTGTGAGTGGGGCTGATCTTGTAAGCCGTATTTGTTTACTCCAGAAGTTCTCCCACATACTTGGCTGCTCGAGATCACCCACTTCGGATTCCCATACTAGCTGTGCCCCTTGGCATCCTTTATTTTCAGCATCCCGTAGAATGGCCACCATCTTAGAGACTAAATGCGGACCGGTCAAGTTCTCCTGCACCCTGTGGTGAAGAGATCGACCGGGGCCGATCAGTAGTGGTACCACCCCCGCTCTGCTCAAACAATGTCGCAATTGACACCACTAGTACATGCAGCTAGGTGGCAGCCCGAATTCCTGTGATAACATCGAGAAGGGCTTAAACAGTTTGTTATGCACTAGTTGACCCAAATTAATTATGCCTTGTTTCATCCATGTTCCCCAAAGGAAGCTGGAGCCGGCGATCTTGAATTTCGGGTTCAACCAGAGAATGGTGGCAGCGGTAAACTCACGGTCCCATTCCATTGTCTTCAGGAGGGCTCGAAAAGCTTGTTGAGTAGCCCATATTATCTCATTCCCTGCGACCTGCAAATCAGTGTCTGCTCCTACCCACATCCAGAGCGGAATTGACTTGCTCAATGCAGCTTCGACCTGTAACCATGCCGGATCACTGGACGTAATCTCCTCGTCGCTCCACCGCGTCCCATGCCGCAACAAGGCGGCCACATGGTACCAGTACAAATCCGGAAAGTGGACTCCCCCACGCTTTTTAGACAGCTTTAGCTTCCAAGCTGCTATTCTAGGTGTTTTATGACGCCATAAGAAAGAGAGCATCAGTTTCTCAAGTTTGGCGTAAAATTTCCTTTCAAAAAGGACAGGTACCATACTCAGTATATAATTCATCTTTGGCACCAAGACCATCTTTATGGTTTCCAATCTGCCCCACCAGGTCAAATGTAAGGGGGTCCATTTATTGATGCATTCTAGTGTAGTTCTTTCACACTGAATTTTGGCCTGGGTGGACGTCTCTTGCAACGTTGCGCCATAAGTTACTCCCAGATATTTGAAAGTGGAGCCTTGAACTCTAAACGGATGTTGGTGCAGAGTCGCTACCTGAACATGAGAGTTCAGTGGAATAATTGTCATCTTCGTCAGGTTAAGCTTATATCCAGATATGCGAGAGTATTCGGAAATCGCCGCCAGGACGGGGTCCAGTGAGTTGGGGTCTAGAAATAGGAGGACATCATCTGCATATGCGGATATTTTGGTATGGCATCCCGCCATATGTATCCCCGTGATATTCTGTTGTTGTCGAATTTTCAGCAGTAATGGCTCAAGTGCCAGGTTAAACAATAGCGGCGACAAGGGGCAGCCTTGTCGCGTACCCCTGGTTAACTTAAATTCAGCCGAGACCGATCCATTCGCCGCCACTCGGGCCGTGGGACTGGTGTACAGTATCTCCACACTCTTCAGAAAACGGTCCTGTATGCCGAACCATCTCATCGTTCTAATGAGGAAGAGCAGCTCAACCCTGTCAAAGGCTTTCTCAGCATCCAGTGCTAGCCCCACAACCGGCTCCTCAACATGTTGAGCTCCCAGTAGTACATGAGCTAACAGTCGGCCATTGTCTACCGTAGACCTGCTGGGCATGAAACCACATTGATCCGGATGGATTAGTACCTCCATTACTTTGCTGAGCCTATTGGCCAGTATTTTAGCGTAGATTTTGTAGTCCGCATTCAGCAATGAGATAGGTCGGTAGTTTTCTATTATTTGAGGGTCCCTCCCCGGCTTAGGATGAATAACAATCGTGGCTTCCGCTATTGAACCCACCTTAGGACATTCTTCTTTGATCCGGGTGTAGTATGTGTATAGTTCTGGCAACAGTAGGTGGGAGAAAGTCGCATAGAATTCTACCGGCAACCCGTCCGGTCCACTGGCTTTCCCTTTCGCCAGCTGTCGAATCGCCTGTTGAATTTCTTTGCAAGTGATATCCTCCTCCAGCGATATCGCTTGTTGCTCTGTAAGCTTAGGTCCAACAATCGAGGAAACAAATTCTGAAAAGGCATTTTCATCATATTTCACCTCAGACTGATACAATGAGGCGTAGAATGCTTTACATCTCTCCAGTATATCTTCATCCCTCAAAAGCAGGACCCCATTAGAATCCTCAAGGCCGGTTATCCTTGTCACTGCCTTCTTGGTTTTCAACGTACGTGCAAGCAATGTACTAGCACGATTATTCTCGTGATAATACACACTCTGTCGCGCTTTTATCTGTTTATCCACTTCCTGACCCAGCAAAGAGTTGTATTGGTATCACAGTTTTTGCAGACGTAGCAGAACAGTCCTATCTTCATGTTTAGCCAAAAGCCGTTCACCCGCTTTTATTTCCAACTCCAGCTCCGCCAGTTGCCGTTTAGCCACTTTCCTCCGTTGAATGTTAAAGGAGATCATACGTCCACGGATGCAGGCCTTGAAGGCTTCCCACCATGCCCATACTGGAGTCTCAGACACCTGATTACATCTGAAGTATTCAGCTATTTCTGTCCGCATGGAGCTCAGAAACTCTTCATCCGAGAGCCATGATCTGTCAAAGTGCCATCTGGATTGGGCCTTCAAAATTAATCCCAAGTCTAAAGTTAGTTGAACTGCTGCATGGTCTGACACTGTCTGAGCACAGAGCTCCACCGTGTTAATCTGTGGTACTAGTGTTTTAGACACTAGGAAGTAATCAATCCTCGTTTGTGTATTATGTGGTAATGAGTAAAATGAGTACTCTCTATCCTTAGGGTGCAGAAGCCTCCAGGGATCAACAAGGCCTAGAGACTCCACCAGATTTTGTAGCATTTTGCTGGCCTTAGGTTTATGTTGTTGTCTATAGGGGGTGCGGTCGAGTAACGGATCTTGTATGATGTTAAAGTCACCGCCTAGGATTATATTCGTCGAGCCAGTTTCTAGCAGCTCAATCGCTACTTGTTCAAAAAACAGGGGGTCTTCAAGGTTGGGGCCATATATTGTCATCAACACATAGGTCTCCCCATTGATTTCCACTTTCGCCATGGCCCATCTCCCTCTGGGATCTATCTTCGTGTCTCCCACTTTCGCCGCTAATGTTTTCCGAAGCAATATAAGAACTCCGCCTTTCTTTTGAACCGCAGGGGCGGCAAGTATGTTTTGGTATAACTTCCCTCCTACTTTGTAAGACTCTGAGGAAGAAAGGTGGGTTTCTTGAAGGTATACTACATCCGCTTTCTGCTGGTGACAGTATGTTAATATCTTCTTACGTTTACTTGGATTGGAGATACCCTGGACATTTAAAGATAGGAACTTTAATGCGCTGCTAGGCATAGGTATTAGCAGAGGTCCCTGTGGTGGAAACGCGCGTCATACACAGCCTGTCATTTAAGAACAATGGATTGTTCGCAATAAACAGAAATTGGCCTGCCCGTGCACATCTAACAACAAACAAAACCCAAACATCTTGCATGGTGAAACCCATCCGCCCCCTCTGCTGACCTTCCCCGCATCGTTCCCCTCCCCCAACGATTACAGATAGTGCTTTTCACCCCTCCCCTCCCCTATTAGACCCGTAAGACACATGCACTCCCTACAGTTAGAAAACAGCTCCCTAAGGTAATATCAAGTACATCTAAGCATCATTGGGCATATAGTTAGATATTACAAACACAGAACCAACTAGAGACCAAGGAAGCTCGGATCTCTAAGGGTCTCTAGTACAGCTCTTCATCCGAATTCACAGGATAGTATCCCCGGCCTGGATTGTCAGCTATATTCCCACATCCATGTGTGTGTGATCTGATAGGAAGGTCCGGAGTGCAGCGCCATTATCAAAAGTCTGCGTGATGTTGTTGTACGTGACCCGCATTCTTGCCGGATAGAAAAGGCCGTATCTTGCTTGCAGTTTCTGCATCAAGGGCCTGCACGCCAGGAGTTCTTTGCGCCGGTCTACTGTTCTCTTACTGAGGTCCGGGAAGAAGGAAATCCGACGACCCTCAAGCTGCACCGTTTGCCTCTGCTTAGCTGTCTGCAAAATTTGTAAGGCCTGGGGGTATCTAAGTAGCTTTATAACAAATGGACGCGGTTGCTGCTGCAGTTGCTGTGTGCGGCACGTGGCATGGGAAGGAACTCTGTGCGCACGCTCAATTTCCAAGGGCACAGTGAAGTTGATTTGCAAAAGTTCTGGGATAAGCTTCCCCATATAAGCAACGGGATCAGCACCCTCCCGACCCTCCGGTATTCCTGTTATTCTGATATTGTTACGTCGGGCGCGGTTATTTTGGTCTTCCATCTGTATTTCCAGCGCAGCCACCCGTTTAGAAAAGGGGCCTACCTGGATCATCATGGCCTCGTGTTTTGCCACCTCTGTTTCAACTTTAGATATGCGCCCATTCAGATCTTTTAATGCCTCTTTAACCTCCTGCACATCAGTGTGCAATTGCGTCAGGGCAGCAGAGTTTGTGGTGAGCAAGTCCTTAACAGATTTTAATTCGGACAGTATCTCCCTGATCCCGTCGGTCGACTCCTTCTCCGGCGCCATTTTCTGCGGGGATGCTGCCTCTTGTTTCGAGCGCTTAACGGCTTGCCCGGCTCCTTGATGAAAGTCTAACTTGGCTGGTTTTAGCGCTGCCATTACCACGGGTCTGCTAATGAAATATGCGTTTTTGAGCAGCCGAATGGAGGGGAAGAGGCTCAGGATACTTTAATCAGGGTAGGAGCCACCCTTTTAGTCAGCCATCTCCGCTCGCGGCAAGCTCTGTCCCCCAGACCATATCTTGAAAAAGATGTATAAAGACTGGAAACTGTTCAGAGGAAGGCGACCAAAATGATTTGGAGCCTACGTCAGAAGCCTTATGAGAAGAGACTTGAAGACCTAAAAATGTACACTTTGGAGGAGAGGAGGGACAGGGGAGATATGATTCAGACCTTTATTTTATTTATTTTATTTATTTGTACAGCTTTTATATACCGCTGCTTCCAAGGATCAGCAGCGGTTTACATTACAACAAAAATCAAACAGATACATAGAACCTTATGGAACTATATTACATTATAACAATAATTGCATAGAACAATATTACAATATTACAATATAACAAGAACATTATTGAACTATATTACATTAAAACTGTATAACAGATATAAGAGTGAGCATAAACCTATTATAGGAGTTTACGTTAATTTATATATATGTGAGAAGAATCATTATAATGTTAGTTATCACTTACAGCTTACGTTGTTCCAGTTTATGTTTACTTAAAGAGAAATGATGAACAAATAAACCTCTTCCAAAGATGGGGAAGCTGTAAAACTAGAGGGCATAACATGAAGCTGCAAGGTGGTAAATTGAAAGGCAATGTCAGGAAATAATTTTTCCATTGAAAGGGTGGTGGATGCTTGGAATGCCCTCCCGATGGAAGTGGTGGGGCAAACACAGTGACGGAATTCAAAACGGCATGGGACAAACATAGTGGATCCCTTTACAGCAACAGGATAAAAACAAAATAAACGGTACCATCTAACTTCTGAACCATCTAACGTCTCAACAAATAGGGTGTCCTACATGGAGTGGTGGGTTCACCCCTAAGCAAAGACATGGGGAGTGGTGGCCTGCACAGAGCGACAGGTGCACCTACTCTTGCCATCTTGCTGGGCAGACTAGATGGACCATGCTGGTCTTTATCTGCCGTCATTTACTATGTTACTATGTCTGACTTTCGAGCCAGAGAAAGGCAGGCAGTAGGGCTAACTGCAGAATGACAGAATGTGGCAGAAAGTAGAAGGAAAGAGCAAGGTAGTGCGCAAAGTTTCTAAAAGTGTTCCAAAAATGTCTGCAAAAGTCTGTCTCTCAAAAAGTGTGCCCTGCATCCCTCTATGTCCAGCGTATAATTTTTTGTCCTGATTACCTCATCACAGTATGGTGATTGGCTGGTCTCAGATCCTGTATGTCATCTTCAGGGAATCAGGTATCAGCTGTCCTTCTCCAAACAAAGATCCATGGTGAGAGAAAGGTGCTGGTATGCAGGTTCACATGTTGTTGCAAATCCTAGGACCAGTAGTACATTCTTAAGATAAGAGCAGGTCTTCAGCGTTAGTTCCCTTGCATGTAGTCAAAAAGAATAACTCTGCTGTATGGTACATAACTTAGCAGAATTGCTTGATTTGCAGGTTTAATGCTGGCATAGCAGAAAAGAGTTTCTTTTTGTAGCAGGAAGCCATGTTGCATGGTTCAGGCTTTAGTTCAGAATAGGGTTGCCAACCGGCCGGTATTCAGCTGGTTTGGCCGGTTTTTCCATGGCCAGGCTGGCTGCCGGCAGAGAAGTAAAACCGGCCCTTGAAAAGCCGTTTTTTTGATCTGGCCGCAAGATCGGGAGCAGCCAGAGCAAAAAAACGGCTTTTCTCCCAAAGTCCGCGGGGGAGGGAGCCAGGGAAGCCCGCGCGAGGCCCCGGCTCCCTCTGTACAACTGCCAGCGTGAAGATCTTTTTCCTTCACGCTGGCGGCTGTTTCTGTGAAGCCGCGATTGCTGGGAAAGGTTAAAGGCTGGCTGCTCCCAATCTTGCTGACGGTTGTACAGAGGGAGCCGGGGCCTCGCGCGGACTTCTCCGGCTCCCTCTGAAGCACCTCAGACAGCCCGGGGCTGGTCGGGGGGGGGGGGGGGGGGGGAGGCTAGGACTACAAATGGGCTTTGATGGGGAGGAGGGGGGGAAAGGACTGGATGGGCTGTGATGGGGTGTACCTGGACTAGAAATGGGGGGGGGGAACTGGACTGGAAATAGGCTATTGGGGGGGGGACTGGATTGGAATTGGGTTATGGGGGTGTGGAACCTGGACTGGAAATAGGCTATGGGGGGTGGATCTGGACTGGAATTTGGCTATGGGGGGGTGTACCTGGACTGGAAATGGGCTATGGGGGGGGGAACCTAGACTGGAATTGGGCTATGGGGGGGGTGGAACCTGGACTGGAAATAGGCTATGGGGGGGATCTGGACTGGAATTGGGCTATGGGGGGGGGGTGCGCCTGGACTGGAATTGGGCTATGGGAGGGGACCTGGACTGGAAATGGGCTATGGGGGGTGGGGGCTGCAATGGAATTGGGCTTTAGGGGGGGGGGACCTGGACTGGAATTGGGCTATGGTGGGGGGAGGGTGAACTTGGACTGGAAATAGGCTGTGATTAGGGGGGCTAGGACTGCAAATGGGCTGTGATGGTTGGGGGGGACTTGGACTGGAAATGGGCTGTGATGGGGGGCTAGAACTGCAAATGGGCTGTGATGGTGGGGGGGGACTAGGACTGCAAATCGGCTGTGATGGTTGGGGGGGCCTAGGACTGGAAATAGGCTGTGATGGGGGGGCTAGGACTGGAAAGAGGCTGTGATGGGGGGGGGGCTAGGACTGGAAATGGCCTATAATGGGAGGGCTAGAACTGGAAATGGGCTGATGAAGAGCTGGAATAGGACTGGAAATGGGCTGATGGGGGCTGGAATAGGACTGGAAGTGGGCTGACGAGGGGGCTAGGATTGGAAATTGGCTGATGGGGGAGCTTGGAGTGGAAATTGACTGATGGGGAGCTGGAATGGAACTGGAAAAGAGCATATGTGGGGCTAGGACTGGAAACGGGCTGATGAGGAGCTGGAATAGGACTAGAAATGGGCTGATGGGGGGAGCTTGGACTGCAAATGGGTGATGGGCTAGAATAGGACTGGAAATGGGCTGATGTGGCGGCATGGGAGAATGGGACTAGAAGGGAGTGGATGCTGGGTAGGTCTAGAACTATAAGGGAGCTGATTTGGGGGGGAGGACTAGAAGGGGATGGTGATGAGGAATGAGAATGGAGAGGGGAAAAGATATTTTGTGTGGAAGAAAAGTCTACGATGGGCCGGGTATTGGGAGAGTAAGACGGGATTGAGAATGGAAGGGTGAAGTTTGAGTGGATGATAAAGGAATAAGGAAAGAAATGGGGGAAAGAGAAAAAGGGAAATGATCAGTATGTTAAAGCAGATATAGAGAGAGAATGGAAAACATCTAAAAGAGAAGAAAGGACAAATGGATAGCTTGCAGAAGACACGAAGAAACCAGAAGAAAGTGACTGGAGCAATTGCAACTGAAAAATAAAATTCCCAAACAGAAGGTAGAAAAATACTTTTTATTTTGAATTTATTAACTGGAATATGTCTGGTCTGGGAAGTGCGTATTGCTAACATCTTTGCGTTTTTGTTTAGTGCAAGAGGAAATTACTTTATAGTTTTATTTCTCCAGTGTTGTACATTTCATGTTTGGCTTTTGGGGTTCCCAGTTTAATTATTATCTGACCAAAGGAGTTAGCCTACACTTATCCTCGGTAATTTTTGTGGGTGAGGCTGGGGTGCAGCATGGGTGGGACTGGGGGTGGGGCAGGGGTGGGGCTAGGGGCGGAGAATGGGTGGGGCATGGCGAGCCACAGGTGTCGGGTTTTTCTCGGTGAAAAAGTTGGCAATCCTAGTTCAGAACAGACCCCAGGTACCAGATCTACATTTCCTCCTCTTTTAAGATGGAAATAGCTACAAGGGAGCTTATTCCTTCTTAAAATCTAACTAACTAACATGATTACTGTACAGGTCAGTAACAAATGACACAGTTAACTAAAGTCTAATAATGGCTTACCCTAAGCACAGCAGATGCACTGAAAGCAATATTGCATGAATAATCATATTGCAAATACACACAAATAGTAAAAGAAGTTAATTCTGAAGAGATGTATCTAAAATCAAATAAACTCGATCAATTTAATGAATATGACTTCAAACTTAGCATTTAATCTAAACTCAATATATAACTTGGTATATAGGTTATACAATATAATATGTCAGTGGAACTTCAATTGAACACCTAAATACATAAGTGTGTTAGTAAAACAAAACACGCCATCATTAATAAATGAAGTAACTCAATTAAGAGTAATGCATAACTGAAAAGATCCTAGTGTCACTAGTCAATGAGGTGACATGCCATCAAATCCTAAAGACTCATGGTAAGTAGAGGAGGTCCATGGCATACAATTTGACGCAGGGTACAAATCTGACTTTGCTGATATAAGGAAACCAAGGACTGGATTGCCAAAAGAAGGGCAAAGACAGGCACAATGACATGAGACATAAAATCATTCTGTAAAATGTCCACATCATGCGAATCAGTGACATCAAGGATCTCTTGGTCAATGGGCAGTTCAAATGTGTGAGAGTCCTTATAGTCCACTAGGTAGTCCAAGACTTCAGTGAAGTTAACATCATGAGCCTTGAATTTTGGATATGACTGTTCTTGATGGGGAGTAGAGGGAAGTGAGTTCCAAAGAGAAGGTCCTAAAAAGAAAAAAAGCTGAGTGGCGGGTCTGTTCCAAATGAGCATGAGCTGTGGAAGGGAGATTCAAATGGTTTACATGTACAGAACACAGACTACGGGGCACAGGATGGAACTGCTGGGAGTCAGCCAGATACTGTGGGGTGTGCATGTGAAGTGCCTTTTGGGTCAGGATCAGAAGTTTTTAAGTGATACAATAAGAAACTGGTAACCAGTGTAGATGAATAAGGTGAGATGTAATATGACTATAACGGGTAGTGAGAGAGAGAATACGGGCAGCATCATTTTGGATCATCTGAAGGCAGTGAAGCTGATATAGGGGGAGGCCAGCAAAGATTATATTACAGTAGTCTGCTCGTGAAACCACCAGAGAGTGAAGAAGAGTGGTGAGAGAAGATGGGTGTGGGAAAGGAGGGGCTGGCCAAGGTTCCCGAACAAAGTTAGAGACTATAGCAGAGACTGATGAGCCTTTGTGTAATAAAGTAACTTACACTAGTATAAATCATCCTGTCTATGGCAATCTTGATTTTGATATGGATAGTGATGACCCTGTTTATGGTACTCTTGATATAGATACAGACAGTAATGAAGGCACAGATAGTGATGAAGATACAGGGCTGTGAAGGTGGCTATAGCCATATACATCTAATCAGGAAGATATATATGCTTATTGTAATGCAAGGCTGAACTGCAAGACATACATTTTAGATAGAAGCTTCTGTCCCTGCAAAGACTGCTGACAGTTATTTCAAAAGAGATTAACTAACAAATTGTGTACACAGCTACTATTACCAAAGGTTAGCTACTGCAAATTTTGGGGACTTTCTGTGTTACAGACAGTCCCTCCACCCTTCTTGTGGTAAATGACGGGTCAAATTTTAGATAACAACTAATGTCAGCATTATTGCATGAACTTTCCAAGAATCAGAGACCTTAGGTCAACATATAACTGGAAATCAAATAAAAGCTTGAGAAATCAGCAGAATTTAGAAAGAAATTATAAGTGTAACTAATCAATTTTTGTTTAATGAAATTGTAGCGACCCCTGCTGTCGCTTTGTGATTATGATCATGGCCATGTAACTTGCGCTTTGATATGACTTTTGCAATGCATCAGCAGAAAAATGATCCTCTAAGCTGATTTTATTCCAAACCTGTAATTTTGTAACATGATTATCATCTGATGTTAATTAAAATTTAACTATGTCAGCCGAAACTTCTTATTAAAAGGCAGATCTCTAGCAGGAGATTTTTGAAGGTGGTTGGAGGAGGAGTCCTGGTTTGGTCCCCCTGATGGGCTTCCTCTAGAGCTCTTGAATCTAATATAACTGGTTTTCTGTGTGTCTTGTTTTTACCTTCCTGTTAGAAGGGCCAGGTAAGCCTAAGAATCTAGGTAAAGGAGGTCCTGCCCCGAGATAGGGCACAACAATGTGGACAGTACAGCACTGACATAGAAACATAGAAACATGATGACAGAAAAAGACCACATGGCCTATCTAGTCTGTCCTTCCATATCAACAACTACAACAGTCCACTTTTTACCTTTAGAGATCCTCTGTGTTGGTTCCATGCTTTTTTGAATTCAGTTACTGTCCTCATCTCTACCACCTCCACTGGGAGACTATTCCATGGATCCACTACTCTTTCCATAAAGAAATATTTCCGCATATCACTCCTGAATCTATCTGCCTTCACCCTCATCCCATGTCCCCTCGTAGCAGAACTTGCTTTCAATTGAAAGAGGCTCTCTCCCTGAACATTTATGCCACGGAGGTATTTAAACATCTCAATCATATCACCTCTATCCCGCCTTTCCTCTAAGGTATACATATTAAGATCCTTCAGTCTGTCCTCATATGCTTTATAATGAAGACCACTAATCATTTTAATAGCCACCCTCTGCACCGACTCCATCCTGTTCACATCCTTTTGAAGGTGCGGTCTCCAGAATTGCACACTATACTCCAAATGGGGTCACACCAAAGACTTATACAGAGGCATTATCACCTCCTTTTTTCTGCTAGCCATTCCTCTCCATATGCACCCAAGCATCCTTCTAGCTTTTGCCGTCGCCTTTTCTACCTGTTTAGCTACTTTAAGATCATCAGACACAACCACGCCTAGGTCCCGCTCTTCTTTAGTGGACAAAAGTACTTCACCTCCTATACTGTATTGCTCCCTTGGATTGCTGCAGCCCAAATGCATGACCTTACATTTTTTAACATTAAATCCCAGCTGCCAAATTCTAGACCATTCTTTAAGCTTAGCTAGATCCCTGCTCATGTTATCTACACCTTCCTGGGTGTCTACTCTATTGCGGATTTTGGTATCATCCACAAAGAGGCAAACCTTACCCGACAGCCGTTCCGCTATATCACTAACACAGATGTTAAAAAGAATCGGACCAAGAACAGATCCCTGGGGTACACCACTGGTAACATCCTTCTCCTCAGAGTGAGCTCCATTTACTTGTACTCTTTGTCGCCTCCCACCCAACCAATTTCTAACCCAAGCAGTAACTTTAGGGTCCATCCCTAGGGTGCTCAGTTTGTTTATAAGTCGCCTGTGAGGAACAGTGTCAAAGGCTTTACTGAAATCTAAATACACCACTTCTAGAGCTCTCCCTCGGTCCAACTCCCTGGTCACCCAGTCAAAGAAATCAATCAGATTTGTCTGACAAGACCTGCCTCTGGTGAATCCATGCTGCCTCGGATCCTGTAATCCGCTGGACTCCAGAAACCTCACTATTTTCTCTTTCAGCAGCGTTCCAATAATTTACTCACCACCGAAGTTAAACTAACCGGCCTGTAGTTTTCAACCACATCCTTACTTCCGCTTTTGTGTAAAGGCACCACATGAGCCTCTCTCCAGTCCTTTGGCACCACTCCCGACTCCAACGAGGCATTGAAAAGGTCAGTCAGTGGAGTTGCTAGAACGTCCCCAAGTTCCCTCAGTATTCTAGGGTGTATCCCATCCGGTCCCATCGCTTTGTCTACTTTAAGTTGAGCTAGTTTCTCACGAACACAGTCTTCTGAAAATTGTTCAAGATGTCCCTCGCTTCTGTTCCTATTTGTGGGTGTTTTCCGAGGTCCTGCTCCTGGTTCTTCATCTGTGAACACATAACAAAAATATTTGTTAAGCAATTCCACTTTATCCTTATCAGCTTCTACATATTCCCCCCCTGCACCCTTGAGTCTGACAATACCACTTTTGCCCTTCCTCTTCTCACTAATATATCTGAAAAATGTCTTATCCCCCCATTTTATTGCATTGGCTATTTCCTCCTCCTTTTGAATCTTTGCCTTCTTGACTACTTTGCTAGCTTCTCTAAGTTTTTCCAAATACAGATGCCTGTCTTCCTCTCTCTGTGATCTCTTGTAGTTCATGAAGGCCTCCCTCTTTTTCTTCACTTTTTCAGCTACTTCCTTCAAAAACCATAGTGGTCTCCTTTTCCTTTTGCCTTATTTACCAGTTCAAATTTGACGGAGGTAGAAGTAGGAGCCACGAGTGAGAGCAGAGATGTGGTTGTGGAAGGATAAATCCTGGTCCAGTGTCACACTGAGATAGCGAAACAAAGATACAAGTGGGGTCAGGACATCAAGGAGGATGAGAGATAATGTACGGTGGGAGTTACCTAAAATAAAGCACATTGCAGAGGTTTTGGAAGGGTTAAGATGAAGGAGATTTGTGGTTAACCAGTTAGCGACATGAGACAGGTATATTTAGGGGTGCAGCTGCAGAAAGTCATGCCAGCTCCGTACTGTCACTCTTGCCAGGTCAGTAACTAGATGACGCTTTTGACCAGAGAATACTAATTTATCTGCCTTTTCCCAGCCAAGGGTAAGTAATTGAAGAATCTGCGAGTAATGACTCATCCTCATTAAGATGAGCTGTTGCTGCAGTTCAACTGTCATGGAATGACACAGAACCCTGTGAGGCTGTTTAAAATCCAATGGCAGTTTAAAGTGGCAATCAAGAGGTTTCATTAGAAAGATTGTCAGAAAGGTAGCCAAATTCTCTCTTTCCAGACCTTCTGGCATACCCAGGAGCTTTATATTTTTTCATTTGATAAAATTCATAATGTCCTTAAAGTCCTGCTGAAGTTGTTGAACCGATAAAGCATACCTTCGTATGTTCGCATCCTGCACAACTTCACCAACTTGCTTTTCTAGGCAATCATGTCCCTGCTGTGAAGTGGACATTAGTGTGGTTAAGTACTCTAAGTCCCTGTGGATTCTAATAGTGACCTCCATTTGTTGCTCCATCATTATATATATAAAACTGTATTTATATACCGCTGATTTATGAGTCTAAGCAGTTTACAGATAACAACTTGACCAAGTGGGCTTACATGGAATATACATAACTTCTATAACTTTTTGTAACTTTTAGCACTCTTACTTCCTTCAATACCTCATCTTCCATTTTATCTGGCATCGGCGGGCTTACTTTCACCCTTCAAGCCCTGAAAGAAGGTAAATCTGAGTTTCTGATGACACAGTTTTCTGACATTTTGCTGATTGTCTCTACTATTAGAAATGTATTGGGACATGGTAAAGCAACAGGGCAGAAATCCTGCAATCTCCCCACAGAGCCAACAGATCAGGTTGTTCTTTCTCATTTGTCTAACTTTATTGAAAAATATTTAGTTATACATCCTACGAGCAGGCAGATTTTCAGAAGGGACATAGTATAGTAACTGTTAATCTTTCCCTGTTCAAAGATATTCAACAGATCCTTGATCAAGACAAATATGTTACATCATATCCTTAGACTTAACTGCAGCATTCAACCTTGTCGATCAAGTATTATGCTCTCATCTTGCTACAATGATATTGGTCATAACATATAAGTCCTCACTCCATTTATATCAAGAGATTGTTAATATTTCTTCATAACCATGTACAATTTCTCTCATGCTTCTTTCATCCTCTAGATCAGGGGTGGGCAAACTTTTTGACTCGAGGGCCGCAATGGGATCATATATTGGACCCGGGGGCCGGACCGAGTAGATGGACGGTGTGTATGTGTGAATTAATATAAATTAAATTTAAATTTGTAACATTAAATGTTTAGATTAATTTAAGGTAGAAAAGCATAAAAAGAGTTATTTTACAAAACTTTTATGCAATGTATTTCTTTCATAAAATAGTACCTTCAATTTTAGTGTGAACAGTGTTGTTGGTCTCCCTTTTTTGTTAAGGCATCAAAGTCAGGAGATAGCTTTGTTGTTGCAATTCTCAATTTCAAACACATTTACACAGTCCTAATCCAGTCCTTCATCAGCCCATTTCCAGTCCAAGTTCCCCCCCATCACAGCCCATTTCGTCCATTCCCCCCACCATAACAGCCCATTTAGTCAATTCCCCACACCATCACAGCCCATTTGCAGTCCTATCCCCCCCACCATCACAGCCCATTTGCAGTCCTCCCCCCATCACAGCCCAATTGTAGTCCGTTCCCCCATCACAGCCCATTTCCAGTCTGTTCTCCCCCCCCCACCACAGCCCATTTCCAGTATGTTTCCCCCCATCCCAGCCCAATTTTCCGTCCCCCCCATCACAGCCCATTTCCAGTCTGTTTCCCCCCCCCCACATCACAGCCCATTTCCAGTCTGTTTCCCCCATCCCAGCCCATTTTCAGTCCGTCCGTCCCCACCATCACAGCCCATTTCCAGTCCTATCCCCCCCACCATCACAGACCGTTTGCAGTCCTCCCCCCATCACAGCCCATTTCCAGTCCTATCCCCCCCACCATCACAGACCATTTGAAGTCCTCCCCCCATCACAGCCCATTTCCAGTCCGTTCTCCCCCCCCCACCATCACAGCCCATTTCCAGTCTGTTTCCCCCCCCCATCACAGCCCATTTCCAGTCCGTTCCCCCCCCATCACAGCCCATTTCCAGTCCGTTTCCCCCCCCATCACAGCCCATTTCCAGTCTGTTCCCCCCCCATCACAGCCCATCCCGTCCGAGCCGCCCCCCCGGAGAGCCCGGCGCGGTCTAGGGGGCTGCAGAGGGAGCCGGGGAAGCCCGCGCGAGGCCCCGGCTCCCTCTGCACAGCCCGCCAGCATGAAGAACCTTTACCTTCCCGCTGGCGGCTGTTTCAATGAAGCCGCGAATGCCGGGAAAGGTTAAAGGCAATGCCCTTTAACCTCTCGTGGCATTCGTGGCTTCATTGAAACAGCCGCCAGCGTGAAGGTAAAGGCTCTTCACGCTGGCGGGCTGTGCAGAGGGAGCCGGGGCTTCGCGCGGGCTTCCCCGGCTCCCTCTGCAGCAGTCCATTTGTTCACCAGGATAACTGATACAGCGGGCCGGATTAAAAGGTCCGCCGGGCCGTATACGGCCCGCGGGCCGTAGTTTGCCCATTCCTGCTCTAGATGAATGTAAATTTAAAGAAAAGTAGGTCTCAGACTTATCTGGCACTAAACTCCAGACCTTTATATGTCTAAGTGTCATGTGCCTTTTCACATCAATGACCTTTCTTTTCCAATAGTGATTCAAATTTACAAACTACATAACACAACATCCGAAGATGAAAATTACAGATGAAAAAAAAAGTGCTTAGCTTTAAACACTGGGATGAAGAACAGCATGTTTAAAGCTAAGCACTTGTTTTTCATCTGTAAAGAAGACCAGGATTGGATTGTTATAATACAAACAATGGTAATGGTGGCATGACATTCCTTTCTTCACAATTGTGGCTGTCACTCACTCCTTGTCCTCTCAAATGCTCAGCTGTAAGGTGCTGTAGGGCTCCATTTTAGCCCCCATTTTTTTAATGTCCTTATTAGCCTTCAAGTCACCTTGATCCAATCCCATGGCATTTTTGGATATCATTATGCTTGTTACTGCTATTGATTCCTCTACACCTGACCTGCCCCTCTTAAAACCTGCCTTAATGCTTCAGCTGCATGGTTATCTTCAAATAAACTAAAAATTAACCTTCAAAAGATCCAGGGATTACTGAGTCCACTGATGCACCTAAACCAGCCCCCAGATTACTTAGTCAGTCACTGTCACTCCAGATATTTCTTTCTATTCTTGAATTTCACTTTGATTTTGAATTTAATTTCTTCTCTCAGATCTCTTCAGTTGTTTGGTCCCCTGTCATTTTGCCTTAAGGCAAATTTGCAGTATTTGGTTCATTTTTGACAAAAAGGATCTTCATTCACTTATTCACTCTGATATTAAGTCACGTTGAGTATTGCAATGGTGTTAACACCTCATCATTACGAGAATGGCTTCAACTTCTTTAAAATACTGTAATAAAGATGATTCACTGCAAATGCAGATTTAACTATGTAACTCCATTATTCATTGCCAAACACTGGTTGCCAGTTTCTTACCACATAAAACTGAAAATCTTGATCTCGATATTCAGCGGCATCTACTATTGTTTGAAAAGTCCATAACCATTGCTGATGAAGTTTAACCTCAGATATTCAATGCTGGAGCCATATCCAGCCATCAGCATTGAATATCCAGGTCACCACACAGCCCAGAAGCTAACCAGGCAGCGGTGATATTGAATCACTACCTGGTTAAAAGCATTGCTGTAGTGAATAAAGCACAAATAGATATGCTTTTGGTATTCTTTAGTCTTTTCAAGGATCCATCTCACATCCGCCATGATGTCTCTCGTTCCTTGCCCTTTCCTGAACCCTGCTTGCACTTCAAGTATTTCTTGTTCCAGGTATGGTTGTAGTCTCTGTTGAATAATCTTCAGTAGAATCTTGCTGGCATGTGGGATCAGACCGATTGTGCGATAATTTCCACAGTCACTTGGATCACCTTTCTTTAGTATTGGTATAAATATAGATCTTTTCCAGTCAGTTGGCCATGATGTTGCCTTCCAAATTTCCTGGCAGAGCCTTGTAAGTATGATAACAACTGCATCAGATTGCTAAAATACTTCTATGGGAATGCCATCAATGCCTTGTGCTTTGTTCTTTGATAAGGCTTTCAATGCTGCTTCGACTTCTTCTTTCATCACCGATGGTTCCGGATCATAAGGTACAGATTGAAACAGCTGATGATCCACTTGATCTTTATCATATAAAAACTCTGTATCCACCTTTTCTTGATCTTCTCAGCATCATTCAACATAGAACCTTGAGCATCTTGTAACATTCCAATTTGAGGCTGGAATTTTTTCTTTTACTCTCGTAGCTTTAGGAAAGCCGATCTTATTCTTTGTCGAATAGTTTCTGCTTCTATTTCCTTGCATGCATCATTCTAGTACTTTTCCTTGTCTTGTCTTGTCTTGCTGCACATTGGAAATCTCTGGAGTTCTGCGATTGCATCTCTTTCTCCTTTGGCTTTAGCTTCTCTGCGTTTCTGGGCAATTTTCAGAGTTTCTTCGGTCATCCATTTTGGCTGTTTTTGCTTTTTCACCTTTTGTAGAGACTTCTTGCTTTCTTCCTGGACAACCTTCTTGATGTCATTCCATAACTCTTCTGGAGCTCTGTCATTTGTATTTAAAGCATCAAATCAATTTTGCAGGCAGTCTTTAAATTTCAGTGGTATATTCTCAAGGTCATATTTTGCTACATTCATGAGTGGCTTGTTCTTTTTCAACTTTAGTTTGAGTTTGCATGCTAGCAGTTGGTGATCTGTACCACAGTCAGCTCCAGGTTTTGTCTTTGTTGATGTTATAGAGCTTTTCCATCATTGACTTCCACAGATGTAGTCAATTAGATTTTTATACAATCCATTGGGTGAAGTCCATGCGTACAGTCACTGCTTGTGTTGCTGGAAGAAAGTGTAGGAGATGAATAGATCATTGGTCTTGGAGAATTCTATCAGTCTTTCTCCAGCTTCATTTCTGTTGCCAAGTCTATATTTTCCAACTATTTTGTCTTCTTCTTTGTTGCCAATGTTTGCGTTCCAGTCACCCATGACTATCATAAGAACATAAGATATGCCATACCGGGTCAGACCAAGGTCCATCAAGCCCAGTATCCTGTTTCCAAAAGTGGCCAATCTAGGTCATACGTACCTAGCAGTTTCCCCAAAAGACACAGGTTCTGCAATGCTTCTACTGGGTCAAGCATTGATATCCTCGGTCCCTTCTTAATAATGGTTTATGGACCTTTCCTCCAGGAACTTGTCCAAACCTTTTTTAAACCCAGCTACACTAACAGTCTTTACTACATCCTCCGGTAACAAATTCCAGAGTTTGATTACACGTTGAGTGAAGAAATATTTTCTTTTATTAGTTTTAAATAGTTTACCCTGTAGCTTCATTGCATGTTCCCTAGTCCTTCTATATTCTGATAACGTAAACAATCGATCTACGTTTACCCGTTCCACTCCGTTCATTAATTTATAGACTTCTATCATATCTCCCCTCAGCCGTCTCTTTTCCAGGTTAAAGAGCCCTAACCTTTTTAGCCTTTCTTCATAGGAGTATCCTTACATCCCCTTTACCATTTTGGTGGCTCTTCTCTGAACCTTTTCTAATAACGCTATATCCTTTTTAAGATACGGCGACCAGAATTGCACACAATATTCAAGGTGCGGTCTCACCATGGAACGATATAGAGGCATTATAATATCTTTTGTTTTATTTTCCATTCCTTTCCTCATGATACCTAGCATTCTATTTGCTCTCTTGGCTGCCACTGCACACTGGGCCGAGGGTTTTAACATGCTATCCACAATGACGCCTAAATCTTTTTCCTGGGTGGTGGTTCCTAATGTGGAACCTTGCATTGTGTAACCATAGTTTGGGTTGTTCTTCCCTAGGTGAATAACTTTGCACTTGTCCACATTAAATGTCATCTGCCATTTTGATGCCCAGTCTTCCAATTTATGAAGATCCTCTTTCAATTTTCCACAATCCTCTTGGGTTTTAACAACTTTAAATAATTTTGTGCCATCTGCAAATTTGATAACCTCACTCGTTATTCCACTTTCCAGGTCATTTATGAATATGTCAAAAATCAGCGGACCCAGCACAGATCCCTGGGGTACACCACTATTCACCTTTCTCCATTGGGAAAATTGGCCATTTAGTCCAAACCTCTGCTTTCTATCTTTTAACCAGTTCTTGATCCATAGTAGTACACTGCCTCCTATCCCATGACTCTTTAGTTTTGCCAAAAGTCTCTGATGAGGGACCTTGTCAAAGGCTTTCTGAAAGTCCAGATACACTATATCAACCGACTCACCTTTGTCCACCTGTTTATTCACACTTTCCAAAAAACATAATAGATTAGTAAGACAAGATCTTCCTTGTCTAAAACGATGTTGGCTGTCTCCCATTAGGCCATGACTATCTACATGCTGAGTAATTTCATTCTTTATGATGGTTTCTACCATTTTTCCAGGTACTGATGTGAGGCTCACCGGTCTGTAGTTTCCCGGATCACCCCTGGAACCCTTTTTAAAAATTGGCGTTACATTGGCGATCCTCCAATCTTCAGGTATTACAGATGATTTTAATGAAAATTCACAGATTACTAATAGCAGGTCAGCAATCTCTTATTTCAGTTCCTTCAACACCCTTGGATGTATACCATCCGACCCAGGTGATTTGCTACTCTTCAGTTTATCTAATAATTGTAATACATCTTCCCGATGTATCGATATTTCCTTCAATTCTTCCGCACCTTTAAATACCACTTCAGTCATGGGTAACATCCCTACATCCTCCTCAGTAAAGACCGAAGCAAAGAATTCATTCAGTCTCTCTGCTATCGCCTTGTCGCCTCTTAGTGCCCCTTTAACTCCTCTATCATCTAATTTTATTTATTTATTTAATGGTATTTCTATACCGCCTTATCATACAATCAAGGCGGTGTACCAATGGACCAACTGACTCTCTCACAGGCTTTTTGCTACGAATGTACTTGAAAACATCTTTATTTCGCGTTTTTGCTTCCGCAACAAGCTTCTTCTCAAATTCTCCCTTTGCCTGCTTTATCAATGTCTTGCATTTGACTTGTCAGTGCTTGTGCTGTTTCCAGGTTTCGCCGTTTGGCTCTTTTTTCCATTTCCCGAAAGATGCTTTTTTGGCACCAACAGCCTCTCTGACCTCCCCTTTAAACCATGCTGGCAGTTTTTTGGACTTCCTTCCACTTTTCTTAAAGCATGGAATACAGCTGTCTGGGCTTCCAAGATAGTATTTTTCAACAACACCCAAGCTTGATGTAAGTCTTTAACCTTTGCAACTGCTCCTTTTAGTTTTTTCTTAACTATTTTCCTCATTTTATCATAGTCTCCCTTTCGAAAGTTAAAAGGTAGTACTGTGGATTTCCTTACTATCCCTCCTCCACTAATTAAATCAAAGGCGATCATGCTATGATCACTATTGCTAAGTGGCCCCAACACCCTTATCTCTTGCACTAGATCTGGTGTTCCACTAAGGACTAGGTCTAATATGGCTTCCCCTCTGGTCGGTTCATGAACCAGCTGCTCCAAGAAGCAGTCATTTATGTCATCTAAGAACTTTATCTCTCTAGCATGTCCTGCCGTGACACTGACCCAGTCGATACCGGGGTAATTGAAATCACCCATTATTATTACTGCGCTATAACTTTTGTTAGCTTCCTTGATTTCTTTGAGCATTTCATCATCCATTTGTTCATTCTGGCCAGGTGGTCGATAGTACTCCCCCATTGCCATCACCTTCCTCTTTTTACATGGAATTTCAATCCATAGAGATTCTACAGCAAATGTTGTTTCCTGCAAAACTTTAATCCTTTCTGACTCAATGCCCTCTCTAACATAGAGCGCGACCCCTCCACCAATTTGATGAGCCCTATCATTACGATATAATTTGTATCCAGGTATAACAGTGTCCCACTGGTTGTCCTCCTTCCACCATGTCTCTGATATCCAATCATATCTAACCTCTCATTTAGTGCTATATATTCTAACTCTCCCATCTTATTTTTTAGACTTCTAGCATTTGCATACAAGCATTTTAGAGACTGTATTTTATTCATATTAGTTTGGCTGTTGGTAGACATGGGTAATTTGGGATCTTAGGATATACTGTTTGCATGTTCTGTCATTTTCATCTTGTAGTTGTTCATAGAATTCATAAATTTCATCCTCTTCTGCAGCTGTTGTTGGGGCATATACTTGAATTATTGTTGTGTTGATAGGCATTCCTCGTAGACGAATAGAGATTTAGCATTCGCTGACTGCATTGTATTTCATTACATTTCTTGCAAGTTTCTTCTTTATTATAAATGTTATGCCATTTCTTCTTTGTTTTTTATTTCCAGCATAGTAGACCATGTGATCATCTGATGCAAAGTGCCCGATGCCATTCCATTTCAGTTTGCTGACACCCAACAGATCAAGCTGTTCATGTTCCATTTCATTCTTGACCTCCTCCAACTTCCCTTGGTTCATGCTTTGTACATTCCATGTCTCAATATGTAAGACATCTTTGCAGCTTCTTACTCTCATTTCATGCGCTGCTATATCAGCAGTCAGATGTCCCGAGGGCTTTGATCCAACCACATCAAAAATGCTGTCTTTACTCTGAAAAGTCTTCATCTCCTTCACAGTAGCTACTTGAGTGCCTTCTGACCTGGGAGTCTCATCTTCCAGCACTATAGTGCAATTTGTTTTGTTGTGACTATCCATTGGGTTTTCATTGCAAGATACAGAAGTAGATTGCCAGCCCTTTCCTCCGCGCAGTTTAAGTTTAGTGTTGTTGCTGTTGTCACAGAAATGTGATACTCTGCTGCCAACACTGTCCCATTCTGCTGCTGCCCAGATGGGTGGTTTGTCTTTGTCTGGCACCTCAGCTGAGACCTTTCCATCTTGGGAGACCCCGCCAGTAGTTAAACTTCCAATAGCTTAGCCCTCAGCATCACTGATGTACACAAATCCTCACAGCAAGACAAGCTGCAAACAAAGTGAGGGTCTTGGTCTTGTACCTCAGTTGAGACCTGTCCATCTTGGGAGACCCTTCCAGTAGTTAAACACCAATAGTTTAGCCCTCAGCATCACTGATGCACACAAGCCATAACAGCACGACAAGCTGCAGATCAAGTGAGGGGATGTAAGCAATAGCCATTCCAAAATAATTCTGTTGGGAAAATTGGTTGGATGGTACTGCAATACATTAGGCAGTTGATTGCAAGATTCTTTTTCTTCTGTGAATAAAAACTGATTGGCATTATTTATGCTGGATGGATTACTTTGTGATGCATGCATACCTTTGTAGCTACACCTTACCCTTTCAGCAACAAACATGTTTGTCGGTGAAAGCCTAATTCCAACATCTAGAATTATTTTTGCTGACAAAGTCGATGTATGCCCATTGCTTTTTTTTAACAGGTATCTTCTTCTTCTTTCTTCTCACAGGTGTTTGTTTCCTTACTTACTACCGGCAAATTGGAGCATGTTAAAGAGTTGTATATATTTTTGTTATACGTTGTATGTATTATTTGTACCTTTGTGAGTATATCTTGGTTGCCTTCATTTGTATATATTGTGAGTATATCTTGGTTGCTTTCAAGTGTAATAAAATATTTCTTGATGATCTATTACTGTGGTTTTCATGTACAAGAGAGAAGATATCAGGAACAGCGTTGCTCCCAACACCACAGTTATCTATCCACCCCCTCTTTCCAATCAAGAAATAGGCAGGACAAATGGATATATAGTACAAAAACATTTATTTTAAGGTTATTTAACAATTTACAGATATTTACACTTGGGGGGGGGGGGTGGCGGGTAAATGCGCGCAAAACAAAAAAAAATATAAAAATAAAAATAAACAGCCAATGCAGGAGAAAGGGAGTTATGGGGGGGGGGGGGCTGTAAGTGCTCTATGAGGATGTTGAGTATATTGCCCATGCCCAATACCCCCCCTCCCGGATGTCTCACAGCATGCTGTGGACCTCCTCCGGCTGCTCATGAGGGGGTGCACAGCATGCTGGACCTTACTTGAAGCCCCTTCCTCCTGCATTGGGGGTGCATACTGGATCACACTTGGTCATGGTGCTGGGGGGGGGTAGAGGTGTGGGTGGGATAATCTGAGGAAGGGGGGCCTTCATTGGTGGAGAGGTTGGTTTGGGCTGGTGTGGGGGTTCAGGCTGATGGGGAGGTGTTTCAGGCTGGGGGCGGGTTTGGGCCTGGGGGGAGGTATTTCGGGCTGTGGTGCAGGTTCAGGCCGAGGGGAGGTGGCTCTGGCTGCGGGGGGGTTCGGGATGGGGAGAGATGGTTCGCGCTGGGGGTGGGGTGGTGTGGATGGTGGGGCTGTGGACGGTGTGGGGGGGGGGGCAGGATCATCTTCATCTTCTTCTGGGCTTGACTCTGCCAAATGAAAAGAAAAGAGAAACACTTGTCATCCAGACAAAGCTGTATAAACACCAGAATCTACAAAAAGTAGACCAAATACAACAGCCCCCAACTTTTGCTCACTTATGATGCCTACTTGTGGAGATCTCCCACTCACATCGCACCCACGCAAGATAGCAGGGTGCCGCTGCAGCTCTCTTGCCTTCTTCTTCAGGTCTTCGACCTGAAAGACAAGAACCATACACTTCTATGAAATAAATTGTGATGGCTCGGGCTGGCAGGGGGAAGCAAACCATGATTGGCCTTCAAAATATATATATACAGGGTGGCCCAAAAAAGTGAGAACATCTCGTAAATTAAAAGCTTAAATAGT
The DNA here is from genome assembly GCA_033557465.1 of Ichthyophis bannanicus. Lineage (NCBI taxonomy): Eukaryota > Metazoa > Chordata > Amphibia > Gymnophiona > Ichthyophiidae > Ichthyophis > Ichthyophis bannanicus. The sequence goes on along the minus strand of CM066038.1, from coordinate 273,100,724 downwards.
TTACTTATTTACCTTTTTTAGCTATATATATATATATATATATATATATATATATATATATATATATCTGCATCAAGCAAAAACCCTAACCCACACAATTGACACACAATCATGATGACTTCACAGCTTATGTCCTTTCACTTCCATGTATATAAATACATATATAAAACTGTATATAGTTTATTCTGTTCTGTATTATCCCACATTGTTTAGACTGTATATTCTATATATAATATGATGTTCCTTGTAAATATGTTCTGTTATAATATGACGTTCCCTGTAAAACAAACTTGCTTTGTTAACTATTGTTCACTGTAAACCGCAACTGAACTTTGGAAGATGCGGTATATAAATGTGTATAAAATAATAAATAAATAATAATAACATCTTTATTTCGACAATTTCCGGTTGCCATCTTTTTTTTGTAATTTGTCAATCGTTTACATCTTGTCTTTTTGAATTTTTAAATAACTTATATGCTACAAGATGTTATCACTTTTTTTAGGCCACCCTGTATATATATGTGTGTGTGTATCCATATATACTGGATCACATATGCCTCCCCACAAAAATAAAAATAATAAGTACTCACATCTCTATCATAGAGAGCCTCCTTATTGTAAGACGGGCGGATCCTCCGCCAGGCCTTCCATATCATCACCTAATTCCAGCGATGATTGGCCCTTAGAAACAGCCACTTCTTATTAGCTATGATGAGGGCAGTCAGCAGCTCTATATCCGCCTGGTCAAAGTTGGGTTTTCACCTGGGATGAGGAGCTGCTGCTTCCCTCTCTTGTTCTGCTTCCACACGGGGGAGAGCAGGTACTTTGGCCATTTTATGCTTTTTCAGTCTGAAACGCCACGCACGATGCACACAGTGATGTATAATGCATGCTCTCGCCCTACAGCAGGCAGTGCGCTCCATGTTGCAATTTGTGCCTCATTGTACCGCATCTCCGCAAGTGTATTTTGTGAAAGCAGAGGAGTCATCAACTAGGCCTTACAGCTGTATCCGGCATCACCTATAGTATTAAAAAGAAAGACAGCAACTTGACAGTGGTACAATGTACAACAGTATATGTATTGGCTTATGGAAATATATAAGCTATTTTGCCCCCCCCCCCCCCCAAAGTTTCGAGATGCCTATGTGGCACTTACCCAGGAGCCAACCTTCACCATATTTTCTCTCTTCAAAGTTACGGCCGAGTCCTGAGTTGGAGAGCATTAAGGAATCGTGACCGCTGCCAGGGAACCTGGAGACCACATTCAGGATCTTCATGTGAGCATCACACACCACTTGCACATTAATTGAGTGGACGTTTTTCCTGTTACGGAATGCCATTTCTCTATTATTGGGGGTTGTTACAGCTACGTGGATGCAGTCTATTGCTCCGATCACATTCGGTATGCCGGCAATATTAAAAAAGTCAGCCTTCAATACCTGCCTTTCGGTCTCCTGCTCTGGGTACCGGATATGCTCCCCAATGCGATTCTTCAAGGTCTGCAATACCTGCTTGAAATGTCTTGAAAATGATGACTGGTCCATTTCGCAGGCCAGCCCAACAACATTTTGGAAAGATCCAGTGCCCAGGAAATGTAATGTGGCAAGTAATTTTATCAGTCCAGGTATGGCATGCCTGTAAGTGGTGACAGGATCAATATCACCTTTAATGTCATCATACAATGACAAGATGGCTTGTCTGGATAAACGATAATTATGCACAACATGCCTATCTGGGACTTCATCCAGTTCTACCCTTTCTCTGAAGAGGCGCCATCTGTAGGGCCTCATGATGTGGGGTGCAGCATGTATCTCTTTGTGTACTTCCTCATGCTCCTCTCTTGGGCCTCCATTGTTCCTCCTCTGACTGGCTCTTTCAAGCAGCAGAAAAGCAAGAGGATAAGCAGCAAAAACATCTCCCTGCACATTGAGATCAGTATGCAGATGAAAATGTTTGAGAATTTGGAATGTTTAGCAAAATGCTCGACTTTAAAATGCTCGACTTTAAAACGTGGTCGTGCATTCAAGGATGCAGAAGAAGCGTAGAAATGACGATACTTTTCTAGCTTACCTATGATTGGGTAATCTCTAATGCACGTTCATTGCATTGGGTGCAGATCACATTAGCATGTTATCTGAGTATGCCCAACTCATCTACATGTCATTGTAATACGATTGACTACATGTTGTGTTCTAGGCATGCTACTGCTTTGCGTCTAAATACCACATGTGTCCACTGGGTACACGTATAAGATTCACTGTATACGTGTGCAAGTGTGCATAAAACATACATTGGGCTTTTTGCATCAGCCTGTAAGACAGAACAGAGCATCTAAATCCTAGTGAAAAAGTACTTGAGAAAGGAAGAAATAAAGTTTAGTGCTAGACACAGGGGTTAGTTTTCTACTTTAGTGAAAAAAGGGGAGGTATAGACACAGGGAAATTAGAAAATTAAGCAGAAAAGCATGATGAAGGCAAAAGCAGAGTGAAGAGAAACAGCAGAGTCCAAAAAGCTGAGCAAAATGCAAAACAGATGCAAATAAATAAACACACACACATACACACACACACACACACACAGGGTCATTCCGAGGCACGATCATCCCCGTTATTTGGGTCCCCTTCTGACTCCAACTAATTTCCCTGCTCGTTGTATGGGGAAGTTAGATGGGGTGGGAAAGGGGCAGATCGTGGGCGGCGTTAGGGCGGGCAGTGGGCAGTCATCAGCCCCGGATGTGCAGTGTTGATTCCAATGTCCAATGGAATAACTTCCCCTAGTCAGCGGAGGATGTCAGGTCCAGAGCTGAAAAGCAGTGGAAGGGGGCAGAGGAGATTCCCTGTAGCCAGACCCTGGCCTTGGGAGGCTAGATCGGAGGTCAAGCTGCAGGGAATGAAGCTTCAGTCCAGTAGCCGGGGATCACGGCTTTTGAATGGAGCCATGGTGCCATGGCAATCGGATGCCATGGTATCATGGGTCCATTCAAAAGCCCTGACTGAGATATCCGGGCAAGGTCTGTACTTGCATGCTGATCCAAATTGGGGTACCGGTTTGCATGTACAGGCCTGGACGTGATTTGATCCCGGCTAACTCTGTGCGTCTGGTTCCAATTGGGAGCACAGAGGTCCAGGACGTCCATGTCAGAGTTGGGCCCACAACAAATACATACCAGTAAGGTAAACAATTCTAAACAAGCACTATAAGAAGTTTGAACAAGCAAAAGCTAGCTCAAAGGCTTGCTATGAAGGTTTCTCACCAACTGAGAGAATGTAAGAGGGAGCTTAAAAGCACGTGTGCAAACAGAAATCATATCCTATGCAATGCTTCAGCAGGGATGAGCCCCTCAACCCCTCAAGCACAGACTCAAGCAAATAAATTGGAAGTCAGCAGATTCAGAACAGAACAAAATTGCCTGACTAAATACAGCCAAGATAAATTCCAAGGAGATGATTTACAGTGTTTTAGCCAGTTAGCAGACTTACCAACTGACTTAAATGTCCTAAGTCTGATATTCAGCAGCACTAACCAGTTAGTGCTGCTTAATATTCCTACAGAACCCTTAAGGATGTCATTTTCCTTATAAGTTTCATTTCCTTGCCTGTAAATGTATCACTGATCTGCATTGCCAAAAAGCTCAAGTTTGGTTTCATCTGTCCATAGAACATTTTCCCAGAAGGACTGTGGTTTCTCAAGGTGGGTTTGGGCTTTTTTATGTCTGTCTTTGAGTAGTGGGATCTTCCTTGGCCTTTGCCCAAGAAGTCCTTCTTTGTTTAGTGTGTGGCATATGCAGCTGGTTGAAACCATCACTCCAGATTGCTCCAGGTCAGCTTAAGCTCTTTGGATGTAGTACATGGTGTTTTTCCAACAGTTTGCACTAACCTTTGAAGACTTCTTGGATTAATTTTCCTCTTCCTTCCACGTCCTGGGAGATTCTTAACAGTTCCATGAGCAGAAAACTTCTTAACAACATTGCGAACTGTAGGCACAGGAATCCCAAGGTCTTTGGAAAAGGACTTGTACCCATTTGAAGTTTGATGTTTGGTGATAATGGTTTTTCTGATGGTCTCAGGCAGCTCTCCTGTCTTCACCATTGTGAAAATGGAATAGGGTGTGAATGTGGCCATTTTAAACAGTAGAGCCTTCATTCATTGGTTGATTCAAGTCATGTGAATACTGACAGTTGATCACAGGTGTGTCTAATTTTACTGTAGTGGGAATGTGGTTCTTCTTTTCAAACTGGTTTGAATTGTTTATAGGGGTGTCAATAATCATGTCCTCGCAATGTCCCAGTTTTTATACTGTAACCAGAGAGAACATTTGTTTATAAAAGTTTTACCTGCTTGGGGGGGGGGGGGGAGAGATTCGGGGGGCTGGAGTGCTGTCCAGAGCTGCAGAGCTGTGCAGGAATGCCTTCAGTTCTCTCCTGAACTCTGCAAAGGAGAAAGAGAGGGCTTCAGAGAAAAGAAGGACGAGGAATATCAAAAGAAATAAAATGAAGGGGCAAGCTTGACTTGAATGGAGGAAGATATGGTGGACCCAAGAGCCCCAGGTGTTTAGAAAAGGAAGAGGGCTTTGGAATATTGAGCCCTGGAAAGCTATTCAGAGGGTAGAGAGCCTGGAGGAGGAGGAGAAGACAGACAGGTGGATGGGCCAATGAGAGCTCTAGATTATCTTTATCTTTATTAAAATTTGATATACCGCTTTTGCAAAGCATTAAGCGGTGTACAATAAAAATTGATTTGCACCATAATCCAGGAAACAGAACGCCAAAGTGAGACAGGATAGAGGGGTAAAGAAAGTGGACAAATCATAAGAGAGATATTAAACAATAACACATAACAGGTTGGACATAGCTTGTTTGACAGCAATTAGCAAATTATAACAAATCATAAAATAAAATTAACCAACCAAAATACAGGAAGATGGACAGTTGGATAACAGCTTGTTTGACAGCAAGTAGCAAATTATAACAAATCATAGAGTAAAATTATCTAACCAGAGCACAGGAAAAATGGACAAACAGACGAAACTTGGGATAGACACACAGACATATTAATTAGGGAGGTTCTCTAGGGGAAGGTCAAAAGCTTTCTGGAAGAGATATGTTTTAAGTAGTGACTTAAATTGCAGGTAAGAGGGCTCTAAACGTAAGGAAGTGGGGAGTGTATTCCATAGGGAGGGTCCTAGGAAAAACCATGCTGAGTGTCGTGTTTGTTCTAAACGGGCTTGTGAGGGTGATGGAAGAGACAACCGGTTCGTTTGAGTGGAGCGAAGTAACCTATGAGGAGTATAGCGAGAGATACAGTCGGACAGATAACGTGGAGTGCAGGTGTAAATAGCCCGGTGAAGGATAATCAAGAACTTATAATGGAAACGGTATTGAAGAGGGAGCCAATGTAATCAAAGCACAACTGGGGTGATATGATCGTATCTGCTGGAGAAGGTGATGAGACGGGCGGCAGAGTTCTGAATGAGTTGTAACCGTTGCAGACAATATTTAGGAAGATTGGCCAGGTAAATATTACAGTAGTCCAGCCTACTTATTACAAGGGCAAGAACAAGAGTGATAAGGGCATTAGGAGGTAAAATGGACCGGACAGCTCGAATCTGCCGTAACGCAGAGAAAGAACGACGGGAGACATTGGAAATATGTTCAGAGAAAGTTAAGCGAGAGTCCAGAGTGACACCCAGATACCGGACAGAAGAGGTGAGAGGGATGGTAGTTGGACCGATAGAAGGTGCAAGATCAGGACATGCACCACCAAGTGAAATCCACATTGCTGAGGATTTGATTGGGTTAAGATGGAGAAAGTTATCTGATAACCAGGAGGCAATATGGGAAAGACAATGGTTTAACTGTGTGATATCAGGAGAGAGGGGTGACGTATGAAATAATAAAACTATATCATCTGCATAAAGATAAGGGGAGATCGAGTATTGTTGTATGATCAATGGTAAAGGGGCCAGGAAAATGTTGAACAACAGGGGAGAGAGGACCGAGCCCTGTGGGACACCACAGGTAAGGGGAAGGCTAGATGAGGACTGGTTCTTGACGTGGACAGAGAAGGAACGGGATGAAAGAAAGGAATAGAACCAAGACCAGACGGGACCACGAAGATCAATATCAGAGAGATGGGACAAAAGAGTTTGATGATCAACTAAATCAAATGCTGCGGATAAATCTAAAGAAACAAGGAGAGTGATGTCACCACGGTCATGAGATATATGAAGTTCATTAAGTAGGGCCAACAGCACAGTCTCAGTGCTGTGGCCTTGGCGGAACCCCGCTTGACGGGGATGGAAAGCATTGATGGCTTCAACATGGGTGCTAAGTTGGCAGAAGGCACACCGTTCAAGGAGCTTCGCAAGAAATGGTAGATTAGATACCGGCCGCCAGTTTGATAGTGTTGATAATAGTGGTGATAATAGGGACCAATCCGAGGGAAGGTTCAGAAAGCCATCGAGAGGGAACAGGGTCAAGGGTGCAGGTAGTTTTCCTGGCAGCGGAGAGAAATTCAAGCACTTCCGCTGCAAGGACCGGTTGAAAAGAAGACCAAATATGTGGATATAGAGGCTCAGTAGAAGTAGAATTGGACATTTCAAGGAGAGAGGGGAGAGGGAGAAGGGGGGAAGGAGGAACTGGTGAGGTAAAGGATGAGCGGAGGGATGATACTTTATTAGAGAAGAAATCTGCAAGAGATTGAGGATCGGGGGCAGTAGAAGCTTCAGACTTGCTAGTCCTAGTAGAAGATAGCGTCCTCAGGATATTAAAAAGTTGGCGAGAAGAGTCAGCTGCGGCTGAAATTTGGGCAGAATAAAAAGCTGATCGGGCAGATTGAATAGCCAAGCGGTATTCAGAAGAAAGATGTTTGAAGCGTAAATGGAGTTCTGGAGAGGGGTGATGAATCCAGTGACGCTGTGCTTGACGTACCTGGGAACGAAGAGTACGCAATGGGGGGTGATACCAGGGGGATGAAGGCAGTCGGAGTGATCCGGTAATGGGGTGAAGAGGCGCTAAATTGTCAAGGGATTGCAATAAAAGAGAATCCCAGAGACTAGCCTGGTCGTAAGCAGAACGCGTAGCAAAATCCATAGGAAAAATCACGGAGGCCGGAGGGAAGGCATGGAGTGTTTCTAAGGTTATTTTACGACAAATAGTGGTAGCAAGAGGGGTGGTTTTGGAATTAATTATTGGCTGAGGAAAAGAAATCGATGAAAAAACACAGAAATGATCGGACCAGGGAATGGAGCAGGTGACAGGGGGTGAAATTACAGGCTGCAAGAATACTGAGGACAAGATTAAATCCAAATTAAAGGAGAAGGGAAGGGGGGATCTTGGAAATAAGACCTATGAGAGGTCAGGGCTATAATAAGTCCTTGTTGGAAAGGGATCAAATTAAAAAATTAAAACTCAAAGTGGAAAGAAAGCAATAATGACAAGTAGATGAATATACAAAAGTATTCAATGAGTTTGAAGCTCCAAAAGAAGGAAGAAAACATAAGAAAGCATGGAAAGAGTCCAGGGAAACCAAAGGGCTGCCCTGTGTAGTTTCTGATTGAGAGGGGTTTGAAAAAAACCTGTTATAAATAAAAGGTTATCAAACTGCAAATCTAAGGCATACATTTGATAGAGGAGGGTTTGGGGATTTGGGGAAAATATTTATTTTGTTGAAAAAAGGCTTTATATGCAAAACAGAGGCATTTGAAGGGGTGGAGCTTACTCTCAATTTTAAAAGTATTAATTGTACACAGTTAAAAGTTCTAATGGCAAGAATTCAGATTTATAAGAGCTGGGGACTACAGAAAAGTGTATAAATTTGATTTGTATTGCTCCAAACTGTCCTGATTTGGAGATATTAGTGTTCAGTAGGTAAATGTGGTTGAAACTGGCAGAAAGTTGGGCATTAGGATGCTTTCATCTTTTAAACTTGTTTCTGACAGAATTGGGTATAAAAAGGTATTTTGGGTATTAAATAAATGTTTAGAACTTGTTGAGTACCAGAATGGAAGAGGGAGAGTGGAGGGATTTCCAAGGGGGTTCATAATTGCAAAAGAGTTCAGATAAATGAGGGCTGGTTGTGATGCAATTAAGAAAAACCCTATTAACCTGAAGTTTTCCCTAAAGAAACAGCACATAAAATTTCCTTTGAAGTTGGGAAGAACACAATTTTGGCTGGAGTTGAAGAAAAAGAAATTTAGTGATTGATGACATCAGAGGGTGGAAGAGCGTAGGGATGAGAAGATGGAATGTTGATAACTGTGAGGAATTTGTTTAGTTGGTGCATGAAACAGGTTGAGAGAGGATGCATGTTTGAGTGCCTGAGGTCCTGGGCCTGTATAATTGTGGTTTTTTAGAGTTTGAATGGAGTGAATGAAAGCGGGGGTGAAAGGATGGAGGAAATGACTATGGCTAGGGTCTTTTTTTATTTATTTATTTTTTCAGTTCTTTTTGAGTGAATGAAGTAAGAGTGTGTAAGAGAGTGAGCCTGACAGTTTAGGAAGGATATTGAAAAGAGGAAAGGGGGTAAGAAAAGAAGGGAGCTGGGAAGAAAAAAGTGAGAACTTCTTAGAACTGAGTTAGGGAAAAATAGAATCCAGTATAGGAGTTTTGGCTGTAACTGAAGGAAAAGGTTCCTGGGAAGAATTTAAAAGATAGAGTTAGCTATTTTTAACCTATTATTTCAGGAAAGTGAGAGATATTTGTGGCCAAAACATTTCAGAATAAGATATAAAGATATAAGTAAGTAATAAGCTGAGAGGATAGTCATAGAAACGGAGAAAGGAAAAGTGAAACTATGATAGAGTGTGCATAAGAAAGTGAGAGAGAGAAAGTAAGGAAAGACTGTTAAGAAGAGTGGCGATGTGCTGGTGAGATGTGAAATTTATATTAATCCGTAAATCCATTTGCAAGCTGGCAGTTTAGTTTTGGTAAGGGAGACAGTTTTTTAAGGGAGGAGTGTAGGGGGATAAAGTGGGAATACATTTTATGCAAGAAAATTTTCAGCTAAAGAACACTGAAACACTGACTCCTAAAGACTAGCATCACTGTAAAATGAAGGACCAGATCTGTAACCTGAGAAAGGTGAAGGAGAAGCACAGGACCCAACGAGGAGAAGAAGACAACAGTCTGATAAGTACCTCATATGAACTATTTCATTTATTTGACCTCAAATAATCTAGCTTAAGTTCAAAGGATAGGTTGAAAATTTCCTTTATTTTTTGGATTGTATTGATTTATACATATAATCGATCAGTCACCTATATAAATGAAGAATGCTAATGTCAAGATTTACCATCTATACCTACCCATAATTGTAGTAATAAACTTTATTTGTGCCAAATAAATGCCCCAAATTCTTGAATTGAATCTTAATATATTTAGTTTTTATATACCCTACTGTGTTCCCTAGTGATATTCCAGTAGGCCTTAAGTATTCTTTTACCCCTGGGTTCTAGGAAAGATAATGGTATATTTATGGCTACACCAGTGACAGTTATCCAGCGGGGTAACACACTATTATAACAATCCCTGAGTAATCCTGGATGAGTTATAATATTATTTCCTACTATTTCCTTTTTAAATTCGTCTTGCTTTATTTGATTTTTTAATGTGCCCAATATGTGTGCATATGGAAAAGTTCTGTGTTTATACAAATACTAAAGAAAGGTGATTCCACTGACTGTGGAAATTATCACACAATTGCTATGATCCCACATGCCAGCAAGATTCTAATCAAGATCATTCAGCAGAGATTACAACTATACCTGGAACGAGAACTGCTTGAAGTGCCTGATGACAGATGAAATGTGAAGATTGGTAGAAGACTCATCAACAACCTTCACTATGCAGATGATACCACATTACTAGCTGAAAGTGAAGACGATCTGAAACATCAAGATCAAGGAAAATAGTCTTAAAATGGGCCTGCACCTTAACATTAAGAAGAAAGATTCTGACAACTGGCAAAGGGGTCTATTCGCCGCCCCTTCCATTCCCGGCAGAAGCCTCCCCATACGGACAAGGATTTTGTTTGGGGAAACTTAGTCAGGGGCAGGAGGGGATGTTGCAGAGGTGGAGTTAAGGTGGGCAATGGGCGGTCTGTGACCCCAGATGTACAGGGCTGATTCTGAGGTTGGCCCTGTACGTCCAGGGTCGGAAAACTGGATGGGGGACTTATTCCAACTCGGAGGTGAAATACGTCCCCCTGGACATTGGGGGATGGCAGGCCCAGGCTGCATCAAAAAGGTGAGGGGGTGAATGGGGTTCCCTGCAGCTTGATGGAAGGCCAGATCGGGGGTCGGGCTGCGGGGAAAGAAGAATGTGGTCAGCGACTGGGGATCATGGCTCCATTCCATGCTAACAGGATGCCATGGCACCGCAGCTCCATTCAGGAGCCTGACTGAGTTAGTAAGGCAGGAGTCTGTACATGCAGGTCAATGGGAATCGGGTCCCGGCCTGCATGTACAGACCCTAGACCCGGTTCTGATCCCACGGAGTACATTTAGCCCCCGCAGGATCAGAATCGGGTCTGCTTCTGTGCATCCTGTTCCAATCGGATGCACAGGGGCCTGGATGTGATCTATGGAATGTGCCTCAAAATCAATAAGTTCATCATTGATGGAGAAGAAATTGAAATAGTTGACAACTTTAACCTACTTGGATCAACAATCAATAAAGAAAGGACAAGCAGCCAAGAAATCCAATGATTCATTGTTCTTGGCAGAATGACTATCAAGGACCTAGACAAGATTCTCAAGGCCAGAGATGTCTCTCTCCATAGAAAGATTTGACTTGTCCAGGCCATGGTATTTTCAATAACATCATATGGATATGAAAGTTAAACAGTGAAAAAGATAGACAGGAAAAAATTGATGCCTTTGAATTATGGTGCTTGTGATGAATTTTGTATATATCATGGACTGCCTGAAGAACAAAGCAGTCAGTACTAGAGAAGATTAAACCTAAGCTTTCCTTAGAAGCTCAGATAACAAGACTTCAACTTTAATACTTTAGACACAACATGCAAAGAGAGAGATCGTTAAAGAAAGACATAATGCTTGGCAAGGTAGAAGATCAATGCAAAAGAAGAAGGCTGGCAATGAGATGGATCGATACAATAACAGCAACTATGGGTGCCACTCTATCAACAATGAGCCGCCTGACTGACGATTGAACACAGTTTAGGTCAACTATCCAGAGGGTCGCCATTAGTCGACACTAACTCGATGGCACTTAATAACAACAACAACAACATGTGTGCATAAATGGTCCAAACTCATTTCACTGGCAACTATACAGTATATATATATATATCTATATCTATATATATCTATATCTATATATATATATATATATATATATATTGTAATGTTGCTATTACTCCACAGCCTAAGCTTGTGGATTTAAGCAGCCTGATTCCTTATTTATTTTATTTATTTATTTATTTACATTCTCTTATATACCGCGCTATTCTGCATCAGTGCGGTTTACATTGAACAAACTGAAATTACATTGAACAGGGCATTATAACTTGGAGATAACTATTTTACAGGGAACATGGGCTATGGAGGGTTAAGTGGCTTGCCCAAGACCACAAGGAGCACCTGTGGGACTAGAAACCCCAGTCCTTCCGGCCCAAGATTGCTGTCCTCTAGTGGGATTTGAACCCCCGACCTTCCGGCCTGAAGTACCTTGCCCCAACCACTAGGCCACTCCTCCACTCAGTTAGTAAAATGGTGCTTGGGGAAAGCACTATTTGAAATAAGGCGAATTGTGGAGCTCGAGTGTTCAGGCAAATAACAGGATTTTAATTCCCCTTCCCAAACGGTTTTACAAATGGAAAATAAAGAACAAAGCCATACAACTTCTGGCATGAAATAATATAAGAAATGTAACTCAAACAGCTTCTTATATCAGCATCACTATAATTCAACATAAAGAGCACTTCTGTTCCAAAACCTTTGGTGCTGTTTTCTTTGGCTGCTACCGGCAGATCTCTCTCTGCACAGCTTAAACTTATTATACAGGTTTTATCTTCTCAGACACAGACATTGTACAGTCCATTGACTCAATAGGCAGATATTCTATAGATGGCTCAGTTTCCATCGGTTCATACTGACTCTCAGTTGGAAATGTCTGCAATTGCTTACAAGGTGTTTCTAAGCACACACCTGTTCCTTCAGCAATAGACTTTTCCCCATAGCCTTCTGCTACACACGGCTTGTAATTGCCACAGTGTTCACCACATGGAAAGCCCACCCTTCTGGGTTAATAGCAGAGCACTTCTTAAAAACAGCTTTACTTTTATACCAGTCACTCAGCCTACCTCTTGGCTTCCTTATGAGTGATTCCTTCTGCTTTCCAGGATCAGCTACAGCTGTAAGCCTTGGAGTTTCTACGTGCACACAAGTCTGCCTTCTTGGTACATTCCCCTTATGGCTGCCTTTTACCCACGGCAACAAACCTGGGCTGTTTGTACCTTGCTCCTTTGCACGGACTCTCTGCTCGTCTCCTGTGCTGACTTCCCCTTCTGAGTTAAAGGTCAGAGAATCCTCTGTTACCATGAATTCCTCTGTGTCTTCACTCTCAAGCAAATCCTCTGTTTCTCGTGACTGCTTTCCTCGTGGCTGTGCTCTCAGCTGGCCTTCCAACTCTGCTTCCCCATGTGCTTCCAGATCTGCCTGCTCCCTTCCTAATGAGCTTCTCTTAAATATCTGGTTTTCTGGGTTTAACCTAACCACTCCTTTCAACAGGTGCCCAGCCTTAGCTCGTGATTGCTGAGCTGAACTGCAGCAGGGGAGTGTTTTCCTCTCCTCTAATCTGCTTTGTCTGTGGTTTCCCTGGAAACCAGGAACCATGTGCACTTGTTTACTTTCCTTAACCGAAGCTGAATCCTGCACTTTATTACTCTCTAAGGGATCTGAGGGACCTTCTACACCACATTTATTTATTTATTTATTTACTTATTTCTTCTATACCGCCCCTTCCAGTGATCAGGGGCAGTTTACATGGAACAAATTATGTATACTACTGTATACTTTACATGGAACAGGAAACTTTCTAACTTTTTACATGGAAACTTTCTAACTTTTTACATGGAATAGATTAACAAATTATGTGTACTACTGTATACATTACATTGTAACAGAGAAACTGAGAAACTTTCTAACTTTTTACAGTAGTGACAGGTGTGAAAACTGTCCAAACTATTTACATAGGTTATTTACAAGTGATTCAATACAGTGGTTTACAAGATAATCGTGCATCATGTGAGTGTGGTGGAATTTATTTCCATTTTACCAAGAGTTTTGTGTGTGTGTGAGGGGGCTGTGTGAGGTTATCTAGTTGTGGTTTAGGGGGGTTCTGAGTTGGTATGTCTGAGGATGTTGTGGAACAGAGCTAGAGGGGTAGGAGATTTGGAAGTGTTCAGAGAATAGATATGTTTTGAGTTCCTTCCGAAATTGGGCAAGGTCCTTTATGGAGCGGAGGGTCTAGTGGGAGATCATTCCAGAGCATGGGGGCAGTGAACGAGAAGGCTCTGTCACTTGTGGATTTTTTAGTCTTCTTGAATGAATTTGGTATGTCAAGTGAGTGGACTGCATTTTGTCTGCGAGCTCTCGATTCAGATGGGGTCTGAAGTAATGTTGTTAGATGTGATGGGGCGAAGTCATTTAGAAGCTTGAATGTTGTTAGGAGAATTTTGTATTTGATACAGCTGTTTATAGGGAGCCAATGTAGTTCTAGGAGTATAGGGGTCACATGGTCTGTGAGGCGAGCTTTAGTAGTTATCTTTGCGCAGATGTTCTGGGCTCTTTGTAATAGGTATGTGGTTTTTTGAGGCAGGCCAATCAGGAGACTGTTGCAGTAATCAAAATGGGGTGTGATGAGTGTATTAACAACCGATCTAAAGTCATGTGTATCCAAGAGGGGCCTTAGATGTTGTATGGTTTTGAGTTTAAGAAATATGGTTCTTACTGTCTGCTTTATGTGTGGTGTCATGGTGAGGGTATGGTCTATTATTACACCCAAGTATTTTACCTCTTTTTTAACGGGTATAGATGTATTGTTGATTGAGATTGTTGTTGGAAACGTGTCCTCAGTCACAGGTGTTCTTGTAACAAACATTGCTTCCGTTTTTTTAAGGTTAATGCTGAGGTAGTTAGTTTCCATCCAAGAGGTGGTTTCAGCCATGCACTCAGCTAGGTTGCCGTAAGTGTGGTTTTTTGTGGTTATGGGGATAACGAGCATGATATTGTCAGCATATATAAAGTGATTAATCTTGTGTTTTCTAAATATGTTTGTGATAGGTTGCAGGTATAAGTTGAATAGAAGGGCAGAAAGGGCTGATCCCTGAGGTATACCTTGTCCTTGGGGGAAGGTTTCTGATGCTTCTTGATCTATCTGGACACGTATTAGTCTATGTGTGATGTAGGACTTGAACCATTTGAGAACAGTTCCACCTATTCCTAAGTTTTCTAGTCTGTTAATCAAGGTGGGGTGGTTGATGTTGTCAAAGGCGGCCGAGATGTCAATAAAGAGTAGTAGGAAACCCTGACTGTTGACATCTGTGCCTTTGATGAGGTGGTCAATCAGTGTGATCAAGAGGGTTTCCACTCCGTGAAAAGGGCGAAAACCGAATTGGTGTGAATCAAGGGGTTTATGTTCATCAATATGCTCTTGTAATTGTAGTTGAATTGACTTTTCTATAATTTTAGCTATAAAAGGAATGCTAGCTATTGGTCTGTATGAATTGGGGTCTTTTGAGTCAAGTTTATTGTTTTTTATCATATCCCCCCCCCCCTTAAGATATTACGGGCTGCCGTATTTTTTAACGGACAGCACGTAATCCTTGATACTGGGTTCACGTGTTTTTCTAGAGTAGCTAACCTCACTGTTGCTGACCTCTCTAACCATGGTTTTAATACATTCACATGATATGTTTGGCGGCGCCCTTTATCATTCTCTACAGTGTAAGAGACAGGACCTACCTTCTTTACAACTGTACATGGGCCCTTCCAATGAGACTCAAACTTGGGTCCCACATCAGCCTCCAATATTATCACCTTATCCCCCACCTCCAGCTGGCGAGGTTTCTTTCCTCTATCATAATACTGTTTTTGATGAATCTGACTAGCCTGCAGATTCTCTACAGAGATTTGGGACGTTCTTTCTAACTGGTTCCTCCAATCTCTGAGAAACTGGGGTACGCCCCGGGGAGTCTTTACTAGGGGTCCTATACTATCCATCACCATCCAGCGGATCGGTGTGGATATTAGGGGTACAGCCTTCGGTTTAGAGGCAGTAACCCGTTGACACATGGAACATGACTCGCAGTAGCGAGTGGTCTCTTTAAAGACCCCTGGCCAGTGAAAATGGGCCAAGACTTTATCCAATGTCCTCTGGATCCCCTTGTGGCCACCTATAGGATGGTCGTGGGCCAACCGCATGACTATGGCCTTAAACGTGGTTGGAACCACTAACTGTTTTCTCACAGCTCCTGTATGTGGGTTGTTACTCTCCCGATAAAGCACATCTTTCTCCAAAAGAAATCGAGGAAGGATGTTCCTGTCCTCTTGTGCATATTTAAAGGCACATTTCAAAGCAGGGTCATCTCTCTGTTCCTGGGGAAAGGAAGGGAACTTTTTAACAAGTTCTGACGGAACCCAGGGTAATCCCTCTCTGGCCTCTAATCCAGCCCTCCCTTGGGTCCTATGCCGCCTTTCTTGCCTCCTCTCAGTCTTCCCTTTCCTAATCCTTTTTGATGAGGTTTGTACCAGATCATCATGCATAGGTAGGGTGTCTGCTACTACCTCTTCCCTTTCCACCTCTCTCTCACATGAGTCCTCCCCCTCCTGGGATGAACTTTCTAGCTCTTCTGCTGGGTCAACATTAGCAGTAGAGGTTCCAGCCTGAGACCAGGTAGATACCAAGCCTTTTCTCTCCCCAAGGCCCTTTTCTATCCCTTGGCTGAAAGAAGGCCAATCTCTTCCGAGGACTATATCCTGCGGAAGGCGTGGTACCACTGCCACCAATACTTCCTTTTCGGTGCCCAACCCTTTTATTGACAGGTTATACACTGGGTAGTATGAGGCTGCCCCATGTACACATCGTATCTTGACCCGCCCCACTGCTTGACTCGGTGCTGAGGGCAGGTGGGTTTCGATGGCCTGCCAGAGCCTTTGGGAAACCATACTCTGGTCAGCACCGGAGTCAAGCAGTGCCTGGGCCTCAACGCCTTCTACTTGTACTTGCAGTACAAATCCCTCACGTGTTTGTTTCACACCCCCAGACACTAGCGCTGTGCGCAGCGTACAATCCCTGCGATAATGTCCCAATTCGCCACAATTGAAACATTTACCTTTCATCACAGGTACAACATTGTCATTAGGTAACTTATTCCTTATAAACTTCTCTGATCTCTTAAAGCAGGAGGTTTTCATCTCCTTCAGAGCTTCTGGTTTTGAGGCCCTAGCCAATTCGGTTTCAAAATACCTCTCTGAGAGATTAGCTGCTTCCTCTGTAGTTTTACAACTTTGGAGCATCAGAAAGGTTTTTACATCTGCTGGTACTGCATTCATATACTGCTCTAGTATAATTGTATCCAATACATCTTCTAGAGACCTCTGTCTTGGCCTAAGCCACTTCAATGCTAAGCCTTTTATTCTATGGAACAGCATTTTAGGGGTTTTATTGGGCTTTAACTTAGCCTCCCTGAACATGCGCTTATAGAATAAAGGGGTTAAGCCAAGTCTGTCTTTGACAGCTTCCTTAACTGCATTATAATTAGATGCAAGCGTTGCAGGCATAGACTTATAAGCTGCTAAGGCTTCACCTGAGAGTGACATGGCGAATCTCACCGCTCATTGCTCCTCAGGCAACTTAATAGCCTCTGCAATGTGTTCAAATGCTTCTATGAAATCATCTAAGTTATCAGTTGAAGTAAACTGTCCCAGCGCCATAGCGCTACCATTAGGCAGTCCTACCCCCTGGTTCAATGAGGGTACAGGTGGTTCTGGCTCTCTTTGTTTCTTGAGCAGTGACTCCATTAGCTCCATAAGAGGTTTCTTCTGTGAAGAGATGGCAGATGCAGTCTGTTCCTGGGTATGGCATGTCAGCTCCAGTTGTTTGTCCCACTGACTTGACATCCACCTGAGCAACTTTTGTGGATCCATCCTGGAAACAACTCTTCCTGCAAGAAAACAAAAACACAAAACACACCAAGTGCGGTCCTAACAAACCAAAAGAAAAACTTTTCCTTTTTTTTTTTTTTCAATGGCTCCCTGCTGCAGCAGATTAGTGGCTCCCTTTCTCCCTAATTATCCTCCCACACCTGTGCCCAGCTACCGTTACCTCGGCACAGTGCAGAGTCCAGCACTGAGAAAGCTGCCTTTAATCCCCCCTGACCGGTTGTCAGGCGATTCTGGGTCCCTCTGCTCAGCAGTTTCTTTGCCCACATAGTGATGTCCTTTTTCATTTACAAATGTCTTTTGTAATCCATGCAAAATCCGCAAAACTACGCCAACCTGTAATGTTGCTATTACTCCACAGCCTGAGCTTGTGGATTTAAGCAGCCTGATTCGTTATTCAGTTAGTATAATGGTGCTTGGGGAAAGCACTGCCTTCTGGGAGTTGAAGTTTTTTCACTATTTGAAATAAGGCGAATTGTGGAGCTCGAGTGTTCAGGCAAATAACAGGATTTTAATTCCCCTTCCCAAACGGTTTTACAAATGGAAAATAAAGAACAAAGCCATACAACTTCTGGCATGAAATAATATAAGAAATGTAACTCAAACAGCTTCTTATATCAGCATCACTATAATCCAACATAAAGAGCACTTCTGTTCCAAAACCTTTGGTGCTGTTTCCTTTGGCTGCTACCGGCAGATCTCTCTCTGCACAGCTTAAACTTATTATACAGGTTTTATCTTCTCAGACACAGACATTGTACAGTCCATTGACTCAATAGGCAGATATTCTACAGATGGCTCAGTTTCCATCGGTTTATACTGACTCTCAGTTGGAAATGTCTGCAATTGCTTACAAGGTGTTTCTAAGCACACACCTGTTCCTTCAGCAATAGACTTTTCCCAGTAGCCTTCTGCTACACACGGCTTGTAATTGCCACAGTGTTCACCACATGGAAAGCCCCACCCTTCTGGGTTAATAGCAGAGCACTTCTTAAAAACAGCTTTACTTTTATACCAGTCACTCAGCCTACCTCTTGGCTTCCTTATGAGTGATTCCTTCTGCTTTCCAGGATCAGCTACAGCTGTAAGCCTTGGAGTTTCTACGTGCACACAAGTCTGCCTTCTTGGTACATTCCTCTTATGGCTGCCTTTTACCCACGGCAACAAACCTGGGCTGTTTGTACCTTGCTCCTTTGCACGGACTCTCTGCTCGTCTCCTGTGCTGACTTCCCCTTCTGAGTTAAAGGTCAGAGAATCCTCTGTTACCATGAATTCCTCTGTGTCTTCACTCTCAAGCAAATCCTCTGTTTCTCGTGACTGCTTTCCTCGTGGCTGTGCTCTCAGCTGGCCTTCCAACTCTGCTTCCCCATGTGCTTCCAGATCTGCCTGCTCCCTTCCTAATGAGCTTCTCTTAAATATCTGGTTTGCTGGGTTTAACCTAACCACTCCTTTCAACAGGTGTCCAGCCTTAGCTCGTGATTGCTGAGCTGAACTGCAGCAGGGGCGTGTTTTCCTCTCCTCTAATCTGCTTTGTCTGTGGTTTCCCTGGAAACCAGGAACCATGTGCACTTGTTTACTTTCCTTAACTGAAGCTGAATTCTGCACTTTATCACTCTCTAAGGGATCTGAGGGACCTTCTACACCACAATATATATACATATACACCACAATATATACATATACATATACATATAGATAGATAGATAGATAGATAGATAGATATAGTATACAGCATCTATGCTATAGAGGCATGCATGGACAAATACATGTTCAGTTTGTGCTCATTTAAAACAATGGTTTTCTAATTTTGTAACTTTTTTGTATTCATATTTGTTCCTCACTTGGTTTGCAGCTTGTCGTGCTGTGAGGGCTTGTGTGCATCAGTGATGCTGAGAGCTAAACTATCGGTAGTTTAACTACTGGCAGGGTCTCCCAAGATGGACAGGTCTCAGCTGAGGTGCCAGACCAAGAAAAACCACCCATCTGGGCAGCAGAAGAA
The DNA here is from genome assembly GCA_033557465.1 of Ichthyophis bannanicus. Classification (NCBI taxonomy): domain Eukaryota; kingdom Metazoa; phylum Chordata; class Amphibia; order Gymnophiona; family Ichthyophiidae; genus Ichthyophis; species Ichthyophis bannanicus. Next base: position 273,081,539 of record CM066038.1, on the reverse strand, counting down.
TGGGATAGTGTTGACGGCTGAGGATCACATTTCTGTGACAACGGCAACAACACCAAACTTAAACTGCGCGGAAGAAAGGCCCGGCAATCTACTTCTGTATCTTGCCATGAAAACCCAATGGATAGTTACAACAAAACAAATTGTGCTGTAGTGCTGGAAGATGAGACCCCCAGGTCGGAAGGCACTCAACTAGTGTGGGCCTGGTTTCCCCACCAAAGTTCCCCAAATATTACCAATTACCAATGAATAGTTCAAACAGTTGCTTGGCTACAAAAAATTTTTATTTAGCATAGCAAAAAGAATTGTAAATGCAGAATAGCAAATGTCTATCTGAGAGATGGCAGGCAGCTCTCTCTCTGCAAGGGGAGAAAACACTGCCCACGACCCTCTACAATTGCTGTCTTATATACCTCTCTGCTTCAAATTCCAGAAAGTTCCAGCAAATTCTGCATAAATTCTTAGGTGTTTGCAGGCTTCCTGCAAAGCTCTTTCCCAGGACCCTCTTATGTTTATACAGCTGGATCTGCTTATCAAGGTTTGCTTATCTATACAGTTGACCATAACCCCCTGCCTCTTTCCATCTCCTGGCACTAATTGGAACCTTCAGGGCAAGAGTATTTGTGCTCATTAGTTTGAATTCCTAGCTTGGCCTGTATTTTCCTTGCTAGACCCAAATCCTGCACACTCCTGTATGGTTACCCAGACTCTTTCATAGTAGGCCGCATATACTCTCTCTTGTAGCCCACATGCTTGTCTTCTGTGCCATCCATATACTGTATGCAGTTCCAGCAAAAAAGGGTGCAGTCATATAAAGCAAACATATAAAGCAGACCTGAGCCTATAATCCCTTTATTCCAATTGTCCCTTCACTAGCTACTGGGGAAGAGCTGAAGACTTTTTAGAGTAAAGCCAGCATTTATGATGGGGTTGGATCAAAGCCCTCGGGACATCTGTTGATGTAGCTGTGCATGAAATGATAGACAGAAGCTGTAAAGATGTCTTACACATTGGAACATGGAACGTACGAAGCATGAACCAAGGGAAGTTGGAGGTGGTCAATAATGAAATGGAATGTGTACAACTTGATCTGTTGGGTGTCAGCGAACTGAAAAGGACTGGCATTGTGCACTTTGCATCAGATGAACACATGGTTTACTATGCTGGAAATGAAAGACAAAGAAGAAATAGTGTTGCATTTATAATAAGAAGAAACTTGCAAGAACTGTAATGAAATACAATGCAGTCTCCGAACACTTAATCTCTATTCGTCTATGAGGAATGCCTATCAACACAACTACAATTCAAGTATATGCCCCAACAACAGCTGCAGAAGAGAATGAAATTGAAGTACAAGCTAAAATTAACAGAACATGCAAACAGGATATCCTGATAGTCACGGGTGACTGGAACGCAAAAGTTGGCAACAAAGAAGAAGACAAAGTAATTGGAAAATATGGACTTGGCAACAGAAATGAAGCTGGAGAAAGACTGATAGAATTCTGCAAGACCAACGATCTATTCATCTCAAACACCTTCTTCAACAGCAACACGACTGTACACATGGACTTCACCCAATGGATTGTATAAAAATCGAATTGACTACATCTGTGGAAGTCAACGATGGAAACACTCTATAACATCAACAAAGACAAAACCCGGAGCTGACTGTGGTACAGATCATCAGCTACTAGTATGCAAACTCAAGATAAAGTTGAAAAAGGGCAAACCACTCATGAATACAGCAAAATATGACCTTGAGAATATACCACTGGAATTTAAAGACTTCCTGCAAAATTGATTTGCTGCTTTGGATACAAATGACAGAGCTCCAGAAGAGTTATGGCATGACATCAAGAAGGTTGTGTTGGAAGAAAGCGAGAAGTCTGGGGGCGGAGCCTGATGTCCAGCGGGTAAGACGCTTCGCGCTGAAGCTCCCGAGAGGCCTACTTAGAATCCTGACTTAATACCTATACAAACTTACTATTTCGCTCCGGGCTGACCGGGGTACCTCGGGGGGGATGGCGGCCCATAAACCAGCGCGCTTGGACTTCGGGTCTCCTTCTTCTTCTCACGGAAAACGCTCCAAAACAGAGGTGTCCTCCCCACAGAAGATGGTTCCATTTCGTGAAAACCCCGAAATGCACCTGGAGATTTTGGAGGAACTACGCGGCGTGAAGGAATTGGTGCAGTCCAATGGAGAAGCGCTTAGAGCCCTGCGAGAAGACTTTGGAGTGCTCCAGGACCGACTTGAAAGTCTCTCATTACGTCAGGAAAATATGGCGGGGGTCCTCGACTCGCACGCGGTGCGCTTGGGCGCACTGGACAAGGCCGAGCGCCAGATACAGAATCTGCAAAAGGAGTTAGAAGATAGCAATAATCGAGCCCGTCGCAACAATGTGAGGCTCATTGGAATACCGGAGGGGGCGGAAGCGGGAGATATGAGAGAATTCCTGCTCAAAACTCTTCCCTCCTTGCTGAAGATCACCTTTCATAAAGAATTGGAAATCGATCGTGCACACCGTGTTCCTACCCACATGGCGCTCAACCGAACGACCCCCCGGCCTATTATCTTTCGCTTGCTACGATATCAACAAGTGAAACAAATTTTAAATGCTGCCCGGGCGAACCATCATTTGGAATTTGAAGGTCACAAAGTCTCCTTCTTCCCTGACTTGGCAAAGCCTACCGTTGACCGACGGAAGAAACTCCTTGCTTTTCGCCCTCGACTTCAACAGCTACAGGCTCGCTTTGGCCTGTTGTATCCCGCGAAACTCCGAGTGACTCTCCACAACCAAACCAGGACATTCGAAGATCCTGATCTACTATCAACATTTTTAGACTCCAAAGAAGCAGAGCAGATGCGCTAATCCAACGACGTGGACTTTTATTCGCCGGCTCTGTCCGCCATTTTGAAGGGCCCGATGCGGCGGTCATAGTCAAGCACAGAGACTTCCTGGACTTTCTTTCTTTCTTTCTATGACTCTTGTTTTGTGGTCTCCTCTCCCTCCATGATGTGTGCCTCGGTCGGATTCGGAGCACGCACAGTCCTACAGGTTATGTGTTTTTCAATTTCGGCCTTCTCTGGGGCTTCTCCCCGCAGACACATGGTCGCCAGTAATTTTTGGGGTTTTGCTTCTTCTCTACCGCGCTGCGGTTTTTCTTTTTTAATGTGGGGCGCTTCATTGTATTATCTAAGCTTAGTTTCTTTTATGCCATATGTACAGCCTGATACAGTCAATATGAGGGACATTGTGAAATTAGGTGCGCTATCATGCTCAGAATTTTTAACTTGTCTGAATGGCTTTATGTAAAATTTTATCACTCAACGTAAAGGGCATTAATAGTCCAATCAAAAGAAAGAAAATCCTTAGCTATCTTAGCCATGAGCATGCTGATTTAGCGTTTCTTCAGGAAACGCACTTAAACTCTGCTGAAACACTGAAACTCAATGTTAAGCCTTACATGGTGGCTGCCTATTCTCCCGCCGTTTCCAAACGGTGCGGGGTAGCCATTCTGGTTAAGAAATCTTTGCAAGCTACTGTAATTGATACTAGCGCTGACAAGGAGGGTAGATGGGCCCGAGTACATCTTAAGGTTGGAGATAGTGAATTTACATGTATTTGCATTTATGCCCCGAATGTGGACAACCCTGCTTACTATGCAAGTATTGCGCAGTTGGCACAGGCCTCTGCCAATACTCCATTAATACTTGGTGGTGACTTTAATCAAGTGTTAGACCCACTGATAGATAGACAGCCGCCAAGAACGAGTAGTCCACCCAAGAGTCTTGCTACCCTTACAGCTCTGATGCAAGATCTTGCGCTGGTAGATATGGAGGCTGCTTCACCCCTCCGACTTAGAGTTCACTTTCTTTTCTGCCCCCCATCACTCCCAATCTAGAATAGATTTCTTTCTCATTTCCAAAGCACTGATTTCTCAAGTAGACACGACTAGGACTCATCCTCTCCATATTTCAGATCATGCTGCCATATCTTTATCATTACGTGTCACTGCGCGGGACGATTCTCCCCGAGCTTGGTTTTTTGATAGATCCCTACTGGGTCAAAAAGATTTTCAGGTTGATATAAAGACCGCTATCCAAGATTATTTTCATTTTAACTCACCCCATGACACAGCGGGCTGGGCTTGGTGGGAGGGTTTTAAAGCATCTATCCGTGCCACTATAACTAGCTATCAAATTCGGCAGGGGAAACAAAGAAAGCAGCATTTACTGACTCTAGAGCAGCAGATACAAGCTGGGGAGCGTCTCCTCACGTCCCGTACTGACCCATGTATTTTACTCCGTTTACAACGCTTGCGTTTTCAATACAATCAGCTTTTGCACACTGCTGCTGTTAAAAATATTGAATCACAACAAGGGCTATATTATCGGGAAAATAATCGTGCTGGCAAATTATTAGCAAATGCCCTAAAAGGTCGAAAAGAAGCCAAGCGTGTTACCGCCCTCCGTAATCCGTCGGGGGGGGGCTTGGTCACTAAAGATACAGAAATCTTAGAACTCTTTCGTGACTTTTATACTCGGCTTTATCAATCTGAATGTGATTTTGAACCAGATGTATTTGAACGCTTACTTTCAGGAGTACAAAGACCGACCCTATCTGACGAAGATAGAGTGGCCTTGGACACACCATTTACTGTCTCAGAAATTCATTCTGCTATCAAGAAATGTGCCTCAGGTCGAGCCGCAGGCCCAGACGGTCTCCCCACTGAATTCTACAAAACCTTTCACGCTGATTTAGCTCCAGTTTTGAAAATTTATTTTTCTGCTCTGGCCGAGGAGGGTTCTCCTTCTGGGTCCTTTTCAATGGCAAATGTAGTAGTTTTTGAGAAAGAGGGGAGAGACCCGCAACTAAAAGCTAATTATCGTCCAATTTCCCTCCTAAACGCGGACTATAAAATCTTTGCCACCATTCTCTCTACCCGGCTCTCGGATAGGATGCCTACCTTAATACACCCAGATCAATGCGGTTTCATTCCTGGTAGATCAACTGCTGACAATGCTCGGACTCTATGCCATGTATTGACTACCGCAGTTAATCTTGATCGCCCATTTGTTGGCCTCTCACTTGATGCTGAGAAGGCCTTTGATCGCTTAGAGTGGCCCTTCCTGTTTGCAGTCCTCCGCTGGTACGGATTCGGGGAAGGTTTTCTCCGTTGTCTTCGCACCATGTACGCTCAGCCTACAGCCAGTATATGTGCAAATGCTTTAAAGTCTCAGCCTTTTCCCCTTCAACGCGGCACTCGCCAGGGATGCCCACTGTCTCCACTCCTCTTCGATCTTGCACTCGAACCCTTGGCTTTACTAATCCGGCAATCGGAGGAGATTCATGGAGTCCCCTTCACCCATAGGGAAATCAAAATTTCAGCGTATGCTGATGATCTTATGCTTTTTGTCTCTATAGACTCAGTACCGGCTGTCCTAGAGCAAATTGGTAAATACTCACAACTGTCCGGTTATAAGATAAATTGGACCAAGTCGGTAGCCTTTCCATTAAATCCTCTGCTTCATCAGGCAGATATGCAATCCTTCCCCTTTTTATGGCAACCTCGCATGGTCAAATACCTTGGGGTTCACTATTGTTCTCCTTTGGAAGACACTATCTCCTTCAATGCCAAAGACTTAACCTCTAAAGTCCGGGCGCTTACTCACCGCTGGACTCCTTTAACGCTTACCTGGTGGGGTCGATTAGAAACCATAAAAATGATGATTGTTCCGAAAGTGAATTATATCTTAGAAATGGTGCCCTGTCTCTTCCCTCGACGTATATATAAAGATATCGAGGGCCTTCTGACTAGATACTTGTGGCAAAACAAGACACCTAGGATAGCGAAACATAAGCTGCAAGCAGATAAGGAAACTGGGGGTGTCAGATTCCCTGATTTCCTGAAGTATCATCAATCTTTTCTTCTCAAACAAGGTGCTCGTTGGCTGGAAGATCCAGTACCGAGTAGACCTGTGTGGCTAGACATAGAAGAGGACCTTTGCAAACCGATTCCTCTTACTTTTCTCCCTGGTATGACTCTCCCATCAGATTCCCGCTTTCCACCAATGCTTTTAGACACCTTAGGTGCCTTTAATAATCTCATGCAATCTTTAGACTCCCGACTCTGTCCGTTAGACAAGCTCCCACTTTGGTACAACACTCGATTTCGAATACAAAATAAGCCGATGGCGTGGAGCCCCTGGTACACTAGGGGCATTTGGATTCCTAGTCAGTTGTTCCATGAAGGTCGCTGGAAAACTTTTAGTGAATTGCAAATTGAATTTGGTCTCCCAGCGAAACACTACTTTCAGTTGGTGCAACTTCAGCATTGCCTTAGGAGTGCTAAGGTGCTCCCGCCATCAGCCTCCCCTACACAAGGTTGGTTGGAGACTATCCGATCTATCGGTAGTTCACCGGGTGTAGCATCCAATTTTTACAAAACCTTATGTAATGCTATAACTAGGGATACCCCTATAGCGCAGAAAGCATGGGAGAGAGAATTGCATGTGACTTTGACCCCGGAGCAATGGAGCCTTGTCTGGAGTAGAGTGACACGGGTCTCCCGATCCGCCTCACTCACTCAGACACTCTTCTTTCTAGCCCACCGGTGTTTTTACACTCCTGACAGATTAGCCAAATGGAACACTACTCAGGGCAATAATTGTTGGACATGTCATGCGGCCATTGGTTCACTACCTCATGTTATGTATGAATGTCCCGCACTACAGTATTACTGGAGTCGGGTCTGGGGTCGTATCCAGTCTATTTTGCACTTTCAAGCGCCCCTTTCTTGGAGGATAGTGGGACTTCGCTCAGCTGCGGGGATCCCCTCTCTTCCAAAAACGGCTTACTTCCTTTTGGACTTTATGCTAGGCATTGCTATTTCCCTAATTACGAAATACTGGAAAAATAGCTCCCAATTGAGCCCCAATGAATGGTGGAATCATGTCTGTCTCTACAGTAAATATGAACAAATACCTCGTATGTTTGCTTCCCCCATTCAGACTCCTCATCATCGGTCTAAATGGAAGATGCTCAATGACTATGTACATTCTGCTCAATGCTCTCATCTGACTGTCTAAATTTATATATATCTTTGTCTCATGATTATTCTGTATCGCAGATACTCTTTTGATTGTTTTGATGTACAATCACTGTTGATTGGAAGCGCTCACATGCTGACATAATCAGCTAGAGAAGAAGCGTGGGGGTGGGGGTAATTGGGTTTACTTTTCTTTATTGTATAATTGTTTTGTCTCCTTTGGTGTGTTGTTTCTTTTGTTTGTTGCAAAATGAAAATAAAAGTTTCAAAAAAAAAGAAAGCGAGAAGTCTCTACAAAAGGTGAAAAAGAAAAAAACGGCCTAAATGGATGACGGAAGAAACTCTGAAAATTGCCCAGAAACGCAGAGAAGCTAAAGCCAGAGGAGAAAGAAAGACAATCACAGAACTCAACAGAGATTTCCAACGTGCAGCAAGACAGGACAAGGAAAAGTACTACAAATGATGCATGCAAGGAAATAGAAGCAGAAACTATTAGAGGAAGAACAAAATCGGCTTTCCTAAAGCTACGAAAGTTAAAGAAAAAGTTCCAGCCTCGAATTGAAATGTTACAAGATGCTCAAGGTTCTATGTTGAATGATGCTGAGAAGATCAAGAAAAGATGGAAGGAATATACAGTTTTTATATGATAAAGTTCAAGTGGACCAACAGCCGTTTCAACCTGTACCTTATGATCGGGAACCATTGGTGATGAAAGAAGAAGTTGAAGAAGCATTGAAAGCCTTATCAAAGAACAAAGCACCAGGTATTGATAGCAATCCCATAGAAGTATTACAGCAATCTGATGCAGCTGTTACCGTACTTACAAGGCTCTGGCAAGAAATATGGAAGACAACATCATGGCCAACTGACTGGAAAAGATCTGTGTTTATACCAATACTAAAGAAAGGTGATCCAACTGACTGTAGAAATTATCGCACAATCACTCTGATCCCACATGCCAGCAAAATTCTACTGAAGATTATTCAAAAGAGACTACAACCATACCTGGAACAAGAACTACCTGAAGTGCAAGCAGGGTTCAGGAAAGGGCGAGGAATGAGAGACATCATTGCGGATGTGAGATGGAACCTTGAAAAGACTAAATAATACCAAAAGGATATCTATTTGTGCTTTATCGACTGTAGCAAAGCTTTTGACTATGTAAACCATGAGAAACTCTGGGCCACATTAAGAAGCATGGGTATACCAGAACACCTGATCATACTCTTGCACAATCTGTACTTTGATCAAGAAGCAACAGTTCGGACGGCACAAAGAGAAACAGAATGGTTTAAAATAAGCAAAGGTGTAAGACAAGGCTGCATACTTTCCCCCTACCTGTTTAATTTATATGCAGAACAAATAATCAGAGAAGCAGGATTGTATGAATACAACAAAAGTGTGAAGATTGGTGGAAGACTCATCAACAACCTTCACTATGCTGATGATACCACATTACTGGCTGAAAGTGAAGATGATCTGAAACATTTGCTTCTCACAATCAAAGAACATAGTCTAAAAATGGGCCTGCACCTTAATGTAAAGAAGACAAAGATCATGACAACTGGCATAATCAACAGGTTCATTGTTGAAGGAGAAGAAATTGAAATCGTGAACAACTTTAACCTACTTGGATCAACTATCAATAAAGAAGCAACAAGCAGTCAAGAAATCAGACGACACATTGCTCTTGGCAGAATGGCTATGAAAGACCTAGATAAGATTCTCAAGAGCAGATATGTCTCTCTCCATACAAAGATTTGACTTGTTCAAGCCATGGTATTTTCAATAACATCATATGGATGTGAAAACTGGACAGTAAAAAAGAATGACAGGAAGAAAATTGATGCCTTTGAATTATGGTGCTGGCAGCAAATACTGTGTATACCATGGACTGCCCGAAGAACAAACCAGTCGGTATTAGAGGAGATCAAACCTAAGCTTTCTTTAGAAGCTCAGATGACAAGACTTTGACTTTCATACTTTGGACACATCATGCGAAGAGTGAGATCATTAGAGAAAGACATCATGCTTGGCAAGATAGAAGGTCAGTGCAAAAGAGGAAGGCCAGCAATGAGGTGGATCAATACAATAACAGCAGCTACGGGTACCAGTCTGTCAACAATGAGATGCCTGACTGAAGACTGAACACAATTTAGGATAGCTATCCAGAGGGTCGCCATGAGTTGACTCTGACTCGACGGCAATTAACAACAACATTTGTTCTTTAGGTGAACATTTTATTGAAACTAGAACATGGATTAGTTGATAGGTATACATGCATATAATCAGCTTGAGTGCACATGAAATTTTTAGGGGCCCATATAAACCAAATACATGCTCACAAATGTACATCCCTACTGTGTTGCAATGACAGTAGCAGAGTAAGCTCCATTTTCTATACATAGTGTAATGTAAGCTGTAGGGATCTGAAATACATGGATGTGCTGAGTTGCACTGTTGCTCAGCTGGACCTTGAGCCTTTTTTCATTCTTAAATGAAAGCCTAATTGTATTTGTGGATTGCTGTCTCCTAAACAGGAATAGAAGATTAAACAGAAAATGCCTGAGTGCAGCAGAATACTAGAATAGCCTTATATGACAAAAACAGGAAGACATTTAAAATTAGAAAATTGTTTCTTTTCACTATGCAGGTTCTGTATAATACTCAAAGCAGAACTGATGACCTTGAAATGTATTCTGCAAGGCAGAGCTTTGCATGTGGAATCCCTCTGTGAATGGGGGCAATGGGTTCATTCATATCTCCTCTGTCTCTGGCAAACAGGCTCCAAACAGAAATGAGGAAAAAATGTACCAGAGGAAAAAGAGCTTACAGATAAATAGAACTAGGAGAGGGGGGGGGGGGGTGGAATTTTTAACAAAAACGATATACAAATGAAAGCGATGCAAAAAAAAGAATCAAAAAATTCGGCTTTAAAATGTTGCTGCAAAAACCTGACATTGAGAGAGATGTTTTTTTAACAAGAGATACCAAAGGCATGAGGATAATCACCAGAACAAATGTTTCAGCGTAGTTAGACCATCTAAAAGCCTGAATAAATTTAATGAATACTGGAAAAATCTGTAGGGAAAATGAGTTATTGTAGCTGAATTTTAGAAAATTATGCTTCTATCTATTTATTTATTTAACCCGTTTTCTATACCGCCTTAGCCTTCAATCAAATGGTTTACACTGTAACTTAAACTGAGTACATTAAAATGAGGAAAATACAGTTGGAGGGAAAATTGCCATGCAGGGCAAATTAACAGGTTATGACTTATGTACAACTTCAGTCTTAGTCGTTGGATTGTGGCCGATAATAGTTGGTCTGGTTTGGTAGGGGGAGTGGTCAAGAACCTTTCATTTGCTGGGGCTAGTGATATTTCTAAAGTGTTATGTTTAGAGGAATATTTTCAGTTTTTCCAGAAGTCTTTAATGTCTATTGAGGCTCGCATGTTTTCCAGGAGAGAGTTCCATAAGGCCAGGGTGGAGAGTGAGAGTGCTTTTCTGGACATGAATTGTTTAAATATCTGGTATTCGCTGGGCGTGATAATTGTATTTCTGTTAATATTTCTCTTGGGTCGTGTGCCTGAATCTAATTAGGTATTGTAGGATGTCCGCCGAAGATTGATGAATGATTTTAAAATCGTTTAGTGTCGTCTTGAACCTGGTGCGAGTGTATTGGGAGCCAGTGTAATTGCTTGAGTATGGAGGTGATATGGTCATGTCTGGATATTCCAGTGATGATTGTGCCAATTGGAGTGGATGGATGGTTTGTTTTGAGAGTTCCTGTTATAGCGCGTTGTAGTAGTCTAGTACTGAGGTGACAGCAGCCTGGCATACTGTTCTAAAATGGTCCTGGCTTAGGACTGGTTTTAATTTCCTAATACCGTATTTTCATTTTGTGGTAGGTGTTTGCAGTGGTCTTGTTTATGTGGGACTGTAGGTTTAGGTTTATATGCTGTGAGGTCCACATTCAAATAATCCATATGGTTATAATCTGGTTTTAACTGCATAAATCTAAATAGTTACAAAAGTTCATCCCCTCTCTGTTCCCACTAAATTCTGCAACTCAAAATCATAGTGAGATCAGTATTCAGCAGCATGCTGTCCAGTTAAAGATAGCCACATAAGACATCCAGTTACTGTAACTTTAACTGCCTATTCAGACACATATCCAGTTAAGCTTCTGCTACTGAATATCACAGGTTGAAGTTAACTGGATTTTTTATCCAAATGACATAGACCTGCTATTTATGTCATCCAACTTAAGAAAGCAATTACTAATGTGCATTAAGGGGCATGTTTACTAAAGTTTGCTCCTAGATAGCACGTGGTTTCGCGTGAGGTTTGGATGCCACACTAAAAAGTAGCATGTTGCCCCCATGCTTAAAATCCTGCACTATCCTGGTAGCGTGCATCAAGGCAGGGACTTGGTGGGATGTGGGCAGAGCACAGGCATTGCCTGTGCATCGTGGCTAGCATGGATGCTTGGTGCTATTAGCACAAGTGCAGTTAACACCACCTCACTGGATGGCATTAAATTTACCCTTGTGCCGGTTTGCACGGCACTGCATTAGGATCCATGCTAACTGTAGGAAGACAATCGTAATCGCTCCCTGAAGTTAGTGCTGACCCTCTGTTCTAGCAACATAACCCATCTGTGAGTTACCAGCATGGGGCTTAATAAACATGTCCCTAAGGAAATAGCACACAGTATTTGCTATTTAACATGCATTAAATGGAAAAACCATCAATTAGTTTACCATAATGCATTTAAAGTTTTAACCCACCTCAGCATGCCTCCAATTCCTCCTTTAACTAATTAACCTTTATTTATTGTGCTGAACATCAAGTTGTCCAGCAAAGTTTACTGGACCTGAATTTTGGGAACAATATAGCTGGTCAGCTCCCAAACTTAAACAGACACATTGTTTTTAATATTCATCCCTGTGTGCACAGATGTTGCTAGATGAAAAGGAGCTAGATTGGGGCATGTCTGGGGAGGGTTTTCAAACTTGGCTGTTTAGACTAGTAGTTATTATTACCCAGCTATATTTGCCAAAGAGAATGAATTATTGAAGTACTAAATAACTTTATAGCAGTGTATTTCTCTTGAAAAAAATCACAGAACAACTACAAATATGCATACATTTTAAAATATCTTTGCAAAAGTGGCTTCACATTAGTATATAGAGATCACAATTGAGCCATCTAGGTCAGGAGGTGCATTATTCCATCAGTATTTTAGAAAAGACTGTCAAATGTGGAGTCTTTTCTATAATAAATTATAAGGAACTGCAGAGTTGGTGTGAATGTCCACATATAGTGGGAGGAGCCATTTTACATACCTACATGTGGGAAATAATAATGGAGGAAATTCAGTAACTTACACATGTAAGTACCTCACTTAACATGTTTAAGTTTGTATTTTTATAACTTGTACATATACCATGGTATTTTGCAATTCCATATATTTACATGATGCCAATTAACTACATAGGCCACTGTTTTTACTTGATTTCAATTTGGTGGGAGAAATAAAAAATAGGGGATTCAAGAAGATTTCTAAAGGAAAAAAAGGAACTTTAGTAGTTCATACGGAAGGGCAGACTAGATAGCCCATATGGTCTCTTTCTGCTGTCATGTTTCTATGTTTCTATATAACAGATTTTTTGCAAATAAATCTGGGTCACTTATCTAAAGCCAGCGGAGAGGTCCCCTTTGTTCCAGAATTGTGCAACAACGGATGAGGGAAGGAAGAGGAGTCATTTTCTTTTTCCCATCCATTCTGTGACAGCAACAATATCACTTCCAAGCAGACAAACCAAAGAAATACAAACCATAATGAATTTCCCCATTGTACTGTGCAAATTATACTGTAAAAATAGCAGATATAAATTCCAAAAATTAACATATTCCAAATTGGTAAATCGAAAATAATATTTTTTTCTACCTTTGCTGTCTGGCCATTTTTTCGTCATCATCTTATTTCTATTCTCTGTTTTTTGCTTTCATTTGCCTGTCTTCACTTAAAGTTGTTTCCGGGGTGTCTTGTCCATTTATCTCTCCTCTAGAGTGTCTTTTCTCTCCTCCTGTCTTCACTTTTTCTCCTACATCCATCTCCGATTGATCTTTCATCTTTTTCCATTTATTTTTCTGCTTCTCTGTCCACTCTAATTTTGCTTCTCTTCATCAATGAATCCTCAGTCCCCCCTCTTACAATATATGCCTTCAACTTTCCATCTCACTCACTCCAGCCCTTCCATTCTCCATCTCTTCCTCCTCCCTGCACTCACTAACTTTCCCTTTTCCATATTCAACATTTTCCTTTCTCTTCCCTTCTCCTTGCCCTGTGTCCAGTATTTCCTACTCTCTTCCCTTCCTCACCTTTCTGTAGTCCAGTTTCTATCCTTATCCCCTCCCCCCCCCCCCCCCCGGTGTCCAGCATATTCCCTTCTTTACCCTTTCCAGGTGTTCACTATCTTCCCTTCCCTTCATTATCCAGCCCCACAACTGTCCAGCATCTGCTCATTATCCCATCCTATGTCAGCATTTGCCATGTCTATCTCCTTCCTCTGCCCCCCATCATATGTACAACATCTGTTGTCAGCCCCCGTCCCATGTCCAGCATGTGCCCTCCACCGCCATCCCATGTCCAGCATCTCTCCTCTGCCTTTATGCACCTCCTCCAATGTCCAACATCACCTGTCTCCCTTCCCACTTTTTCCCTCAAGGCCTACTGCCACTGTACCATTTCTCAATGTCTGCAGCAGTGACAGCAATTAAAAAAAAAACAAAAAAGTGTGGGGTCTCCGTGATTCTGTCGTGCCTGGAAGGCCCTGACAGTCCCGCCCCCTCTGACATGAAAGGCATGTGTCAAAAGGGGATGGGATGAGCAGAGCCCTCCAAGCTTGCAGGACTGGCAAGGACACTGCGCTTTGGTTTTTTAATGCTCACCATCACTGCCACTGCTGCAGACACAGAGCAGGTGAGAATCATCAGTGGTGGTGATGGTGGTGGTAGGGTGATGCTGCCTGGTTATTGATCTGTTTAACAGACCCGCCCAGGACTAGCCCAAGGGTTTCTGCCGCCACAAGCACAAAGCAAGGCTGTGCCACCTTCCCATGTGTCAAGCTGCCCCTGCTGTGTGGCATCAACAGCAGTATTTTAAAAGCAACAGCACACATGGCCTGCTGCTTCTGACCCCCCTCTGACAGTAAGTTGCATCAGAGCGGGATCATTAGCAGCAGGTCATATGTGCCGAAGCACATGGCTTGCCACAAGCAACAAAACGGTGGCACAAAGCTGCCCACCCGGGCCGACCGCCCTAGTTGGCCACCTAGCTTGCCTGGTAGATGGGCTGGCCCTGGGCCTGACATGGCACCTCTTTTTCTATTACTGCAATCAGGGACAAGAGGTTGCAAAAGAGGTAGGAGTCAGGGACAGAGAAATAAAATCAGGGACAGTCTGGTTGAAATGAGCACTTTTTAAAACCTATGCATAGCATGGAGCAGCTGTAAATCCTAACATTGACAAATTTGGTCATTCACATGCATTCCCCATATGAAATAAGGAATACAAGTGTAGATTTTTGACCTGCCAAGTCCATGCTCAAATCATGCCCTGGGAATTTCCTTTAAAATGTTTATGTATTAGTGGCATTTACATGTAAAACTAGCCCTTTCTAAAACCTCCATTTACATGTAACATAGTAACATAGTAAATGATAGCAGATAAAGACCAATATGGTCCATCTAGTCTGCCCAGCAAAGCTCTCTGCGCTATCACCATCTTTTAATACCCATCTCTCTTCTCTGGTATGTTGCTGTTTCTGCTCCCTTTGCAAAATTTGTGCAGTTTGCCCTTTCCTCACCTTCTCCTCCCTGTCTACCTTGCTTCTTACTCTCGTTATTTCAAAATCAGACTATTGCAATACTGTTTACCTTAGTCTTCCTCAATACTAGTTACATTGATTTCAACATATTCAAAATACTGCTGCCTGTGTCCTTTCCTTTACTTCTCAGTTCAAACATTTCACCTATCCTCATCTGTTACCATTGGCTCCCTGTAAAATGTCACATTCAGAACCAGTTTCTCACTTTGGTACATCATGCACATCACTCTGGCTCCCCCAGTTCTCTCTCTGACTCGTTACTCCTCCACTCTCCCCACTATGCTCTCCGTAGCATCCATGGCAATCATGTGCACCTTCCTTCAGCTTCTCAAGCCCATTTCACCTCCACACGATAGTCAGCCTTCTATGTTACTGCCCCTGCATCCTAGAATTTACTTCCCCCTGCCTTTAAACTTGAACCTGTATTCACCAAATTCAAATCACTTCTAAAGACCCATCTCTTTAATGCTGCCTTTGAATTATCTGTTCCCTAGTGTTTCCCTATTCCCCATTTTCTGGTTGCAGGACTCCTTGTGTGCTGCCTTTTCTCTCCTATGATTCTATGGAGTTCTTTTCCTCTTCTTATTTTATTGATACTGTTTTTAATTGCATACCGTCTTGCTGGTCCTTCTGAAAGATGGTTAAGCAAATATAAAAAACATACTCATAACTGGCTGACATATCGGCCTTGGCTCAGGATCCATGCTGTCAATTTTCATCTCAAGCTAGGTGAGACAGTGGGAGGAGGGGGTGGGAAAGAGCGATACCAGGCCTGAAATATCAGGGAAACTAATGGCTCTCAATGCCTTACTTTATTCATCTCATTTTTTTTTTTTATTAAAAACTTTCCTTAAAAAAACAAATAAGGTAAAACAAGAAAAAAGGAAGAAACATGCCAGGCACCCCTCAGAAGGGTCCTCATGGCCACAAGTCCCCCCCCCCCCCCCCCGAGTGTGATATCTTGTATACCCCCAGGGACAGAGTCTTCCAGATGTTCAGCAGCAGCTGTACTTCCTTCGCTGTACTGAGGATCAATCACCATCTACTGAGACAGAGAAAATACTGGAGAATACCCCTAACTAACTGGGTATGATGCTATGGATGATGTCACAGCATTTCTGGTTTCTTCTCTGTTGCATGATCTGCTTATTGAGGGGAGATAACTCTCTTGTCTGAACTGGTTCTAGCAGGATAGCCTGGAATAAAGCTTTATAGACACTTAAAAAAGATCACCAAAGATCTTCTGTGGATGCCATTTTCATATGTAAATGCTAAATTTTCCATGTGGGAGTTACGAATGAGGCTTCCAAAATAACCATTGTAGTCTGTTACACTTGATAGCTTATTTAAATGTAATATTAATGAATTGATATATTTCAAAATTATGTAAATTAGCTCATTAATGTCAATTGTTTTGTAAAAAAAGGCAGGCAAAAAGCCTACTTTTCAGGCATATCAATGAGGCCCCAGAGCACATCTTCACACAATGGCAGTGGTGGCATAGCATTAATAGGACCCCACAAGCTCAAATTCTTTTGCTTTATCCAAACATGACAGTTAAAAGATATATCCCCTTGTTAAGTCTAACCCCCTCATGTATACAATCTCCCTGAAAATGTATAAGCAGGCTGCTTCATTGCTGTATCTGGTACTACATTGCTGTCATAAAATATGAAATACATGCAAAGGCATATTTTAGAAAGGAGGTGAGAGTGCCTGTAGAGATATGCAAATGCAAACATGTAGCGATGTAAGACAATGTTACATATATCTCCGTGCACATGCGTAGAGCATTGAAAATCATCATGTGCATGTCTCAATGAATGGACATGTCTCTAGCATGGAGAATTGCAAGTGTACTTGATGAGTGGTAGCATGATGTACACGTGCAATGGTGACGCAAAACATGTAGGTGTGTCCAAAATAGGTATGCACATGCAGCTGCTAGGTATGGGTATGTGCAGTATGGGATCTTGGGCCCCCCTTTAGAAGCCATGCACATGCTCAAGAGGAACCTGAAAGAGGAGCAATCACGCCCACCAGGCAGGATGCAAATGTACAAGGAGATCCTCTACCCCTCATGGGCATGAAGGCCACCCCATGCCGCAGCATGACAGGTTTGGGAGAGGATTTGTGTGACCCTGGCACAGTAAGCCACCCAAATTCTCAGCATACAGGGGGATACATGGCTGCAGGAAGACAATTAGTATACATGTAGGCATTATAGTCATCTAGGACATGGCCAAAAGCCAGGACTCTCCCTCTGGGAGACAACCTCAGAGATCCCTATCAGAGCAGCAACAGTCTGAGCAACTGATATAATGAGTCTAACCACAGATCCACAAGCAACCTGAGGCACAAGCTCAGACAAGCAGGGAGAGTGGGTGCACACAGACAAGTGAAGCAGTGGCAAGGGAACTGGAAAGCACAGACAGGCAGGACACGGCAGGCACATAAGAAGAGTACAGGGATATGTGTGTGGTGACACATGGCCATGTGTGCAAATATGAGGACCCATGCCCACGATGAGGCACGGCAACATGTGCAGGCAGGAACAAGGCCCAGGAACAGTCCACAGAAAGCACACAACCTCACTCGCTGAAAACAGGAACCACCCATGGGCGAGTAGGTAAATGGTCCTGTATTAGAGTAACCCCTGCACTGCCACGTTTCGGCATTGCCTTTGTCAGGGGGTACTGCATGGAGAACAGCAACATAAATAAACAAACACATAAATTAATAAACAAATAAATAAGATAAATGAATAAATACATATACATAAACATATATATATATATATATATAAAACTAAAATAAACAGATTAACATCAATTTGTGCATTAAATGTTAAATAAATAAATACACATATATTCAAACCAAATAAACACTAAATTGTACTTATCTTAAAGGCTAACTCTATGCATATAAAACATAATGCAATTGAAATGTTAAAAGAGAGAGACGTTTAGAACTCAGAACCCATATAGGCGTAATAACAAGCGGGGATAAAACAAGACAGAGGAAGGACATATATGAATGGTAGAGAGGGAGGGGCACCAATTATGTCACTTCAAGTCGATAAGACCAGACTTGTGAATCCACACAGGGCAATTCCAACAAGTTGTACACTATCTGTTGTTGACAAAAATGGTATAAAACACATTTGTAAAGACAAACAAACTAAAAAATATAAATAATAAAAAGGCCATATGCATGGAACAAAGAACAAAGTGGGCAATTGATACATTTGGTGGTTAAGCCCTGTGCATTCACCACTAAAGAATACCCACAATCAATGGACAGCCAAAAAATGCAGAAGAAATACTTATACTGATGTGTCATGATGGATATTGTGTACCTCTAGGCAGACCGTGAATCCACAAATCATTGCAGATAAACTCCAGCCACAAAAATAAAAGAGACCTTTAAAAACAGACCTATCTAAATCCTGAATAAAAAATGATAAAAGGATAAAGACAGGATAAAAATAAATAAATGACTAAACAAACAAATACATAAATAGGTAAATGAAGTGAACAAATCAGTTAAAGACACCTTATTGTGAACAGGCGAAGAGTGGTATTCCAATGAAACCATGTAATTGAAAACTAAACAAGGGGAGAAGGGAAGAAAGGAGAGGAAGGTGGGGGGAGAGGGGGGAGGGAGGGGAGGGGAAAGGGGGAAGGGAGGGGGAAAGAGGGAAGGGTGGACGGGGGATGGTGGATTTAAACAGCTGTTAGACCATCTTTCTTTGCTCCGGCTGCTTTGTAGCCTTACAAGCCACCAGACCATAGAGTTCCTAAGGCCTTAATGAGTCAGTGAAGCAGACTTCAGGCACCATTAAATGCCAGCAGCCTGTTTTCTGACTCCTAATCGCCTTTCCCAACACTCATCCATCTACTTCCTTCTAAAAATAAATTAACCCTGCCTTCCATCCTCCATATCTCAGCATCCATTCTTGTACTCTTTTCTCTCAATTTTCCCCAGATATTGCCTTGTTTTCCCCTCCAAACACCCAATATCTGCCCTCTCTCCCTTTTCACTCTCCCAGTTTCTGCCTCTTTTTTCCATCCTGATCCAGCATCAGTTCCTTTCCAGTCCCAGTCCGTTTCCATTTCATCACTACATCAGCCCATTTCCTGTTTCAGCCCTAGTATCAGTCCCCTTCTAGTCCCAAATCTCCCTCCAGTGTCAACCCCTTTATAGACACTCTTCCAGTACCGGTCCCTTGCATTTCCAGCCTGCCCTATCAGTTTCCTTCCAGTCCCAGTCCACAGTTATATCCCTTATGTCAGCTCACTTCCAGTCCCAGTTTGCCTCCCTATATCAGCTCTATTCCAGTTCCCCCCTCACATAATTTCCAGTGTCACCCCCATGCAATACCATCTCCCCTGTGTCAGCTCCCTTACAGTCCCCCTCCCCCACCATCCAGCCTCCTTCCAGTCCCAGTCCCATCTCCAGTGTCAGCTCCTTTCCAGTCCCCCACTTCCAGTCCCAGTCTCATCCCAGTTTCAGCTCCCTTCGAGTCCCCTCTCCCCCAACCTCCTTCTAGTCCCTGTCCCATCTCAGTGTCATCTCCTTTCCAGCCCCCTCTTCCCCCCACCCTCCTTCCAGTCCCAGTCCCAACCCCAGTGTCAACTCCCTTCCAGCCCTCTCCTCTCTCCCCTCACATCAGCTTCTTTTCCAGTGTTGCTCTTCACTTCCTCTCACAGCTGATTTAAACAGCTGTTGGAGCATTTTTCTTTGCTCCCACAGTTGTGTAGCCTTACAAGCCACCAGACCATGGAGCTTCTAAAGCCTTGGTGAATCAGTGAAGCAGGCTTCAGCCACCCTTAAATGCTGTACACTCTGAGCCAGTGCCTCACTGGCTCACTGCTAAGCTGTCCATTAGGAATCAACACTTAGGAAAAGGAAACCCTATGTCCAGTGTGCAGTGGTGGCCAAGAAAGCAAATAGAATGCTAGGAATCATAAGGAAAGGAATGGAGAATAAAATGAAGGATATTATAATGCCTCTGTATTGCTCCATGGTGCAATGACACCGTGAATATTGTGTGCAATTCTGGTCACAATATCTTAAAAAGGATATAGCAGAATTAGAAAAGATACAGAGAAGAGGGACCAAAATGGTAAAGACGATGGAAGGATATCCCTATGAGGAAATACTTAAAAGGTTAGGGCTCTTCAACTTGGAAAACAGATAGCTGAGGGGAGATATGATAGATGTCTATAAAATAATGAGTGGAGTGGAAACAGTAAATGGAGAACTGTTCTATACTCCTTCAAAAAGTAGAAATACTAGGGGGCACACAATAAAAATACAATGTAGCACATTTAAGACTTATTAAGAAAAAATATTTTTCCACTGAATGCGTAATCAAACTCTGGAATTCATTTTTGGAGGATGAAGTCAAATCTGTTAGTACAGCCAGTTTTATAAAAGGCTTGGAGAAGTTCCTGGAGGAAAAGTCCATAAAGTGGACTGGGAAAATCAATTGCTTACCCCTTCGATAAGCATTATGGAACCTGTCTACTTTCTGGGAACCTAACAGGTAACTTGATTAACAACTGTTGGAAACGGTATATCAGGTTTGATGGACCTTTGGTCTGACCCCATATGTCATATCTTATATTCCTATGTTATGTTCTTATGTTCATGCTGATGAGCAAAGCTGTGATGCAAGTAGTGCAGGTAGTGATATGGAAAGGACCTAAGCAAGGTTTCACAAATATAAATGATAGCTGGAAATGGAGCACAAGAGAACATCCCCAGCCCAAAGGTTGTGAAGTATCTCCTAGGGCCCAATATTTGAAAGGTATTTGCATGGCTAACAGCCCAGTAAACTATGTAAATATCTTAGATGGGGATATTCAATGGAACTTACATGGTTAGTGCCATCTAAGTTCCCTATGTGCCTCGATGCTATCCGGTTAGCATCGAGGCATGTTGGGGCATTCTGGGGCGGAGCGGAGGTAGAGAACAGTGCTAAGTGGGCAGCAACAATATTGGATGCTACCTGGTTAGCAATCTGCAATTTAAAGTTAAGCAAGGAAAACCCTGGCCTATCTTTAAGGCACAGGAGCTAACCAGGCAGCATCCAATATCGCTGCTACCTGGTAAGCTTCGGCAGCTTCTGGCTTTTGCGGCAATCACTGGATATTCAATGCCATTGCTGAGGCATTAAATATCCATATATAAGGGTCAGCAGGCAGGGCTATGTGCCATAGTGGTGCATAGCCTGCCCAGTTGAAAATCAGGCCCCTAGACTCTAAGTAGAGAGATACACAAGGCTATGTGCCTGGAAGGGTTGTCTACAGAGTACATGTACAGGCAAGCTATGCCCTATCCAATGCATGGGGAAGAGGTACACAAAAGATGCACTGTCAAATCTAAAGCAGCCTGGCCAACAGCGGGCATATTGATGAGCTTCCATAGGAAGGGAAAGGGCTGCAACAGCAAAGGTTGCTGACATGATAAGAAGTGATGGCAGAGGGAAGCACCACAAGCTAGCTGTTTTTGATAGTTGCCTTTTCCATGGATTTGGTACAGTTATCAGGCATAGCCATCCTCTAAGAAAAGGTATAGGCGAGCAAGGGATGTCTAGCAATAACATATCGAAAGACAATAGAGGGAGTCTGCCAGAGAACTGAGAAACAAGTCATAATGGAGAAGCCACCACCGGAGAGAAGCTCCACACAAGCGGCCCAGTGCAGAGCTCCCTGATCAGGGTCAAGCACCTGAGCGGAAGCCTTGAAACCCTCCCGCTCAGAGGCTCCAGCCCAATCAGGGCTGTGGGAAGGGAGGAGGAGGGGCCTTAAGGAGAAGCCGCTGCCAGAGAGAAGCTCCACACACGCAGCCCGGTGCAGAGCTTCCCGATCAGGGTCAAGCGCCTAAGCGGGAGCCTTGAAACCCTCCCACTCAGAGGCTCCAGCCCAATCGGGGCTGTGGGAGAGGAGGAGGAGGGGCCTTAGGGAGAAGCCGCCGCAGGAGAGAAGCTCTACACATGCGGCCTGGTGCAGAGCTCCCCAATCAGGGTCGAGCGCCTGAGCGGGAGCCTTGAAACCCTCCCACTCAGAGGCTCCAGCTCAGTCGGGGCTGTGGGAGAGGAGGAGGAGGGGCCTTAAGGAGAAGCCGCCACCGGAGAGAAGCTCCACACACGCGGCCTGGTGCAGAGCTCCCCGATCAGGGTCAAGTGCCTGAGCGGGAGCCTTGAAACCCTCCCGCTCAGAGGCTCCAGCCCAATCGGGGCTGTGGGAGAGGATGAGAAGGGGCCTTAAGGAGAAGCCGCCACTGGAGAGAAGCTCCACACACACGGCCCATGCAGAGCTCCCCGATCAGGTTCGAGCGCCTGAGCGGGAGCCTTGAAACCCTCCCGCTCAGAGGCTCCAGCCCAATCATGGCTGTGGGAGAGGAGGAGGAGGGGCCTTAAGGAGAAGCCGCTGCCGGAGAGAAGCTCCACACACGCGGCCCGGTGCAGAGCTCCCTGATCAGGGTCGAGCGCCTGAGCGGGAGCCTTGAAACCCTCCCGCTCAGAGCTCCAGCCCAATCGGGGCTGTGGGAAAGGAGGAGGAGGGGCCTTAAGGAGAAGCCGCCACCAGGCGCGCCCGCGCTGGAGGGCCCTTTGGCATGGCTCTTTGGTGGGAGCCCTGAAGTGGGAAACCAGCTGTTAGCAGAGGGGCTTCGCAGGCATCACGCTCAACAAAGCAACAGAAAGGAACACAACCTCGGGGTGTCGAAAGCTCCTACACCTATTCAATGATGGCAGGTAGGTGTAGCACTACCTGCATGGTGTATCCAGGTGAAGCCCCCTCCAACTGCTCCACCATTCGTCTGCCACATCACTGCTTGCTGATACACATATTATAGACTGTAGTCTTACTAATGCCTAACAACTTATTACTGCAAACATAGGCTGTATAACCTGCTATAAATGTATGTACATGTATTGTAAATATATATTCTGTTAGCCTACTGTAATATGTTTAACCTACTGTAGACCACATGTGCTGTAAATAACACATGCTATAGTTAACAAATACTGCTTAGCCACATCCCCGGCGTTTCAACATGTCCATCTTTGGCTTCGATTCTTAGACGACATTTTTTTCCTTTGGTCGTCTTCGGTGGAAGAATTAGCACAGTTTGTTTGCTGGCTGAATTCTCTCAAACCTAACATTCAGTTCACCTCCAAGACAGATTCTCAGAGGATGGAGTTTTTGGATGTTTTGGTGGTTAAACATGAGGACCGCCTGATTACATCACTGTTTCGGAAACCTAGCCAGAGGAACAATCTTCTTCGCTATCACAGCCATCATCCTTTTTCTTTGCGCCGGGGTCTTCCTGTGGGTCAATTTTTGAGGTTACGGCGTCTTTGTTCTTCTTTACAAGATTTCAAAGTTCACGCCAAGGATCTACGGAAGCGCTTACAGGATCAGGGCTATCCCCCGAACGTGATTCATCAAGCATACCTTCGGGCCCGCTATTCCCATCGTGAATGGCTTCTGGGGGTAGATTGTCCTCCCCCTTCATCTCATCCTTTACCTCATTCTAATTTGGATGATCAGACAGAGATAACGGGCATACTCCCTTTTACTCAACATACTGCCTCAGTGACAGCCCTATTGAAAAGACATTGGGATATTTTGAGCATACACCCATGTTTTTGTAAGCCTCTACGTCTAGCTTATACACGTGGTCGCAATATCCGGGATCGACTGGTACAGACCTCATCACGATCTTTTCTGTCACCACCTTTGGATCAGCCAGCAGGTCATTGGCCTTGTCAAAAGTGTAGATTTTTGTGCCAATACTGAGACGGGAACCCATTGGACATATGCAGCGACTGGGGAGTCTTTTTCGTTTCATGGTAGTTCGACCTGCTTAACACCTTATGTGGTGTATCTTATCACTTGCCCCTGCAAGCTTTCCTATATAGGTAGAACCATCCGTCCGATCCGGATTCGATTGAGAGAACATGCTTCCCGATTAATCACTAAGACCCTTTCGGCCCCCATTGTTGATCACTGTCTCCAAAACCAGCATACTTTTATGGATCTCCGTTGGAGAGTTATAGACTGGATCCCGGGGGACCCCCGTGGGGGGAACCGTGAGAAATGTTTACAACATCGTGAACAACGCTGGATTTTCCGACTTAATACTGTGGCCCTGGCAGGACTCAATTTGGAATGCGACTGGTGGAGTTTACTTTGAATGTGGAGTTGGTCGCTGTCAGTTCAACCTGTGGTTCATTCATTTTTTCATTTTTTCATTTTATCACCCATTCATCACCATTTCTCTTTGCTGATTGGTTTGGTGGGACCTCCTTTTTTGATTACGTCTTCCATTGACGTTTTGATGACGCGGTCTTTCAGCCATACAGATTTTTCTTGGGAGTTTTTAAAGGCCTGGTCTTTTGGCGTTTGTTTAGGGCGCGCACACACATTTTTTCTAAAACAGCTTGATACAGAGCCAGTTGGGCTCGAAACATGCATGTCGCTGCTGGGAGTTGTTGTGGCCCTTTCGCCAAAGTCAGATAAGTGATTCAATTATAGTTTACTTTTAGAGGTTTGTGACTTAATAAAAAAGGTTTCTACCGTCACTGAGTGGGGAGTTTTTTCCCCTCCCCATCTCTTGCCAGTGGAATCCGACAATAAAATAATAAAATGTTCAAGTTGGAATTTTTATAATTTGATCTGGGCCTTGTTATGTTTTGACTTTTCACATTGATATTTGCCATGTGTCATCACATTTTTGAGGGTTTTTGATTTTTGATTTGATTACGTCCTTTTTGGCAGTATGGCTTCTGACACCTTCGCGTTTACGGAGGAATACCTGGACAAATTACGGCAACGGAAATCCCTTTTTGATTCATCCACCTTGAGTGGGGATTCGGTTGATCATAACTCCACGCTCATTCAATTAAAATCCCTTCGGAAGCGGGGGATCCGGGCACAGCTTCATGGTGCGGCTATGCTCCAATATTTAAAGACACGAATTATCCCTCGGGGCCTTCGGATGCCACGAGCTCCAAAATTATTTACCTCAGATGTGGATTTTGTTTCGAAATGGAACTGCATTTTGAATAAATGCAGTTTTGATTTAATAGCTCTCATTATTGACCGTACATCAGTGGAGGAGGATGTCATTTCTCAAGAGGTTTCGGAATTAGAACAGTCTTTGCAGAAATCTTTGGGGGCTGATACATTCACTCAAAAGCTGGAGGATATGGATCATCAACTTCAGGGCTTTTTTGACAACTTACGAGCCTTTAAATCCAAAAACGTTTCACATGATCAAGGTGATTATGAGACTGAACGGGTGTACTACTGGATGTATGAATCATCTGCAGAGGAAGTCCCTGAAGGGTCTGACTCCTCTCTTGATAAACGGGTTACGTTTGCTGAATCGTCGGAGGACATAGATTCTAGTGATAGCTCTCGCGGCACAAAGAAGTTTTCTTCTTCCACCAAACCCTTGCGGGGTTTTCGGGGGGGGTCGGCGGGGGGGGTGGTCGTCCTCGCCGACCTTACTCAGGCGACCGTTGGGAGCCCCCTTTCACGAGGCAACGAGCCCGGCGTCAACAGCAATCGTGAACCTATCAGGCATAACCCTCACTTCATCACAACGAGAAGTTTTGGATTTGGGTTTATCATTTATCCCTACAGTCCCTTACGATCCATTTGAGATGAGGGTGGCATTGTTGCGGTTTTTTCGAAAACTGCGAGTGCTTCATTATTTTCATGATCGTTCTACAATCCCTTCAGACGGATCCCTATTCCGTCCTCCCTCTCGCTGGGTCCCTCCAGGACCGTTGGACCCAGCCATACAAGTATTTCAATCTTTAGTGTTACGTTCCCTTTTGGACAGTGAACATACTTTCACCTCTCGTTTTTCTAGCATATCCAATGTACACCGTACAGCTTTAAGGGAACTTAGTACCAACTCGGAGGTGGTTATTCGGGGTGCGGACAAGGGTGGTGCAGTTGTATTACAATCCCGCACCACCTATGTTCAGGAAGCCTTGTCCCAGCTTTCCAATGTGAAATATTATAAACCTCTGTTGTTGGATCCTACACCGCAATTACAATTACAGATCAAAGTTTTGATTGAACAGGGGCTTCGTGAAGGCTGGATAACTAAACGCGAGGCAATGTTTCTTCAATCAAGTCATCCCCGTATTCCGGTATTTTATAAAGTTCCCAAGGTGCACAAATCCTTGACGTCTCCCCCGGGATGCCCTATTGTTTCTTGCCGAGGTTCCATTTTGGAGCCCTTGTCCCAATTCTGTGACTATTTTTTGAAACAGGAGGCATGTCAGGTAAAATCCTTTCTTAGGGATTCTTCACATTTTTTGACCCTTTTGTCTTCCGTCTCAGGGCCTCTAGGAGATTATCTTTTGGTCTCTTTGGATATTGTGGCTCTCTATACCAACATTTGTCAGGATGAAGTTTTGTCCCTATTAACAGGAGCATTCACTAAGGCACCTTCTCGTATTCCAAAACCTTTTTTGTTGGATTTGATCCGTTTGGTTTTGACGAGGAATTATTTCACCTTTCAGGGGCAATTTTACCAACAGTGTCACGGAGTGGCCATGGGAGCGACTGTAGCACCGTCTATTGCTACTTTGTATCTTGCAGAGATGGAGGAACGTTTCATCTACACATCCCCGGCGTTTCAACATGTCCATCTTTGGCTTCGATTCTTAGACAACATTTTTTTCCTTTGGTCGTCTTCGGCGGAAGAATTAGCACAGTTTGTTTGCTGGCTGAACTCTCTCAAACCTAACATTCAGTTCACCTCCAAGACAGATTCTCAGAGGATGGAGTTTTTGGATGTTTTGGTGGTTAAACATGAGGACCGCCTGATTACATCACTGTTTCGGAAACCTAGCCAGAGGAACAATCTTCTTCGCTATCACAGCCATCATCCTTTTTCTTTGCGCCGGGGTCTTCCTGTGGGTCAATTTTTGAGGTTACGGCGTCTTTGTTCTTCTTTACAAGATTTCAAAGTTAACGCCAAGGATCTACGGAAGCGCTTACAGGATCAGGGCTATCCCCCGAACGTGATTCATCGAGCATACCTTCGGGCCCGCTATTCCCATTGTGAATGGCTTCTGGGGGTAGATTGTCCTACCCCTTCATCTCATCCTTTACCTCATTCTAATTTGGATGATCAGACAGAGATAACGGGCATACTCCCTTTTACTCAACATACTGCCTCAGTGACAGCCCTATTGAAAAGACATTGGGATATTTTGAGCATACACCCATGTTTTTGTAAGCCTCTACGTCTAGCTTATACACGTGGTCGCAATATCCGGGATCGACTGGTACAGACCTCATCACGATCTTTTCTGTCACCACCTTTGGATCAGCCAGCAGGTCATTGGCCTTGTCAAAAGTGTAGATTTTGTGCCAATACTGAGACGGGAACCCATTGGACATATGCAGCGACTGGGGAGTCTTTTTCGTTTCATGGTAGTTCGACCTGCTTAACACCTTATGTGGTGTATCTTATCACTTGCCCCTGCAAGCTTTCCTATATAGGTAGAACCATCCGTCCGATCCGGATTCGATTGAGAGAACATGCTTCCCGATTAATCACTAAGACCCTTTCGGCCCCCATTGTTGATCACTGTCTCCAAAACCAGCATACTTTTATGGATCTCCGTTGGAGAGTTATAGACTGGATCCCGGGGGACCCCCATGGGGGGAACCGTGAGCAACGTTTACAACATCGTGAACAGCGCTGGATTTTCCGACTTAATACTGTGTCCCCGGCAGGACTCAATTTGGAATGCGACTGGTGGAGTTTACTTTGAATGTGGAGTTGGTCGCTGTCAGTTCAACCTGTGGTTCATTCATTTTTTCATTTTTTCATTTTATCACCCATTCATCACCATTTCTCTTTGCTGATTGGTTTGGTGGGACCTCCTTTTTTGATTACGTCTTCCATTGACGTTTTGATGACGCGGTCTTTCAGCCATACAGATTTTTCTTGGGAGTTTTTAAAGGCCCGGTCTTTTGGCGTTTGTTTAGGGCGCGCACACACATTTTTTCTAAAACAGCTTGATACAGAGCCAGTTGGGCTCGAAACATGCATGTCGCTGCTGGGAGTTGTTGTGGCCCTTTCGCCAAAGTCAGATAAGTGATTCAATTATAGTTTACTTTTAGAGGTTTGTGACTTAATAAAAAAGGTTTCTACCGTCACTGAGTGGGGAGTTTTTCCCCTCCCCATCTCTTGCCGGTGGAATCCGACAATAAAATAAATGTTCAAGTTGGAATTTTTATAATTTGATCTGGGCCTTGTTATGTTTTGACTTTTCACATTGATATTTGCCATGTGTCATCACATTTTTGAGGGTTTTTGATTTTTGATTAGCCACTGTAGATAACATATGTTACATAGTTTTTTAATCCTATTTCTACCCATATGTTACTTAGGGGTATGTTTACTAAACCGCGCACACGTGCGCGGCGCACAAGAGTGGCTGCTAATGATGCATTTAAGAGCTCTTAAGCGCCGCGCACGCGTGCGCGTCACATTAACGGGCCGCCGCACATGTGCGGGGCGCTCATGTGCGATAGAGGCGGGGAAACGCTTACGGAGGGCGGAGGAAGGCTCCCGAGGGGCGGGAGGACGGGGTCAATGGGTGGAGAGTGGAAGGGGAGAGGCTCCCCGCACAGGAGCGGGGCCGAATCTGGGCATTAAAAATACCGCGAGTGAAACCCTCGCGTTAGAGCCCATTTAAAGGGAAGAGGAAACCATTTCCGTCAGCAATGTACAGCAAAACTGGGGAAACCTGCAAAACGTGAGCAGTGAGATACATGTGCACAGAACAAAATAGCAAATAAAAATTGAAAATGACCACAACAAATTACAAATAAATCATAGTCCAGCTGGGCAACAGTGATATTAATGGGCAACCATAAAAAACACTCCCAGGAAATCTCCAAAAAAAAAGAAATGATTTATGGAAGGGTCCACGCTCCATAGACTCTCTCAAAAATCACCTATTTTGTGTTTTTGAGCTTTCCTGGGAGTGTTTTTTATGGTTACCCATTGCTATCACTCTTTCTCTGCTTGGTGTTGTTTTTTTTCCCCTTGTTTGGAGATTATATTTTTGGGTTATGTGCACGTTTGTCCCCATACAAGGTAAATGAGCCCACAGTAAAATTGGGCAGAGCAGGGTGTCTACCTCATGCGGCCAGTTGTCCTATCTCTGTGGTCACAGTGTGGTGTAACAGACACAGCCAGTGCCTGTAAAACCAGAGGATCACAGGTTCAAATCCCAGATGGGTCACCTGCCAACCCAGTCCACATAGTTTTACACACCACTAAACAGTGATAGTAAAGACACTCCTTTATTGCAGAGAACATAAGCATGGTTCCAACACCTATATTTTACCTTACACCGCACACAAACCATAACAATGGGCATTACGTACAGGCGAGTCCCCCAAATTCAGTCCTGGAGTGCCACAACTCAATCAGGTGATATGCGTTTTTCCAGATAAGGACATGTCTGCATGTTGGCCGAGGGGTACAGGTGGTGGAGGGGGCAGCAGACAGTGCCTTAGGCGTGTGCAGGCTGGCACCATCCACCACAACAGACAGGCTCTGTCGGATGTACAGTCATGGACTCCCCAGGGAACACACCATGTATGTGGCAAAACAGTGGTGCAGTGCACACTGACAATGTGTGCAAGAACAGAACGTCATAGGTTCAAATCCTGTTTGTGGCTCCTGCCAAACTAGTCCCCATAATTGTACCCCTCTAAAACCTGGCAGTAACAACTGAACCTTTGCTGCTGAGAACCTAAGATTTTTTGAAATATTCATATGTTACCTTCAACAGTACACACCACATAAACATGTGCATTACCTACAGCAGACTCTCCCAAATGCAGTCCTGGAGGGTCACTAATCATTCACGTTTTATGCATTCTCCAATATAAGGCCATGTCAGCATGGTGGCGGAGGGGAACTGGTGGCAGCTGTCCACAGCACACCATGGCCTAGCCCTTTTTAAGTGGGTGCTGTACACTGCAACAGACAGGGCCAGTCTGACAAACAGCCATGTATTCCCCTGGGAATGCACTGCCTCTGTGGTAAGACGGTGGTGCAAAGCACACAGGCAGTGCCTTCAGGAGCAAAAGGTCACAGGTTCAAATCCCATGTGTCAGCCCTGCCAACCCAGTCCCCACAATTGTCACACCACACAAATGTTTTAAAACTAACAGAACCTGTAGTGCAGATAATGCAAACATGGGCAATACATCTATATTTTCTCTGAAAGAGTACAGATATGAGAAACATGTGCATCACATAGAGCAGATTCCCCCAATTGCAGTCTTGGAGGGCCACAAATCATTCACATCTTATGATGTCTCTAATAAAGATGTTTTTGTTCATTTCTATGTGCTGTTCCATGGTATGCAGATGTATCTCATGCATATTCATTAGGCACAGTTGGAGAACATGATCAGTGTTTGGTCCACCAGGACTGGAGTTGGGGACCTCTGCCCGAGAGTACCGGCCAACAGGAGCAGAATTGGCCAGACCCACAGGCTCCATTACCGAAAGCCTATTGAACAGCCATGCTATTGGGCCTTGCGTACATCTCACAAAATTAGTAAGTGCACACCTTAGCACTGTCACCATAAACCTGCAAATGCACTACACATATATCAACATGTTGATGTGATCAGTGGCAGATATCAATTCCTACGTTAAGCACAATATGGTTATTGAGCTGTATCATACCAATATGTCTGATGTTTGTGGAGTGTGTCTCAGGTCTGGTGTCTGACAATGTTCCCCACCCTGGGGTGTGACACCAACAGTATTGCATACCATAGCCATGCCTGCACTGTGTCCAGGACTGCTGAGTTGGCCTAGACTGCAAAAACTATCTATAGTAGCACAGGGATGGCATAGATGGGGGATTGTGTGGCTGTACATCCAGTGTGTGATGTCTGCAACACCTTACTCAGCGCACAATGTTTGCACTGTGTGCAGTGTTTGTTTGCCAATGTGCATAATGAGGAGCAAGGTATTGTGGGTATACCTCCGACAGGCTGGCCTGGCCAGGATGCATGAGCTCAGATCATAAGGCAATGTATTGGACATTGTAGTGTGCGGTCATCAGCAGCACGGACAGGGTAGCCCCTGCATGTCCCCCTGGAAGGTCACTTTCACCCTGACTGAGCAGTCACCATGGCATGGCTAGGTCTGCCATAGTGGCAACAACATCTCTCTCAAGTGATATATATGGGTTGCCTTTTGGGGCCCAATCACTAACTTAACTGCTTGTGAGTGTGCAGACATCCCAGTTTTGGGTGCATACATTTCTTCCAGTAATATGCACTATGGACTAGCTAGCAGATTGCTTGCACCTAGTATGTGTAAGGCTGGCACACCTTGAAAGGTGGTGCAGCTGCTGCAGCTTTTCTGTGTTTCTCCCCTCCCCCCTCCCCCTCTCCCCTTCTCTCTCCTCTCTCCTCTTCCCCCCCCTCTCTCTCCTCTTCCCCCCCCCCTCTCCCCCCTCCTCTCCCATCACATAACTAATGTGGCTATGGCCACCACCCAGGATATGTCCAATGTGGGTGCATCAAATTGCTCAAGGGCTAAACATCACAGAGAAATAAGAGATGGACACAAGTGTATTTGGCAGTACATCTACAAGACCTACCCATCACACACTGTCACTGATGTGGACTCACACTATAGCCTATCTCAGCTAAGCCAGGTGCTGTGGACATGGTGCTGTGTGTCCCCTCTCACTCTCAGGGTGAGCACAGGACCCGCACAATGTGACGGTCAGTACCAACTCTGTGTCAGTAACCTACACGCTTAGTAATCCCTACCAGGCTGAGGTGGTTTTGGGGCTGCATAACCCATCTTGCTGTTTATTTTATTTATTTATTTTATTTAACAATCATTTATATCCCGCATCTTCCGGAGTTCAGGTGCGGTTCACAATTGAACAACAGTCAACAAAGCAAAAGTTTGTTTTTACATGGAACAATTTTTTGACAATAAACAGTGTAATGCTTAAATACATAACAGAGCAATATAATGGTTGGATACATTTTGGAACAAGAACAAATACATTATAGATACCTTATGGAACAAGAACAAAGGTTAATAACTATTTACAATTTCAGAGTTATAAGCTCTATTGGATTGAGTCGTTGATATTTACAAGTAAATGTAGTATCTGTTGAGTTATGAGGTTTAGCTTTATTCGTTTGTGCGTGTTTTAGCCTTTTTCTGGGATGATCAGTGGATTAGCTATAGTATTGTAATGCAAGGTGAAGAGATAGGTTTTCAGTTTTTACGGAGTTCTATAATTTCTGTTGATGAGCGTAGGTCCTCCGGGATGGAGTTCCAAATGATGGGGGCCGCATGTGAGAATGCTCTGTTATTAGTTTGTTTGTTTGCTTTTATAAAGTCATTTGGTGTCTTTAATTTATTTGAGTGTCCTTTTCTGTGGGAGACTTTTTGTGTTTCCTTACATATAAGTTTGCTTAATGGGATTGGCGCCATGCCATTTTGGGTTTTAAATGTGGTTATTATAGTCTTATATATTATCCTGCTTTGTATTGGCAGCCAATGCAGGGATGCTAATATTGGGGTAATATGCTGGAGTGAATTTACATTCATTACAATTCTGGCTGCTGCGTTCTGTTCTGTGCTAGTTGTATTCTTTTGATGTTTTGTTTCGTTATGCCTAAGAGAATTAGATTGGAAAAGTCAAAATGCGGGGTTATGGTTGCCTGTATTATATTAATGAAATCTTGAAAATATACCAGTGGACGTAATTGTTTGAGTATTTTAAGTTTGAAGTAGACTTTCTTTATCGTGTTTCTTATGTGGGTATTCATCGTAAGGTGTGTATCTAGTATGACACCTAAGTATCTTATTTCATTTTTTATTGTGATTTCATGGTTTTGTATTGTTATGTGTGTTGGCGGAACGTATGATTGATTTTTTGTTACAATTAATACTTCTGTTTTTGAGTGGTTTATATGGAGGTTTTGTTCTTTTAGCCAGGATGTGACTTCACTAAGGCAGTCTGTTAGAAGTTTTATCGGTACATCAGGGATGGAGAATGGAATGTATAACATGATATCATCAGCGTATAGATGATATAGTACTCCGAATTTTTTGAATATGTCGCAGACTGGTTTTATATATATATTAAATAGGAGGGCTGATAACGCCGAGCCTTGTGGGAGTCCAATTTCTTGTTTATATGTGGTGGAAGTCTGATTAGCTATTCTTACATTTTGTGTTCTATTATGTAAATATGAGGTAAACCATTTGTGTACTGTTGTATTTATTCCTATTTGCTTTAGGTTATTAAGCATTATGGTGTGGTGGACACTATCGAATGCGGCGGAAATGTCAATAAATAGGAGAATGAATGCATTTTTGTGGTTATCAATCCCTTTGATGAGAGTATCGATTAGGACTGTTAAAAGTGATTCAACTCCGTGTTGAGGTCTGAAACCGTATTGGTGTTCATCAAGTGGGTAGGAAGAGTCTAGGTATTCTTGTGTCTGTATCTGTACCACTTTTTCTATTATTTTAGCAAGGAACGGGATGCTTGAAATGGGTCGATATGATTTTGGTGAGGTTTTGTCTAAAGTACCATTTTGAGAATTGGGCGGATTTGTGCGTGTTTGAGGTTAGGTGGGATGTAGCCTTGGAGTAAAGAGAGGTTGACTATGGGGAGAATGAATGAGATTAGTGTTGGAAGTGTACTTTTGATCCAAGTTACAGGGCATGGATCAAGGAAGGAAGTGGTTGTATTGAGGTTAGTAATAATGTTCTTTAATGATTCTTTCGATATGGGGTTAAAGTTTGACCATTCTTCTGAACAATGATGGGCTACCTTATTATTGTCAATTGTCATTATAGGTTGTGTGGATTTATTTTGATAGTAGTTAGCTAATGATTGTACAGATATGTATATTTCCTTATGGATTTATTTTGATAGTAGTTAGCTAATGATTGTACAGATATGTCTGTGATTTCATTGTTAGTTGTTTGAGGATTATTAGTGAGATTTCTAACAATAGAGAATAGTTCTCGTGGCCTGTTATAAGATTTTGATAAGATTGATGCATAATAGGTTTTTTTTGTATTATTTGTAATCTCCTTATATTTTGTAAGAAGGCTAGTGTATATTTCCTTATGTATGGTTAGTTTGGTTTTACGCCATTTAAGTTCAGTTTTTCTAAGTTGCTTCTTCATTTGTTTTAGAGTGTTATTGAACCATGGTGCTTTTTTTGGGTTAGAGGGAATTTTGTTACATTTGTCGGATTTAGCTGCTTCTGTTATTGTGTTATTCCAGTTTTTGATCGCTTCATCTAGATCCGTTGGTGGTGACACTAGGTGGGGTATTATTGTGTCTAGGAATTCAGTTTCGTTAAACCTTTTAAATTTTCTGGTGGGATCAGTTCTTGAGTGGTTTTTGGAGCTATTGGTGTGGTATGTAATGTTTGTTTTAATAATGTAATGATCAGACCAGGGAACTTGTATGCTTTCTGTAGAGTCTGGGTTGAATAGCTGGAAGATTGTGTTTGGGAGAAGTATAAGGTCTAGTGTACCTCCTTTTATGTGTGTTGTTGTGGTGATTATCTGGTGGAAATCCATGTCAGCTATAGTTTCAAGGAAAAGGTTGGATTCTGTAGCTGGGAGTGAGGGGAGGTTAAAATCGCCTAACATGATGATAGGATCTTGTTCGGTAGATGAGGCAAGGCATTCTATAAGTGGGTCTAAGTTATCTGCTTTTTGGTCAGGGGGTCTGTATATTAGACATATTCTAAGATTGTTGGTCTTTATGATGAGGGTGTCAATGTTATTGGTTATATTAGATTGTATTGTTCTGGCATTTAATATCTTTCTTGTCATGATAAGTACACCTCCTCCTTTTTTATTTGGTCTATGGGTAAAGTATATATCGTAGTCATCATTATTAAGTAGGTTTAAGTAGACTGTGTCCGTTTCAGATAGCCACGTCTCAGTTACACATAAGATGTCAGGTTTTAGGTCGTTTATTATATCACTAAATATGGGAAGTTTATTTTTCATTGAGCGTGCATTGATTAGGATACAAGATAAAGAATTGGTGTTATTAATACTGTTTTTCATTCTTATTTGTTGTGGTTCCGTGTGTTTTATTTGTATAAGTCGGTGGTAGTTTGTTTTTGCTTGGTGGTATGGGTGTGAATGGTTAATGTG
Organism: Ichthyophis bannanicus; assembly: GCA_033557465.1. Classification (NCBI taxonomy): domain Eukaryota; kingdom Metazoa; phylum Chordata; class Amphibia; order Gymnophiona; family Ichthyophiidae; genus Ichthyophis; species Ichthyophis bannanicus. Next base: position 273,046,342 of record CM066038.1, on the reverse strand, counting down.
GTGGATATCTCTGTTATTTGTAGACTGCTGATTTACATGTGCAGTGCATCATGGGTATGTGTGGTTTAACCCTATCTTGGTAAACAAAGCAAACAGGTCATGTGTTGGCCCTCAGTCCTACTGTAGGCAGCCAGGGGTTTGTTAGCAGCTATGGCAGTGGTTCTGAACCAGTCCTCCTTGAAACCCTAGGCAAGTCAGGTGTTCAGGATAGCCCTAATGAAGATGCATGAGATATATATGCATTAGAGATATCCTGCCAACCTGAGTGGTGTGTGGCCCTCCAGGGCTGTATGTGAACACCCCTGCCCTACACCTCTGTCATTAACGATTGTACTTGGGCAAGGTGCAGATGTCCAAGACATCAAAAAGGTTAGATAGAATGTGTCACCTGCCTCTGTGCCTCTCACCACCACCAAAATATGTTATATTATACATCTTCTTGGTGGTGGTGAGAATTGAGGTAGTATGTGACACATTCTATCTACCCTTTTCATGTCTATGACATCTGTGCTTTGCACACTCACACTCCTAAATGACAGAGGTGTAAGGCAGGGGTCTTCAAATCCAGACCTAGAGGGCCACAAACCAGTCAGGTTGGCAGAATATCTCTGATGCATATAGATCTCATGCATATTCTTTAGGGCTATCCTGATCACCCGACTGGCCTAGGGGTTCAAGGGGAAGTGGTTCATAACCACTGAGCTATGGAGATGTTGCCCACCTGTGACGTCACAGCGTGTAGAGCCAGAAGTCATGGGTCTGATCCTACAGTGGGGTAATTTGATATGGCTTTCTGAGGCTTGTTACCTTTGTAATTTCATTTGGTGCTGCCACCAACAACACCCTTAGTGCTGTAGCCTGAATCTTCCACAAAAGCCCCCTATACGGTGCCAGAAATTGAACATTAGAAGGTGCTGTGGCGGACACTGCACCTCATATTGTCCTCTCTGGAGTGCCTCATAGGGTACATGATGTGGCACCCTAGGTTATTGCATTGTCCCAGTGTGTTTGCTCTCAGAACAAAAACAATAACCAGAGGCCCCACAAACCACTGCTGATATTAGAGAGTAATGTCCCAGCAAGTCATATTGATTAGGCCAAATGTGTGAAGGAAAACACGAGTTCTGTACCATAAGGAGGTATGGCAACTAATGTGCCACACCTCTGCCACTATGTCTGTATGTCAGCACACCTACTTAAGATCAACGTGCATGTCCGTCGTATGCCAACCTCCATCAGCTCATTATGTGTGCTACGCAACCTAATGTGGATGTCGAATGTCCAGATCCAAAGGCCCCCCCCCCCCCCCTTATGCCATGCGGCACATCATTGCTGGGCTCACATTGAGATGAACTACTGAACATGATCTATTGGGACACATATCCCCATATCACCAGGGTGACTGGTAGCCCACTCTGATGTGCTCTGTGGACTCCTGTGGATAGGGAGGTTTTTTTTCTTCCTTAAGCACACACAACCACATCAGCAGGGTGACTGATAGCCCACTGTGATGGGCTCTCATGACCCCTGGGGATAGGGAGGCTGTATTAAATTGTCTAAGCACACACAACCATATCTCCAGGGTGCATAATAGGCCACTGTAATGGGCTCTCAGGACCCCTGGGGATAGGGAGAATGTCTTGAACTTTGAAAGCACACACACCAATATCACCAGGGTGACAGGTGACCCACTCTGATGGGCTCTCTAGTCTCCTGGGGATAGGGTGCATGTATTAAATTGTCTAAGCACACACAACCATATCTCCAGGGTGCATAATAGGCCACTGTGATGGGCTCTCCAGACCCCTGGGGATAGGGAGAATGTTTTGAACTTTGAAAGCACACACACCAATATCACCAGGGTGACAGGTGACCCATTCTGATGGGCTCTCTAGTCTCCTGGGGATAGGGTGCATGTATTAAATTGTCTAAGCACACACAACCATATTTCCAGGGTGAATGATAGCTCACTGGGATGGGCTCTCATGACCCCTGGGGATAGGGAGGCTGTATTAAACGGTTTAAGCACACACAAACATATCACCAGCGTGAATGATAGCCCACTTTGATGGGCTCCCAGGACCCCTTGTTGTATTAGCAGTTGTATTGCCAGTCAGTGCAATGTGAAAGTCATAGCACATCACATCATACGAAAGCCTAAGAACCATTGTGGAAGTATTGATAAGTTCCAGTCCCAAGTGTGTAAACACGCTAAGATCATAAAATATTTTATGTGTATTAAATAAGTGACACACAGCAGTGTATATGCAAGTTGTGGTGCGCATTTGCGCAATTCTTCCGTGAAACTGAACGTGTATTTGCGGGGCACAGTTGGACGTCATATGTCGCTAAACTGCACCAGTTGCGGAGCGCATTTGGACGTCTTATGTCGCTAAACTGTGCCAGTTTCGGAGCGCAATTGCACGTAAAACGTCGCTAATGTGCGCCAGTTGTGGTGCGCATGCACGTGACTGACGGTGCCTGCAATCAGGTGATAACATCTGAAAATGGTGACCAGGGCAAGAAAGCCTGCTTTCACCCCTAGCGAGCTCCGCCACCTGGCTCACCTCATTGCTGGCAGGCAGCAGAAGCTCTTTCCTGGGGCCTCCAGGTACAGGGACAGCGTCAAAGTCCATAGGGCATGGGAAAGGCTCCAACGACGTTTTAATCGCGTCGCAGAATTTCATAGGGAGGTAAGTGTATGGGGACAGGTCATTAGAATCATATATTTAGCCTGTGTTCATTGCAGCTGTCCATGCTGTTGTGTTTAGGTAGTGTGTGTCAGTAATGTGCAGCAGGTTAACATACATTCCATATTGTCTGTGTATCAGATGTGAGTGGTTTGCCCTGTACCCAGGTGGTGATGGACATGGTCACAGAGGTCATGATGCTATCCTTGTGACATGGCAGCTGCTGCTGTGGACGTGCCACAACATACTGTAATAAAGCTAGCCCATAGATCAGCTGAATTAGATCAAAACCACATCATATGGATTTGGTGGGATCTGTACCTGCAGGGAAACACCTTTGGTCCACCACAAGGGTTTGTGAAACGTAGCATAAATGGTATGTCAGTCACCCTGGTGATATGGGTTTTGGTGCCAATGTTGTTCAATACACCCCCCTATCCCCAGGGGCCTGAGAGCCCATCACAGTGGGCTATCAGTCACCCTGGAAATATGGTTGTGTGTGTTTAGGCAATTTAATACATGCACCCTATCCCCAGGAGACTAGAGAGCCCATCAGAGTGGGTGACCTGTCACCCTGGTGATATGGTTGTGTGTGCTGAAACAGTTCAATATATCCACCCTATCCCCAGGAGTCCAGTGAGGCCATCACAGTGGGCTATCATTCACCCTGGAGATATGGTTGTGTGTGCTTAAACAGTTCAATACATCCACCCTATCTCCAGGAGTCCAGTGAGGCCATCACAGTGGGCTATCATTCACCCTGGAGATATGGTTGTGTGTGCTTAAAGAGTTCAATACATCCACCCTATCCCCAGGAGTCCAGTGAGGCCATCACTGTGGGCTATCATTCACCCTGGAGATATGGTTGTGTGTGCTGAAACAGTTCAATACATCCACCCTATCCCCAGGAGTCCAGTGAGGCCATCACCGTAGGCTATCATTCACCCTGGAGATATGGTTGTGTGTGCTTAGACAATTTAATACATGAATCCTATCCCCAGGAGACTAGAGAGCCCATCAGAGTGGGTCACCTGTCACCCTGGTGATATTGGTCTGTGTGCTTTCAAAGTTCAAGACATTCTCCCTATCTCCAGGAGTCCAGTGAGGCCATCACAGTGGGCTATCATTCACCCTGGAGATATGGTTGTGTGTGCTTAAACAGTTTAAGACATTCTCCCTAACTCCAGGAGTCCAGTGAGACCATCACAGTGGGCTATCAGTCACCCTGCTGATATGGTTGTGATGTGTTTATGCAATTTAATACATGCACCCTATCCCCAGCAGACTAGAGAGCCCATCAGAGTGGGTCAACTGTCACCCTGGTGATATTGGTCTGTGTGCTTTCAAAGTTCAAGGCATTCTCCCTATCCCCAGGAGTCCAGTGAGGCCATCACAGTGGGCTATCATTCACCCTGGAGATATGGTTGCGTGTGCTGAAACAGTTCAATACATCCACCCTATCCCCAGGAGTCCAGTGAGGCCATCACAGTGGGCTATCATTAACCCTGCAGATATGGTTGTGTGTGCTGAAACAGTTCAATACATCCACCCTATCCCCAGGAGTCCAGTGAGGCCATCACAGTGGGCTATCATTCACCCTGGAGATATGGTTGTGTGTGCTGAAACAGTTCAATACATCCACCCTATCCCCAGGAGTCCAGTGAGGCCATCACAGTGGGCTATCAGTCACCCTGGTGATATGGTTGTGTGTGCTGAAACAGTTTAATACCTCCACCCTATCCCCAGGAGTCCAGTGAGGCCATCACAGTGGGCTATCAGTAACCCTGGTAATATGGGTGTGTGTGCTTAGACAGTTCAAAAAATTCCCCCTATCCCCAGGAGTCCAGTGAGGCCATCACAGTGGGCTATCATTCACCCTGGAGATATGGTTGTGTGTGCTGAAACAGTTCAATACATCCACCCTATCCCCAGGAGTCCAGTGAGGCCATCACAGTGGGCTATCATTAACCCTGGAAATATGGTTGTGTGTGCTGAAACAGTTCAATACATCCACCATATCCCCAGGAGTCCAGTGAGCCCATCACAGTGGGCTATCATTCACCCTGGAGATATGGTTGTGTGTGCTGAAACAGTTCAATACATCCACCCTATCCCCAGGAGTCCAGTGAGGCCATCACAGTGGGCTATCAGTCACCCTGGTGATATGGTTGTGTGTGCTGAAACAGTTCAATACATCCACCCTATCCTCAGGAGTCCAGTGAGCCCATCACAGTGGGCTATCATTCACCCTGGAGATATGGTTGTGTGTGCTGAAACAGTTCAATACATCCACCCTATCCCCAGGAGTCCAGTGAGGCCATCACAGTGGGCTATCAGTCACCCTGGTGATATGGTTGTGTGTGCTGAAACAGTTTAATACCTCCACCCTATCCCCAGGAGTCCAGTGAGGCCATCACAGTGGGCTATCAGTCACCCAGGTAATATGGGTGTGTGTGCTTAGACAGTTCAAAAAATTCCCCCTATCCCCAGGAGTCCAGTGAGGCCATCACAGTGGGCTATCATTCACCCTGGAGATATGGTTGTGTGTGCTGAAACAGTTCAATACATCCACCCTATCCCCAGGAGTCCAGTGAGGCCATCACAGTGGGCTATCATTAACCCTGGAGATATGGTTGTGTGTGCTGAAACAGTTCAATACATCCACCATATCCCCAGAAGTCCAGTGAGCCCATCACAGTGGGCTATCATTCACCCTGGAGATATGGTTGTGTGTGCTGAAACAGTTCAATACATCCACCCTATCCCCAGGAGTCCAGTAAGACCATCACAGTGGGCTATCATTCACCCTGGAGATATGGTTGTGTGTGCTGAAACAGTTCAATACATCCACCCTATCCCCAGGAGTCCAGTGAGGCCATCACAGTGGGCTATCATTCACCCTGGAGATATGGTTGTGTGTGCTGAAACAGTTCAATACATCCACCATATCCCCAGGAGTCCAGTGAGGCCATCACATTGGGCTATCAGTCACCCTGGTGATATGGGTGTGTGTGCTTAGACAGTTCAAAAAATTCCCCCTATCCCCAGGAGTCCAATGAGCCCATCACAGTGGGCTGTCAGTCACCCTGGTGATATGGTTGTGTGCGCATAAACAGTTCAATAAAGTCCCCCTATCCCCAGGAGTTTAGTGAGCCCATCACAATGGGCTGTCACTCACCCTGGTGATATGGTGTGTGTGCTTAGACAATTTAAAACATCCACCCTATCCCCAGGAGTCCAGTGAGCCCATCACATTGGGCTGTCAGTCACCCTGGTGATATGGTTGTGTGTGCATAAACAGTTCAATAAAGTCCCCCTATCCCCAGAAGTTTATTGAGCCCATCACAGTGGGCTGTCACTCACCCTGGTGATATGGTTGTGTGTGCTTAGACAATTTAAAACATCCACCCTATCCCCAGGAGTCCATTGAGCCCATCACAGTGGGCTGACAGTCACCCTGGTGATATGATTGTGTGTGCATAAACAGTTCAATAAAGTCCCCCTATCCCCAGGAGTTTATTGAGCCAATCACAGTGGGCTGTCACTCACCCTGGTGATATGGTTGTGTGTGCTTAGACAATTTAAAACATCCACCCTATCCCCAGGAGTCCAGTGAGCCCATCACAGTGGGCTGTCAGTCACCCTGGTGATATGGTTGTGTGTGCTGAAACAGTTCAATACATCCACCCTATCCCCAGGAGTCCAGTGAGGCCATCACAGTGGGCTATCAGTCACCCTGGTGATATGGTTGTGTGTGCTGAAACAGTTTAATACCTCCACCCTATCCCCAGGAGTCCAGTGAGGCCATCACAGTGGGCTATCAGTAACCCTGGTAATATGGGTGTGTGTGCTTAGACAGTTCAAAAAATTCCCCCTATCCCCAGGAGTCCAGGGAGGCCATCACAGTGGGCTATCATTCACCCTGGAGATATGGTTGTGTGTGTTGAAACAGTTCAATACATCCACCATATCCCCAGGAGTCCAGTGAGCCCATCACAGTGGGCTATCATTCACCCTGGAGATATGGTTGTGTGTGCTGAAACAGTTCAATACATCCACCCTATCCCCAGGAGTCCAGTAAGACCATCACAGTGGGCTATCATTAACCCTGGAGATATGGTTGTGTGTGCTGAAACAGTTCAATACATCCACCCTATCCCCAGGAGTCCAGTGAGGCCATCACAGTGGGCTATCATTAACCCTGGAGATATGGTTGTGTGTGCTGAAACAGTTCAATACATCCACCCTATCCCCAGGAGTCCAGTGAGGCCATCACAGTGGGCTATCAGCACCCTGGAGATATGGTTGTGTGTGCTGAAACAGTTCAATACATCCACCCTATCCCCAGGAGTCCAGTGAGGCCATCACAGTGGGCTATCAGTCACCCTGGTGATATGGGTGTGTGTGCTTAGACAGTTCAAAAAATTCCCCCTATCCTCAGGAGTCCAGTGAGCCCATCACAGTGGGCTATCATTCACCCTGGAGATATGGTTGTGTGTGCTGAAACAGTTCAATACATCCACCCTATCCCCAGGAGTCCAGTGAGGCCATCACAGTGGGCTATCAGTCACCCTGGTGATATGGTTGTGTGTGCTGAAACAGTTTAATACCTCCACCCTATCCCCAGGAGTCCAGTGAGGCCATCACAGTGGGCTATCAGTCACCCTGGTAATATGGGTGTGTGTGCTTAGACAGTTCAAAAAATTCCCACTATCCCCAGGAGTCCAGTGAGGCCATCACAGTGGGCTATCATTCACCCTGGAGATATGGTTGTGTGTGCTGAAACAGTTCAATACATCCACCCTATCCCCAGGAGTCCAGTGAGGCCATCACAGTGGGCTATCATTAACCCTGGAGATATGGTTGTGTGTGCTGATACAGTTCAATACATCCACCATATCCCCAGGAGTCCAGTGAGCCCATCACAGTGGGCTATCATTCACCCTGGAGATATGGTTGTGTGTGCTGAAACAGTTCAATACATCCACTCTATCCCCAGGAGTCCAGTAAGACCATCACAGTGGGCTATCATTCACCCTGGAGATATGGTTGTGTGTGCTGAAACAGTTCAATACATCCACCCTATCCCCAGGAGTCCAGTGAGGCCATCACAGTGGGCTATCATTCACCCTGGAGATATGGTTGTGTGTGCTGAAACAGTTCAATACATCCACCATATCCCCAGGAGTCCAGTGAGGCCATCACATTGGGCTATCAGTCACCCTGGTGATATGGGTGTGTGTGCTTAGACAGTTCAAAAAATTCCCCCTATCCCCAGGAGTCCAGTGAGCCCATCACAGTGGGCTGTCAGTCACCCTGGTGATATGGTTGTGTGCGCATAAACAGTTCAATAAAGTCCCCCTATCCCCAGGAGTTTAGTGAGCCCATCACAGTGGGCTGTCACTCACCCTGGTGATATGGTGTGTGTGCTTAGACAATTTAAAACATCCACCCTATCCCCAGGAGTCCAGTGAGCCCATCACATTGGGCTGTCAGTCACCCTGGTGATATGGTTGTGTGTGCATAAACAGTTCAATAAAGTCCCCCTATCCCCAGAAGTTTATTGAGCCCATCACAGTGGGCTGTCACTCACCCTGGTGATATGGTTGTGTGTGCTTAGACAATTTAAAACATCCACCCTATCCCCAGGAGTCCAGTGAGCCCATCACAGTGGGCTGTCAGTCACCCTGGTGATATGGTTGTGTGTGCATAAACAGTTCAAAATATTCTCCCTATCCCCAGGAGTTCAGTGAGCCCATCACAGTGGGCTGTGACTCACCCTGGTGATATGGTTGTGTGTGCCTAACCAGTTCAATACATTCTCCCTATCCCCAGGAGTCCTGTGACCTGCGTAAGGTGTCTTGTCTATTATCCTTTTGCAATGGTGTATGCAGCTGATGATGTGTGCTAGGACACCCAACCCTCAGGGGGCCAGAGTCCGGATTGCATTGGTGGGTATGGCATTCACATATTGTAGTAGGTTATGGCAGGTAGGTTGCACCTCTCCCATAGTCTGTGAGGTCACCATCTCATCACACATGTCTTTGATGTATCCAGATGATATGCTAGGTGCACATGTTGATGTGTGTATAAGTACACCATCCCCATGAGCTAGGAGATGTGATTTCAAAGGCCTGTAACAGAGCCATGTTCCCCTCACTTTATGCATAGTTAGTTTACACATCTTCACACCTGCTTCAAATCCATAACCTTGCAGCAGATGAACAGCAATGATGGTTTTGGAAAGCTACAGTCACCTCTTGTGGTCGGACACCACAGACAGAAACACCCACATGAGCACAGGTGGCAATAGCGTATTTTGTTTGTTTGGCCCCTGTCCATAGTTTTGCAAAACACACCTGCTGTCAGCATACAAGGCCCAGGTCATAGTCACATAACAAAAAAATATAGCCCATACTGGGTCATTCCCACGTCCTTCACGCACAGTATATTCTCTGCAACAGTGTCATAGCTAGGTTGTACATAACTTGCAGGTTCCCCATGAGCAACACGTTACACAATGCGTCTAGTGGGTCAAAAATTGCTATCCTGGGCCCTGCAGAAACACAAATGTCATGGTAGTGGCCCCTGGAAAGGTGAATAGGGCCACCCACACCATGTTTCGTGTAGGGACAAAGCAGTGCCGTTTGGTAGGATATAATGTTGCCATTGGGTTTGTTTCCCAGGACGTGTGTAGCTGATGTCAAAACAAATGGCTTCAAAAGAACAAATACGGGGTTAGGGGGGTTACCATGTACACCATCATTGTCAATCACAATGTGGCATGGTCATGCTATGTCATGCAAGGGGGCCTCAGGGTACTGCAATGATGTGTTCAGGGTGCCAGGCACACTGCAGATAGGTGTCACTGCACACATGTCCAGAGACACAGCTATGTATGCAGGTGTCCCTGGGAACAGAAAATGGCCCAGCACAATCAGGACGTAGTCCTTACATGTGGGTGTCATCAGTACCGACAGAGCCTGTGTGCAAACATTCTCCAGTGTCCAATAGGAAAGCTATTGTAAGCAACCCACAGCACCTGTGCACGGTCAGCTTGCCTTTTCCAAATGGCTCTCCCCAGTTAATGGCGTCTCACAGATCCAGCAGGTCATTGTACCTGGGCTTGCAGAAAGAATTCTATGGTAGTGATACCCCTGTGGCGCTGTCATTGTGTTTCTCTGTATTTGTACAAATATTCATCAAAGTATAATTTCCAAAAGGTTAAAATCCAAAAAAAACAATGTAACCCCTGGGGTGAACAAAACCACACTTTGTAAGACCACCCCCGGTTTGACATTAGGCTCTGATGCCACATCAACCATGGAAAAGCCCCCCTGGGCTGCAGAACATATGTTGATCATGTGCAGGTATTGTCTCAATCACTGATAACCATGTTTGCTATTGACATTGCTAATGGCTGTAGCAATATATGTCTGAATGTATGCCCAGGGGGATGTTAGCCAAGAGTGGTTTGCAGGACAGATCAGCCAACCTTGGTACCCTCTTCCCCACCAACGTGTCCCTGGACCCAGACATCGTGAAGGCCAGACTCTTCCTCTCAGGTAACTAAACACAAATCTTTACGGCTCAGAAAGGGAAATATCCCTCATGAGAGGTGAACTGTCATTGGCATTGCCCTTGAGGTGCACGCTCCAGCCATACAAACCCAGTGGCAGTCCCTAGCCCCCAAAGCCACTATGGAACTCCATGATGTTATAGATCCCTCATCCTGGTGCAGGAAACCTGTTCCATGCTGTGGCCACCTGGCGTTGGCCAGTACTCATACACTGACATCATTAGTGTTGTTTGATCAGAGGAATGTGGCCATTGAACACAATCTGCCAGGTCACCATGTGGCATCCAGGAGCCTCGTTGCAACACAGACCCTGCAAAGTGCAACAATGGTTGGTGTAGCAATTGCATGAGTGGCATTGACAAATGCACCATGGGTGCTGCTGAGTACTGGTATGTACACACCGATACCATGTCACAATGATACTGTGGCCATTTGGTATCAGGACATCACGTTACCTGAGCATCCATAAAGTGTTCACATCCATTCACCTGAGGGGTGTGATGACTGTGACAGCTCACAGGGTAACGATATACCTCTCAAGGACAAGCCTGCCTCTACGAAGAGGAGAAAGTCCCCTACAAAATATATGTTCTTCCGGGATCTCAACACACATGTCGTTGGGGGCCTCTCCATGTCATTAGTAACACGATGTGAGCACAGGCCACAGGATACATAGATTCTCCAATATTAGCCAAAACCATAGGGGCCAGACATTCTGCCACTACAGCAGATTCTACGGAACCACCTTTAGAGAAGGTGGAAGATCCCTCCTATCACCTCTGCACAATCCCACAGGTGCCGCAGTCAACTGGTCTGCAGGAAGGAAACCTCCCAAATCACTCCATCATGGTTGAGTGTGCTAGGAGGAGACGTAAAGGTTACAAACATGATGCCACCAAACCTCCTGTTAGGGAGTGTAATACTTTAGTTGTCTGTGGTCGATGGGTTGTCCATACATTCAAACTGTCAGACATGACAGGTGCCTATATCCTGAACATGAGAATGTTGTTGATGGAGGTTCAAACAAGATATACTATTGTTGTCTGCACATCTCTCACATCACAAAGGCCAACACTCAAAAGCACCTGTCAAACATGCCCTGCAAATTTCATATGATGTGATCAGGGCACCTTCTTATTGTTTGTCATGCAAAGGCAGAGTCCCTGACATAGCTATTGGGGCAAGTACATCTGGCTGGCTTCAAGTCTCTCACCTGCAACAATGTGTGCAGGTTAACTGGTCAACATCCCCTGTACTGTTGACAAATGTATTTCTATAGACCAGCAGGACAATGTGGCTGTAACAAACCCTTCAAATATTGTATATCCTGCAAAGATGAGAGTTGTAGAAAAGCACCTCTCCGTCACAAATTACATGATAAGACAGTCCTATGTTAGTTACGTCCACTCTGCAGTACAAGCTTGTAGAAAGGCTCAACAAGCTACTATGCAAAGAAAGCCAACAGCGTGTTAGCCTCAGCAGACCCAGCAGCCTCAGCCCCTACAGTGCTTTTGCCTCTGTGTTGGAGTACCTGACCTCCATGGCCCTCCAGGGAAATAAACTGTCCACAATCACAAGAAGATTATGACACATCACCCACAGATGTAGGCAAATAACATCAGAACCTTGGACTGTGTCCATCATAGCAGAGGGTAGAGGCGTCATGCACATAGCCGTCCACCTCCAACAATAGTGGGGACATTCATTTAGCACACCTCACCTCACATAATTCCTAAGCTAACACATCGTCTAAGGCAAAGAGCAATGGAAGAGGTATGTCATCCCTAACATGGTTGTGGCTTTTCAAACCACAATATCCTCAGAAATATGGAAGAAGGAGGTCACAGACACATCTGACATCTCAGGGAGCTGAACCAGTTTCTGTTCCTGATGACCTTCCAAATGACCTTGCGAGGAAACATAATTGCTAACCAACACAAGCAGATATGCCTGTGTTGTGTAGATCACATTGATGCGTACACACATCTTCTTTGGCCACAAGCACACCGAAGGTCACGTTTTTCCCCCCATCAAGGAAACGACAATCTCAAATATGTTGTCCCCACACCCGTGCCACAGCGCCCACAGTATTCACAAAGTGCATGTCTGTGTTTGCTGGTGTGGTCCGTACCAGGGGTTTATTTTGGTGGCCCTACGTGGACGACTGTCACATCCAGCCATAGTCACAAACACATGTCCAGGCATCTCTCCCTTGCACAATGCTTTGAGTCCAATATGTAGGCCTAATCAGCTATCTGGTAGGATTGAGTCAGACTCCTACCTGAACCCTGGAGCTCATAGGTGCAAGGCTAGATACCAGACAAACAAAGACATACCTGACTCAGCCTCACTGTCATGGCATTATGCAACGTGTTGGGACAAACATACAACCAAAGCATCTCTCATCTCAAGAGATGCATGAGTTGCTGGGTCACATGGCATCTACGGTGCATGTGGATCTCTATGCGTGTCTCCATATGAGACCAGCCCAGTGGGCGCACTCTCTTCCTAGTGAACGCAAGCAACAGGCTCTCTCCTAAATGTGACAGCAAATGGAAACCCCATACCCTGTGCCTGGACTGGTGGTGGAGAGCACTGACACTGATGAAGGGCACAGCTTTCCAAAACACCCCTCCTCAGATACCATTAACAACAGATGTGCCTAAAGTGGCCTGTGCTGCACATGTTTTTGACACCTTCAACCAAGGCACCTGCATATGTCACTAGAGTGAGTTTGACAACAAGCTGATTGAGCTCTCAGCTATTATCCATGATATTTATGTCCATCATTCACGTCTACAGGCCAATGGAATACGACTTTGTGCCAACAGTAATGTAGCTATGGTCTAGGTAAACTAACAAAGAGGAAAGACCTCTGTGCCACTTTGTAACGATGCACCTCAACTGTGTGTGTCTTCAGAACAGCAGCAGATCCATTTCCTGCCAGTCCATTCCCCTGAGAATCAGTACTCTTAGCCATACAAACTATGTTGTGTTGTGCTGCTGCACACATGTTTTGTAAACATGTACCCACTCTGTTGAGTATTGCAACTGGGCAACTCAGGTGTCATACATCTTTGCACGTCCATCATATGCAGATCCTGAATGGTTCCAGACACCTCTCCCAGCTCAGAGCTACTAAGCAAGGGATGACGTCCCCCTCAACTGGGTATAGTAATTCCTATATGGCTGACATGCCATCGCATTGTCTGCATAGACCCCATTGCAACCCCTGATGGACAGAGACTACATGATCATCAAAGACCCACACATGCAATAACTGGTGTGATACACTCTGATAACACATATGACCCAGGTGTATCCACTGTATGTGTGGTCAGCTCCAGACTTACTGTTGGAGGAGGAGGGGAATGTATGACAGAATGATCCCCCGTCTCAGCACCCCAGAGACTGGCTACTGATGGCTGTAACTGCTTTGCCCCTCCCGCTAGTCTGAAAGTGCATGATGTCGGTTGTGTGTCCAGCAACCTTCCACAAGGCAATCATGTGCCATCAGGTGGATGTGACAGTTCATTTGGACCAAACCGCAGGCCTGGAACCCCTTCTGTCATGCGTATGGAAACATGTTTGTGGCGTACGCCATTACTCATCAAACAATGGTCTCCAAACAGAGTGAGTCTGTGTCCATTGAAGTGGCATTGCTGCTCCTTCAGAACCCATCACTGGACAACCGATGTCATCCCATCCTCTCAAATTCCGTAATCATGAGAGGCCTGCATCCTGCAAGACCTGGACATACACCACCTCCAGAGGCATGGGAACCCCATCTGTTGCCAGGGCAGCGTATGCTGATGCACTCAGAGCCCTTACAGACTACATCCATAAGTTTTATGACCGTGGAAGTGAAATACCATCCTGCAATCACATCAGCGAGTCATATTAGTGGATCAAATTGTACAGTGCCTTATGCACCCCACACAACATTTCACCATGAGCATGTCATGCTACGGACACATCCACACATCTTGCCTAAGGTGGATTCCCTCTCTCATTTGTAACATGATATGTAGTTATCTGTAGTCTTTCAATAGTCACATGCTGCAAATGCAGAGAGGACGCTTCATACCCTGGAATGTGCATGAGCTGTGACTTCCCATCTGCAGAGTAGGCAGTGACAGCGAATGCCCCCTCAACTATTCTGACTCGCAGAGTGTTTGAATTTGGGTACATTAGTGTCCCAACTATCTCCAAACAACTGGACCACTCAGTGTATTACCTGTTATCTAACCTAGATAACACCATTCACTGTTGGCCCATGGAGACACTCACAATGTGAGAGTCATTGCAGAGTCATGGTGTCATGTACATTCGTTACATATTAACAACATTTGTTGAAGCAGCTACCTGGTCCTTGTTACACGGGCAACGTAAGCTCCGATAAGGGCTCCTGCAGGCGTTCTCTGTTTGGTTAGGCAGCTCTGCGAAACCTACCCCATACGTACTACACACCTAGCTGCCTCTGCCACAGGATGGCGAACCAACATGGGTGGAGGTACAGGCCCTCCACAGCACCTGATCACTCTTGTGATCCTTTGCTGGCCTCCACATCTACGTTTTCCCCACATGTGTGACCTTGTCCTGCTGGTAGCTGGTGATAGCATAGTTAATTGCCTGTGACAGGTGATCTCCTGGCACAGCAGGATGACATGATCACAACACATCCATCTCCACCTGTGGGTTGTGTCTCTTTCTCCCACTGTTCCAATGTCTCCCTCCCCCCCCCTCCTGGTGTGAGAAAAACTACACAACTAGAGAGAGAGGCATTTTGGACAGGGGGTAGCCATCATGCACACACCATGGGATGTTTGCAGAGGCTGTCATATGGGACGCTGACTAGCATTTTAGCACAGGCTCAGTTGGTAATGCTGTTGTCCACATGTGACAACACCTTCCTGGTGCCCATGGAGATCCCCTGTGACACGCGCTGAACTATGCTATACATGACACACACATCAGTGGAGCTGGAGCTTCAAGACCCTGGCCACACTGTTGTATGTTTATGTTGGCCATCCACCAGATGTGAAAAGTCACTCATGCTCCCACCCATTCTTCTCACACCCACAGGTCGAGGATCTTAGAAAAAAAGGGAGGGAGCTGCGCTTACACCACGGGCCATACCTTGAACGCCTACAGCGTGCGGACTCCTCACATGGTGATGGTGCGTATTGACAAAGTGGCTGCCCACTATCAGAGGTTACAGTGGCCCAGCAGTGTGTGTGGTAGCTGCATAGGTACATGTGCTGTGTCACACACATATACGTGTGCTGATGACTGTCATCTTCCACAGATGGGGATGACAGCGAGGAAGAACCCAGCACCTCCGCGTATGCCCTCCGGAGACCCACCTCCCGCCCTGCCATGGAGGTGGTAGTGCTGGACACCACTGAGGAGGAGGCGGAGGGGCCAGAGGCCGGACCAGTGGAGAGGGGCATGGAGGATGTTGGGCTGGAAGGGGTGGGTGGCAGGGTCACAAGGGAGGGAGAGGGTGCGGGTGATGTGGGGGGGGGTAAGGTGTTGGTGGGTGGTGGGGAGGAGTCAGGGGGGAGGAGTGGCCGCAGGGTATGTGGGAAAGTGACCTGGAAGACAGTGCAGCACAGGGCACTGTGGGCTCCCGCCATCCATGGCAGGTGCCTCCAACATCCAGAGCCCCACACACGTTGCACGCAGATGCCACCACACAAAC
>CM066038.1:272808583-273029869 GCA_033557465.1 Ichthyophis bannanicus | reverse complement strand
CCTAACGTTAGTACAAAACATTCTTGATTACTGATTTACCTACCATCTGCATGGTCTACATGGCACAGACACATCTGCAACTTTTCATATCTATGCTGTAGCGCTCGAGCCCCTACCAGGCGGCCGCCTAGTAGGGACAGGTAGCCACCTCTTATCTTTTCCTAAGCTTGTAGTTGTGTGGGGAATAATGAGCCAAGTGGTTTATCAAAAGCGCACAGGAATTTATTCAGCTTCCTTGCTGGTAAGTGGATACAAATTCTTCAAGCACATTTATTCTCCAGACAAAAGAAAAATAACGGATAACTTCTCCCATAAACAAATGTCCAAAACAGAGTAACAGCGAATTCAACCATACAAGCTTCTGCCCCAGTCTTTTACTGTTTAACGTTTCTGCACATGAAGGAATATGCCCTTCTTTTTAAAACTCTTCAACCAGGGCTGTCAGCTTATTCAAGGCCGTTGCAAACACCAAACAGTTTTCAGGCTGTTCAACCCCAACTGAGTTACTGCCGATAAGCTTCGAAGGAAAGACTCTTAGGCCCTTTTTAATTATATGACTCCTTCTCTCCTTTCTTTCAGCTTCAGAACTACCTTCACACCTATAGTAGCGTTCTTAAGGTTCAACTGTTTCTGGCTTACACTAATTCACCTTAGTGCATGCATCACATTCCATCTCTGAAACACTGGAAGTTACATCACCCCTCTTTGGCTTCAACCTCCATGCTCTCAGCTGAGCTGTAGCAGGGTTCTGCTTGGAAACGCTCAGGAACTTTCTGTTTTAAAGTTTTCAACAGGTCAAACAACCTCTCCCACTTTCTTGCCCTCCCTTCTCTGGGCAGGTCTCCTATGGGGTGTTCTTGTTTAACCTTCCTTGTGAAACATTTCTTTCTACGCTGTGTTATCTGGGGTACAACAGTTTCATCAGAGTCAAAACAGGAAACACACTTTGAAGGCCTTACTGCCTCCCCTCTCCTACCTTGGGGTCTTGGTGCAGTATTCTCTTGGTTGGAACTTCGGCCAGTCAGGACTCCCTCTGCCTCAGAGTAGGGCAGAGACTTTTGGTAAAACTTTCCCTCTCTCTTACCAGGGTAGGTGGTTCTCTCCCAAGAACCTTCCCCATGTCCTCTGTGGCTACTGTGCTGACTATTGTGGCCTCCTTTGTACCTTCTTTGGCTGCCTTTATAGCTGTTCCTTTCTCTGCTGCTCCCTTTGGCTGCAAAGCTCCTTTGTCCTTTGGCTACAGGGTTGTTCTCTCTGGACCTTCTGGAACTTGGACTGGACTTGGACTGAGTATGGTTGCTGAGAGGAAGGAAAAGAGTCTAAGCAGGTGTAGGTGTAGATTGTATTGGTGTTGGTTGTGTTGTGTATTATATTGTCTTGTGTGTGTATTGTCTTGTGTGGTTTGTAAGTTATATACTGTTTAGGGATGTTTGTGTTTGTATTAGACTGGAACCTGAGCTGCAACTCCCACTTGGACCTGGACTGCAACTCCGACAGCCACTGCCACTGCAACTGCAACTGTGTCTCCAACCGTGTTTCCCCCTATATCTCCAACCGTGTCTCCCCCTGTATCTCCAACCGTGTCTCCCCCTGTATCTCCAACCGTGTCTATCTCTGGTGTTTGTTTGCTCCAATTTAAACATTGAGCAGGGCAACTCCCTTCCTGGCCCTGCCCATCTGTACCTCCCACTCCTATCTATGGTTGACCTGGAGTGTGGGCATGGCTTACAACTAGGTCTGCCCTCTAGGTTTCTCTCCGGGCTTCTGCTGTGGACTATGTGATCCTGTGTACCCACCCCCCGCAAAGAGGAAAAATTCTTCTTCTCTTCACTTTTTCCTGGCTGGGCTGCACTCTCCTTACCACAATGCTCATTACATAGAACCCAAAATTAAACTTTCAAAACAAGGAAAAATACATACATAGGTGATCAACATGATCACTGCAACATTTTCAAATATATGTATTGCTGGTTTACATGATGATGTACACATAACTTAGCGACGACGAGGACGACCATGCCTGCCATGTTGCAAACCCCCCACCCGCGGTGCTACACCCTCTTCTGGTGCCATTGGTGGTGGTGGTGGATGTGGGGGTGGTGGTGTGGGTGCAGCTCACCTCATTACATCCAGCATGCCTTCAAGGGCTTCACAAATCCGAGTGAGAGGCATTGCTCGTAGCTCCCCACAGATCTCCCTTGTGTTCTGCTCCACTGCACTGCGGATCCTATCAAGCACCCGTCGATTGCCTGTGGGTGGGACACAGAGTGGTCTATGAGTGAACTCTCAAGTAACCCTCCATCTTCCACAAACATGTTACACAAATACAACAAGATTGTTACTGTGATAGGGATTACTCGGATATACACATGGATTGGGGTAAGCTTCATCATTTTCACAGTAGTCTACGTCATAGAATAGCTAAGGACACGTTACAGTACTGTGATGTGTTAGGCAAAGACAAGGACCCTCATTCTGCGTTGACACGCCCACATACTGCAGACGTAGATTGTGTACGGGAGATGGAGCATGCACCAGAGACACCAACCACAGCTGCAGAGCAGCAGTGGTGATCAGAGGTAGATCTAGGAAAAGCATCCCAGGTGAAGCCACAGTTTGAAATATAAACACAAATTTGAAAGGTTACAGGAGATGTGCTATTGAGTCAGAGGGATTAGGTGTTAGCACAGGGGTATTACACCTTACATACACAAGTGCACTGATGCGTCACGTGTATGATACCAGAGGGGTTCATATAAACCTTGTGTAACATAGATGATGTTGTGAGATACAGTTCCTTTTGCTCTTTGGAAAAGATATGGAGGCATTAGACAGAGCAAGGGGAGCAAAAGAGGGTGCATCAGAGGTGGACATAACCCAGGAATGCTATGACAGGGTTATGTTGCATAATCCACAGCTGGTGGTACGCGCAGGGGAAAGGCGGTGATACCCGGAGTGGGGGGGGGGGGGGGGTTGCTCTGATTTTGTTAGGCAGCAGGGGTGGTAGCTGAGAGTTGCCTAGTGTTATGATTGCAACATATGTTTTGAGCGGAACTATGTGATTGTGTGTGTGATTTTGAAACAGGCCAGGCACATTAAATGAGCAAGTCTGTATTTGCACAGGGTCCGGCATTCCAGGGGTCCCCACGCAAGGAACATTGTGGTTTTTTATGACATTTCAAAACAACATCCACAACCCTGATACTGTTGCTGCTGTGGCAGCAGTGGCAGAATGGAGTGTTTCACGGGGCTCCCTCTGCTTTCTGATCCCCTCTGTAAGGGCGTACAGATTTGTAAAGGGAGAGTGTCTCACTTGTGTCTTTGTTTAGGCCACAGGGGCTAATGTGACATCTCCCATCTGCTCCTTTAAACACAAGGGGCTGATGGATAGCGTATCAAGAGACCCTGTGCCCTGAATAGAGATGCAATGGAGACAATTCCCCTTTTCTATGATGAATGGCCCTGCAGAGGGCCACGGTGGTCAGAGGGGGCCCCCCGTGACACTCCATTCCGCTGCAGCCACAGCGGCAGGGGACAAACCCAGGTGATGTTGTAATGCTGTCACATAGGCGATAGGGGGGGGGGGCAGGACGTGACGTGAGGTGGCCTGTGGGTTTGGGGGGGGGCAAGACAGGATATGGGTTTTTGATGATGGGTTATGACCTTAGACCTTAGATGGCCTTGGTGGGGTGGGGCTAGGAGCCGTGATGGACTATGGGGATTTGGGACTAGTCATGGTTTGTGGGGTGATGGGGCATGTATGGAAACAGGGTGATGGAGTAGCTGGGATAGGACTGGACATGGGCTGTTGGGGGAGATAAGAATAGATAATGATTGTGTTGGGGGCTTTGTTTGCAATAGCCTCATGGAGTGATTTGACCTGGATGTAGCCTCATGGGGGGCGTTAGTCTGGTATTGGGGTGTGTGCGGGGGAGGTAGGATTTTACATTGGCTGATGATGGGTATAGGAAATGAGTTATTTACGGCTGATGGGGGTCCCGGTTTGGATAGGAGCTGATGACGAAATGTGATCTGCAAATGGTTAGGTGAGTTAGGCATGGAGATGACCTGACGCTGGGACTAGACGGGAATTGATGCTGCCTGAGGTTGTAACTCAAAGGTAGCTGATGTTGTGGACGGATTAGAATGGGATGGTGCTGTGAGAGTTAAATGGAAAGAGCTAAATAAAGTGTGTGTGGGAGGAATGTTACATCTACAATTGGCTGGTGTATGGGAGGGGATGTGGGGTTTGTGGATGGAGTTATAAGGATTGAGAGCATGACATAGGAATGAGGGGAGAACTAAAGGTGGAGGATGGATATGTTAGAGCAGATGTTGAGAGAGAGTATGGAGAGAATACCAGGGGCTAAAAGAATGAACACATGGACATCAGATGGTGATGATTTAGCCCAACTAATGCTGACACCTACTGAAAGTGGCTGCAGCAAATGCAACTGCAAAAACATGCACACAGGTTGGAGAGATATTTGCAGATGTACATATATTAGCAGTAATATGGAAACATTGGGAAATGTGCATCATTTCTGTTGTTCCTTTTTTGTTACAAGGGAAAATGAATGTAGCAATGTACTGATTTTGCATATATGTCTATACTGTTGTTTCCTATGTAATGTCTAGGTTTATTCAAACAGTGTTGTATTACATTCCATGTTTGACTTTAGAGAGTCACAATTGTATTATTGCTTTACTGTATGTAAATAGTGATCCCGTGTTTGGTGATGGTCTATGTTCTGAATGTGTAACTGAGCTGATGTATTGTTTCTGTTTTTATCCTGTTTGACATTGTAAATTGTTATCGTTGCCATGTATGTTCTTAGATGTTTAGGTGGAATATTTGCAGTGTTTTAGTTGGATAGGTGGGGTATGGTGATTTGTGAGTCCAGGTAATGCTGTGATGATACGGATGGTTTGCCATGGTGTGTACATGGGCATCTTTTGTTGTAGTTCCTAATGTGTCTGGCAGTTGGCAGTGCAAGATAGTAATTTCGCACACAGTCATGCTTTATTTATTTATTTATTTATTTATTTATTTATCTAATTCTTCTATACCGCCCCTTCCAGAGATCAGGGGCGGTTTACATGGAACAAAGTAAACAAATTTGTACACTAATGTATACATTACATGGAACATAGTTTTTTAACTTTATACAGATAATATTTAGTAACTTTATACAGATAATATTTAGTAACTTTATAACTTTCTAACTTTATACAGATAACTGTGCATTAATTGTTGTAACTATTTACATTTTGTATATAATTATAAATTTCTGTATCGTAGTGTCAAACAGAGTATTCTACCTTGTTTACCGGTAGTCAGGGTCATATATGTGTGCGGAGGAATTTATTTCCTTTTTCTCTTGAGAGTGTTTTGGGGTGTCTGTGATGGGTGTAAGTGGTGGGTGTATGTGTGTGGGTAGTTGAGTGTAATTTTAGGGCTTTGTGTTTGAGTGTCTTGGGATGGTATGTGGTTGGACTTGGGGGTAAGGGATTTCAAAGTGTTCGGAGAAAAGGTATGTCTTGAGTTCCTTTCTAAATTGGGTGAGGTCTTTTATGATCCGAAGGTTTATTGGGAGATCATTCCAGAGCATGGGGGCAGTGAATGTGAAGGCTCTGGTGCTGGTGGATTTTTTAGTTCTTTTGAATGATTTTGGTATTTCAAGTGAGTGTGTTGCGTTTAGTCTGCGGGTTCTTGATTCAGATGGGGCATGTAATAGTGTGGTTAGATATGAAGGGGCGATGTTGTTCAGGAGCTTGAATGTGGTTAGGAGGATTTTATATCTGATTCTGCTATTTATAGGGAGCCAATGAAGTTCTAGCATTATTGGGGTTACATGATCTGCTAGGCTGGCTTTAGTGACTACTTTCGCACAGATGTTCTGAGCTCTTTGAAGCAGGTATGTACTTTTTTGTGGTAGGCCAATTAAGAGACTATTACAATAGTCAAAGTGTGGGGTGATGAGTGTGTTAACAACTGATCTAAAGTCTTGGGTGTCTAGAAGGGGCCTTAGATGTTGTATGGTTTTGAGTTTGTAGAATATAGTTTTTACTGTCTGTTTTATATGCGGTATCATGGTAAGTGTGTGATCTATTATTACACCTAGGTATTTTACCTCTTTTTTGACTGGAATTGTAGTATTTATGATTGAGATTGATGTTGGATAGGTGTCTTCAGTCATAGGTGGTCTTGTTACAAACATTGCTTCTGTTTTTTTGAGATTGATGCTAAGGTAGTTAGATTCCATCCAGGAGGTGGTTTCCACCATGCATTTTGATAAGGCATCATAGGTAGGGTTTTTGGTAGATATGGGGAGAGCAAGCATGATGTCATCAGCATAGATAAAGTGACTGATTTTGTGTTTTCTGAATATTTCTGTAATGGGTTGGAGGTACAGGTTGAAAAGGAGGGCAGAAAGGGCGGATCCTTGGGGTATTCCTTGTCCTTGGGGGAAGGTTTCCGATACTTCCTGGTCTATTTGAACACGTATTAGTCTATTTGTGATGTAAGACTTAAACCAATTGAGTACTGTCCCACCTATTCCTAGATTTTCTAGTCTATTGATCAAGGTAAGGTGGTTGATGTTGTCAAAGGCGGCAGAAATGTCTAAGAAAAGGAGTATGAAGCCTTGACTGCTATCATCTGTGCCTCTAATGAGGAAGTCTATCAGTGTAATTAGTAGGGTTTCTACACCGTGATAGGGGCGGAAGCCAAACTGGTGAGAGTCTAAGGGTTTGTGTTCATCGATATAGTCTTGTAGTTGTAGTTGGACGTTTTTTTCTATTATTTTAGCTATAAATGGAATGCTGGCTATCGGTCTGTAAGAGTTTGGGTCTTTTGAGTCTAGTTTATTGTTTTTTATTATTGGTCGAAGCGTAGTGAGTTTTAGGGCATTGGGCATGATGCCCTGATTAAGGGATTGATTCACTATGTGTTGGATGTTTTCGGTGAGTTCTTCCTTTGTGCATTTGATCCATGACACAGGACATGGGTCAAGTGGGGAAGTTGTGGTGTTGATAAGTGTTATGATCCTGAGTAGGTGTTTTTGGTCTATCATGTGAAAGGAGATCCATGTGTTATTAGATTCAGTGTTTATCCATTTGCACATTAGGAGACATGTTTCATACAAATCAATGTTTGTTAACATACAACAATTATTGCACATATGCCACTCATGGTAATGGGGACCATCACAGAGTATTGTCACATAGCCCTGCAATGTCCCTGGGATGGCCCTGCTCCCAAACTATGCAATTAGGTGATTAGTGATTAAGCTACAGGATGAGGACATGTTCATGGGCTTGTCTGTATGCAATGCAGTCTATCATATCTGTTCACATACAGGCAGACTTGCGTAATGTGAGTTTCCAACAAACCCATAATTTAGTTAGGTCACATTGTGTCACCTCTGTAGATCCTTGTGTATGGATGAATTAACACATTTGGTCAGCTCTATTCATATGCTTTGATTTATTCTCACCTGCAGATGCAGACTGTGGGGAATGTAGGCTCTATGACGTTACATCACAGAGGGTGTTTACGTGTGTTTCTCTATGCTCAGATTATTTGATGACTATGGGTCAGTTGTCATCGTGTTGTTTAAAACACATCTGGGTGTCTGCAATGAGGCTGACTGTTGCAAGGTCAATGCTTGTATATTTTTAGTGGCTGAGAAGGTGCTGGACCGTCACCAACGTTCCTCTTAGGTCTGCATCTGTAGGTGTCACCTGACCTTAGGCTGTTCTTGTGTGTGACACAATAACATCATCTATCATACCCCATACCGTTTGTTTTTACCACAAATTCATGCCATCTACATGAGCCATACATGTAACATCTGTGGAGGTTATGTTGCAACATCCACCACACAAACACCAACTAGAGGCTAGTGGTTTATGTGTTGTGATTTTTACAGTATTTTGTCACTCACCCTCGGCATCACGACGTGCTGATGCGCCGTGAGCCCTCAACTCCGCCATCATCACATCAGGGTCAAGTGTATCCGTGCCTGCTGCCTGCCTGGGGTGTTGGCTGCCCTACATTTCTGCAGCCCCCAGTGTAGTTCCGCGGGTGACGGGTTGGTCCAGGGGCTCATCACCAGCACTTGTGCTGCCCCCTGAGACAGCAGCCTCGGCCTCCAAAAGACTCATTGGAACAGTGATGTCCACCTCCTCCTCCTCCTCCACCTCCTCCTCATCCACCTCCTCCTCCTCCTCCTGGGCCCCCATTTGACTGTAGTCACCTGCATTGTGAACAATCAGATACAGCACACATATATTTCATCAATCCACATATGTATACATGTGTGATACAGACACCACAGACATGATGTGGTGGGTCCGTGCATGTGTGCTGCATACAGGACCCAATACACGCTCCCATACGTGTGTTTCCCCACCATGTAACTATTCCAGGGTCACATGTGTGTGCTGTGGCCCTGCACAGATTGCATGTTTGCCATGTTCCTTTTCGTGGTCCCATTCCACATGTGTTTCCCATCCCATCCCTTTCCCCATCTGTGCAACATATGTCCACACATGCCTGCTGAAACCCCACACTTACACCTGAATTTGCCATCCACTGTATGTCTGTGTTGGATTATGAGTAGGGCACATTTTATTCACACATACTATCTGCTCATTGCAACATGTGATTTGCAGTGATCCATTGTGTCGCGGACTGCAACTAGTCAGCACCTCTGGCACACTGAGAAGCACATGTAGCACTGTGCAGATAGTATGTCACACAAACATGACGTGATCAATGACCCTCACAATCATACAGGGGATGGCAATCACAGGTGTGGTGGTAGGGTACTGATTCGTGTGTGTGGCTTTTCTCTGGACAGATAGGGAGAGGGATGGGTTGAGGGACACATTTTGAATGTTGGCCCCACACATCTCCACAAAACAGGTTGTGCAGGGGTATATCACACATATGAGCCACCAGGATATCAACATGGTGGGGATTGGGTGACAGGTATGGGAGTGTCTGCGCAGATGACTTATGTGTACAGAATGGAACTTTTAAACATGAACCTCTTCCTGACAGTATACATACCTGCGTGAGGATGTGCCGTGTCGAGAGCCTCAGGCAGTCCACGGAGGTAGATGTGGCCCAATCTTGTTGCCAGCTCTTGTTCCAGGGGTGAGAGAGATGGTATAAAGGGGCCCCCGCCACCTGTGCCAAGAGCATGTTGTCTCTCGGCAACCATATGCTGCCGCACCCCTCTTTTAATATTGGAAAACCTCTTTTTGAGGCTTTCTACATCACATGGGGGGCCCCCTGCCTCAGACAGTGCAGCACGCACCTCCTCCCACACTGCCATTCTGGTGGCCACAGTTGTGTGGCTGCTGAGCCGCACAAATAAAAGGTCTAGTTCTCTATGACATGCGATAGTAAAATATGGTTTTCCCTCTCATTGAACCTTACAGCTCTTTTCCTCTGTGGACCAGGCACAGGTATCCTTTTTCTTTTTCCAATTTGGCTGTACTGTGCAGGCTGTGGCCCAACAGATGGTCCTGCCTGTTCCTCCCTAGGCTGTGCAGTCTCTGGCCTGGGTGTCTCAACCACAACAGGTTGCCCCACATCCTCCACCCCCTCACCCTCACCCTCTCTCTCCCTCTCTCTCTCCATCTCCCTCTCCCTCTCCATCTCCCTCTCCATCTCCCTATGCAGCACACGCTCCTCTCACCGCAACACCACTCACTTAAACACACCAAAACACTGAACACAATACAGATTTCAAGAACACTACAATATAGGGCACAGTACAGAACACAATAAAAAAGGACACCTTTAAAGTATACAAGCCCAAACAGAAGAACCTACACTGTTCCTAACTCTCTTTCTCTCCCTCTCTCCTCTGCCCTACTCCCAACACAGCCTCACTCCCTCAAACTCTCTCAAACTCTCTCTCTCCCTCCTTCCTCTGAACTACTCCCACCACAGCCTCTCTCCCTATAGCTCTCTTTACCTCTAAATCTCCCTCTGTCCTGTGCACTAGTCCCACCACTGTCTCTGTCTTTCTCTATAACACTCTCTCTAACTCTAACTCCTCTAACAACCCTCAACGTGAGCCACGTGTGCAGGCTTATTTATAGGGCTTTGGCACGTTTTTTTCTTTGCACATGCGCAATTGGGTGGGCGTGGTGCTCGTGCGCCGCGCGCATGCTCGCCTACGCATGGGTGTCCGGACGCGGCCACACGCACATGCGCCAAGAGATGCAGTACTACGCATGTGTAACATTACGCATGCGCATTACGGCGAGTACCGCATGGGTGTCTGGGTGCGTTTTGCACATGTGCAATTCGACGCGCTTGCGCGTGTGGCCACGCACAGACAGACACCCATGCGTAGAGTCGCGCACATGCGATCAACTGCGCATGCGCATTGGCCGCAAACCCCAAAAAACACACCTATAATTAAACGTGAAAACCTTGGCCACGTTGAGGGTTGTAGGTGAAGAAGAGTAGGAGTATGGTTGCTGAGAGGAAGGAAGAGAGTCTAAGCAGGTGTAGGTGTAGATTGTATTGGTGTTGGTTGTGTTGTGTATTATATTGTCTTGTGTGTGTATTGTCTTGTGTGGTTTGTAAGTTATATACTGTTTAGGGAGGTTTGTGTTTGTATTAGAGTGTGTTTGTGTAGTGGGACGGGAGGAGTTTATGGCGGCGATATATGTTGCTGCATGTGTCCTGAGACGTGGGCAGATGCTGCAGTTGCAGGACAGGGGAGATGGTGTCCACGGGGCTGAGGCACAGGGCATGGGTGTAGTCCCGCAGCAACACAGACCTGCAGCTGTGGAGGCGCTCCAGGCATGTGCTGTGCGTGCACGGTGGAGAAGGCGTGCTGAGGTGCAGGCTCGGCAGCCTCGCCTCTACAGGCCCAGAGCCCAGCTCCAGGGCATGCGTGAGGACCAGGTCATCTCCCTGTACTGACTGAGCACAAGGGCTATTAGGGAGCTCTATGAGGATCTAAGACCTGACCTCGAGCCCCTGACTGATCGGTCCAATGCAATACCAGGTTTAGTCAAGCTCCTTGCTGCCTTACATTTCTTTGCCTCTGGCTGTTTCCAGTCATCTGTGGCCGCAGTGGGTGGCATGAGCCGCCCCACCTTCTCACGATGTCTCCACCAAGTACTGCGTGCCATGGTCAGCCGGGTGGGGAATTACATAGCCATTCCCCACACTAGGCAACAATGGGGGACCTTGAACCAGGCCTTTGAGGCGTTAGGCGGGATACCACACGTGATGGGAGCTATTGATTGCATACATGTTGCCCTGGTCCCGCCTAGAAACAGGGAGGTAGCGTTCCGCAACCGCAAACACTACCATTCCCTGAATGTTCAGGTTGTATGTGATGCAAATCTGCATATTCTGAATGTGGTCCCTAGGTTTCCAGGGTCCACCCATGACTCCTATATCCTGCATCACTCGGCAGTATTCACACAATTTGAGGATGGGAGTTATGGTGACTGTATTTTGCTGGGTGAGTATGTGAAGATTAGTAATCTATGTATGTATTTCCACATTTCCTTATTATTAATCACATATGTAGCAACTTTTGTTTGTTTCTGAAATGCAGTTTACATATGTGAAGTGTTATGTAGAGGACTGTTGTGCGTTTACATCATTAAAGGAGTATAGAGGTATAGTAACATTCAAACACATTAACCATAGACCATCAAGATCATATCAGTATATGATCATAACATGCACATGGTGTACATGTTACGACAACCCTATGCATATGGGTATGATGTTGCTGGATCCCTCATAGTGTGTGTTTGTAGCAACTGGCCACATGTGGGGGTGGGTGGGGGGGGGGGGTTGCCTTTCACATACGCCTGTGATGATGGGTAATTGTTGTGTAATGTATGTATGTAGTTTAACATTGATGTTAATGCCACTCCATACAACTAACCCTAGTCATGTGTGTCTTAGGTTAAACCACTCATTCTGTACTGGAGTTGTCACCCAGAAGGCAATAGATAACATGAGGAGGTGTCTGGTAATATCTGATGGATGTGTTGTAGTTTTCCAGCTGGGAAAACACGTTTGCATATGTATGGTTACGCATCCTGGCTATGTCACAGCTGGCGTGCAACACAATATAGGGGGTGCAGTACCTTTGGGTACTGTAGATGTGCAGAAGTTAGCGTCAGTTTGTTTGGCAATCCTCATGTAGCTTACCATTATGGAAAGGAGACGACTAAAGCAGGGTTGCTAAGTGGGTGCATACAGAGGGGTGGTGGCAACACCTACACAGGAAGGTACTGTACCTATGTATATGTCCTTGGTCCAAACTCATGAGGGGTACAGTGTGCATGTTTGAAGACGGCACCTTCAAAAGGATGTGCACAGGATGGAGACAGTGCAGAGGATGGCTATTACAGATATTTGTGGTCAACACTATACAGCATATGGAGACAGACTACCAAATCGGGTTATGTTGACCTTACAGGACAGGATGTATATTGGTGAAATGTGTTACATTTTTCGAATCCTCCATGGCATACATGTTCTGGGTGTGGGTCTCCCTCAAATGACAGCATGTTTATCCTTGGTTACTGCTCAGACATACACTTTTAATATGCGTTTATTGGATCGGTGGTATAGTTTCACAGGTGCAGATGTGGACTCTACCTGCTTTACAATATGCATGTCCCACACATACACGATCTCTAAAGTTATAGATGGAACTGGTTTAGTATTTGCCATGGGTGTGCAGACTCAATAGGCCATGTGGACCTTTTATGTCATTATCTGTATATTTTTAGGAGTTGAATAGTTGTGCTGTTATCTTTTTCTGTGAAAATGTGTTGTGCGTTTGCTTATCACGTCTAAACAACTGTCAATTATGTTGAACATGAACTCCTGCATTCACATGCCACATTTCTTTCTGCAGGTGATGCAGGATATGGGTGTCGCCCCTGGCTGCTGACCCCTGTGCGTCAGCCACGGACACGTGCAGAGCGGAGGTACAATGAGGCCCATGCTTCCAGCCGCTCAGTCATAGAGCGCACCTTTGGCGTGTTGAAGAGTCGCTTCAGGTGTCTGGATAGGACAGGCGGGGCCTTACAATATAAGCCAATGACTGTTGCAGAAATAATAATAGCCTGTTGCATCCTGCACAACATTGCTCTCAGGCACGATATCCCTGCAGAGATTAATGAGGATCTGGAGGAAGATCCAACGTGCCCCCCTGTACGCGCCAGTGGTGACACACGGGAGGGCACAGCGGTCAGGCAGAGGTTGATTGCACAGATCTTCTCATATACGTATTACATTTATTTCCACAATCATGTGTTATCCTAACTGTGTGATGGTTTTAGAGGTTAATGTTCATATAAAGATATAATTTGGATGCCACACTGCACAAACATTTGATTGAAAATGCAAACGTCACATATAGGCATGAGTGTGCCACAAACAATTTGGGCAGTGCACAACAGCAGTTGGTGGCTGATGATATGGGTGGTTGATGATACGCCTGTGGGATATTTTGAGGGTCATATTCTCAGTTAGTGGATGCTTGTGATAGCAGATGCTGTTGTGCAAATTCAATAATTGTTCAACATGATATGGGTGGAGCACAGTGTCAGCCATATGGTGATATGTTCACAGTGGGAGGACAGGCCATGTTTGGGGACAGTTTTCCAGTCATGTTTGTTTATATTATACAAGGTTGCGGTGCTTTTGAGGTCTTTAAGCTCCTGTCAGCTGGCTATGTGTGTGTGTTCGTTATGTGTGTCCCACCATGTCATACATAGCACAATACACATGCTTATTATCAGTATGTCAGGATGGTATTAAGTATATGTGAGGGGTGTTGACGTCACCCTACAGTGTGTCTGGATGTATAGGTCAGCACGTAACCATGACATGGATATGTTGAAGGATGGGGACCTGTGCATTGTCCAGCCAGGGTAGTAGCATTGTTACATTTTGTGGTTGGAGAATAGTCCTTCAGTGTAGTGTTGCAAATCTACACACATACATAGGTGATCCGGCCCAGATCAGCAAGGGGTAGTTTAAAGTAGGCAAGTGTACCGCTGAATGTGTGGGTGACTTGTGGTTTAACTGGTTTTTCAGGGAATACATGGCATATCTCGCATAGAATATTTCTACATATGCCATCATGTGATGCAGGCAGTGATGCAAGCCATGACACTCCCACATCTGGACTACTGCAACATAATCTACCATGGCCTTCCAGCCACCCACACCAACCCCCTTGGAACTGCATTAAACACCACCGCAAGAATCATTCAGAGGGCAAAGAAAACCAACCATATCACCCCAATTCTGAAAGAACTACACATTCTCCCCCTCGAAGCACGGACAAAATACAAAGCCATCCTACTCACCCACAAAGCTATCCATCAAACACAAGACACCCAGCTTCGCACCCTACTGGCTCGTCCAGCCCACGGCAGATCTACTAGACAAACCTCCAGCATTTTCCTCACCGTCCCTCACAAAAGAACCAAATGCTCACAACGGACCTGCAATCGAGCCTTCAAACTTTATGCTCCGTCCTTATGGAACTCTCTACCAAGCTATCTCAGATGCAATACCGACCTTCTAACTAAAAACCATCCTCTTTCAGGAATACTTCAACTCGAGACCCACCGTAAAACCCACAAACCCCCGATCTCATCCACAATGAACTTCTAACCCAAAGCTACCCTAACCTGTCTATGTCCAACGTTTGTCCTGTGTCCAAAGTCCTTCCTATGTCAAAATCATCAATGTTGCCTCCCCAGTGATGGCCCCACCCTTGTAGTTAATTCCCCCACCCCCATGTAACACCGCTTTGACCCGGTGAAAGGCAGTGTTCAGGCATAGTACATTATCATGTGCTGTGAGGGGTCTGTGCACCTGGGGGGCAGTTGTGATTGTGCTACCTCTTCCATGATGTTGTTTACCTTGCAAACTTTGTCAACATGTGCTGTGTGCTGTGAGACAAAATGTGATTTGTGTTCTGAGTGACCACTGTTGCGCACCTTTATTTTATTTCAGATATGAACATAATGTGGACATGCATCAACAATGGCTTGGCATGGTGATTCTACACGTTTGGCAGACATTGTCTCCATTCACTGTGACATGTTATTGCTGTTTAGTGGCTCAAGGGATTGATGACGTACACCTGATGCACACACAAGGTAGGTTGCACCTTTGTTATTTGGTGAATTACATCTGCCTTTACCTGTTGAAGATTTCATATTTGTCTCATGTGCATGTAATGTTTCCTCTATGGTCACATAAGCAGATGCATATTGTGTGCAGGTGTGAGACACCTGTGTGACATGAGCATGGACATGACCATATCCATGTGACACCCATGTCTGTGTTTACAATGAATGATGTCATTAAAAAGGTTTTGTTTAGTATTGCTATCATGTCATGTTGGCCTTTGCATCCCTTTCTTCTGTATTTCCTAAGGTGTAAGGGTCAGAAATGTGGGCTGTTTTTCCAAGGTGTCTAACAATACCATACTTATCCTCTACAGACACAGGGCAGAGTACATACCGGACACATCTCTTACAGTGCATCTTGTGTCACCATCACCCACCTGTTGGAGGACACAACACCATGGAACATTTTAAGGAGTAATTGAGCCATTGAATGTTTGACCTCTGAGAGTGGGACACATGACTGCGATGGACAGTATTACTCTTGGACTGATGATTTCCCCATGACTGAGGTGTCCAACACACTGTCGCTGCAAAGGTTTTGCAGGGAGTCCTACTCATTGTTGAGGACACACATGAACTTCTACAAACTATGGCATATTGAAATGTGACACTTGACTATGCATGTCCAGAGTTGCAAGAACACTTTTCACCTGACCTGTTGGATTGCAGATACTATTTTGACTTTGGACACTGATTCCCCCGTGTGCAGCAGCGACTGACATGGACACTGTAGGTGGTACATTCCTACACAGTTGTGTTATTGTTGAGTTTTGGCCATGGATGTGACATGGCGCCCAGGATACACTCATCTGTTTCTTTCAACACAAGCATACAGCCATGGTTTAGGCATAGGGCCAACGATGGAGCGCACCTATTGTCTATGTCCACCTGCTTTCCACATGGACATGATACAGGTTTTACCTCAACAATGCTTTCAGGCACAACACCATCTTGGATTGATGTTTTCAATGAGCCAGAGGCATTTACGTGCATGTGTGGCATCACTGTACCATGTTGCAATGTGTATGGTGCTTGTGCATATGCCTGACTATGTTTGTGAGACACAACATGTGGGCCTCTGGCTTCTGTGTGGTTCCATGTAAGATGTTTGCCCATCATTTCCTTCTTCACATGCTAGTTTTTGTGTTTGTTTAATGTGAAGACGTGACAGTCTGCATGTATGTACAAACCTTGAATTTCTTGTCTGCACGGTCCTGGTTATGCCCTCTGGTAGGGACACTCACATTGGCACATTATGTTTGGAGTGTGGCAGTGTGGATGTCCGTTGTACTTCTTCAATTGTGCATTCCATGTATCATGCTATATGTGGCCAAACACTGTCTACCCAACAAACAGTACAGGGGGACCTCCTTCATGGTGTTATATATGCAGGTTTCTGCAGGTAGTTTAGTTTGTATTCTGTCTGTGTTCATGTGCCTGTGCTACCTGTTAGCATATGCTCATTGTGATTTTGAGGATTTTTTGGGTCTTCATTGTTGCAGCTTCGATTCCTTGATCAGGCATTAGATGAGAGCTGGAACATTACTTTCAGAGCATGTTTTTCACATTAAAACATTGTGTCAACATATGTTTTTTATGTTTGTTTGTCTCCTGTGTTGCCAGATGGATATGTTTTGAGGGACAGGTGATGTGTGTTGGGTCCTCAGCATGAAGCGCCTAATGTCTACATGCACTCATATGTGTGTAACACATTTGCAGCAGGCAGCAGAAGGTGGGGGCTGGGGGAATGCTGACCAGGGCCTAGCATGCACCTGATGCACATTATATCTCCTGCCCTTCATTTGTGGTCAAGCAAGTTACCTTTCTGTAGGAGGTGGATTTGTGCCCTGCAAAAAGTGTTTCCGTTTTATACCAGGGATGCGCTCACCTTGATATTATGATGTCACTGTCTACACTTTCTGTGATGTGTAAACCAAATAAAGATATGTATTTGAACGGCATTTGTCTCTTTTGCTGATTGATCATGGTGACAAACATGCAATGCAATGTGTGTTTTTATCAGTCCTGACTCCTTGTGACCCAGAGACTCCATCGTTTTCTGGACAATGTCACTGGATGTAGATTATCTGGTCTTTGATCCAAGGTAATGGAGGGTTACGTGACTTGCCCTAGGCCACATGGAGTGCTAGTGTGTATTGATCACTGGTTGTTTGGGGGCCAAGCCAGTTGACAAACCACTAGGTTAGTCATCCACTCTTTGAGCACATTGACACATGTATGTGGTCATTTGCTGGTCATGTACATGGGCCACCTGTGCTCACATCCTTGTACAATGGCAGCTGTGTATCTGCCAGCCATATGCCACATCACTGGGTATTAAAGGTTGCCAGACACACCCTCCCTTTGGGGTATTTGTGTTACAGTGTGCTCAGTGTGCTTTTTCTGGGATTGGCTACACTCATGTTTTTTAACTCTGTAGTTTGCAGGTTTGATACCCACATGTGCTTTATCCTTTTTATTTCTGTTGTGCTAACTGGACCATGAGGTACCACCAGGTTCCTCACCTCTACACACACCCTTCCCTCTCTTCACTGTACACCAAGGTGCATCCTGTGTGCTGCATAGCCATCACATATTCTTTGTTACATAGGTCTCTCACTTTATGGTGTTTACATGGCAGTGCACCTGGGGGTTTAATATTGGTGTGATTCAGGTGGTGTGTGGTACACCTGATTGCATGTTGATATCTCTCTTGTGCAGATCCTGATTAATAACCTGCTCCACAGAGCGTCCTCTGCTGCCCCTGTGGTTTTGTTTGTTCCTCTTTTGCATGCTGTATCCACTGCAAGACATTTCATTGTGTGTGTGCATATGTCCCTGGTCCCAAATACAGAGTGCAATTCGATCTGTGCATAGCAGATCTGCATGTGCATTTGCACATGATTACTTTTGGGGGTTTGCTTGTCCTGACAGCCAGCAGGCGTTTTGAGTACTGCCCTGCACTCTTTTTGTATGCAGCCTTTGCTAATGAGCTCACATTGATGGTGTGGCCTACCAGTTTAGCCATTGCCATTTGTGGTTGTGGTCGTAGGTGTGCTTCCTCTCTGCTGTCTTGGATTTGTATGCTTGTACTGCAGAGGTGGTTTACATTCGTATGAGAGTCATATCTGTGCTGATCTGTGCTGTGAGCACATTGTACCCTCATCTGAGTTGTGAACCATCTTTCCATGCATCTTTTGTCTGCCAGCTGTGTGCCATCCTACCCTGATGTGCATGCTGCTAACCTACGTCCTGAACTCCTACACATTCCTGCATTGCAGCTCTCCCTGCTTGCCTCTCCTGTGTGTGCTCTGCATAGCACTTTTACTCCACAGTCATCCTGATATTTCACCTATCCTGCCATTTCTGGGTCCTCTGCTGCCCACATCTTCCCATCATCTGTCACACACTGTCATTATAGCATGGTACATTACCCTCCCTGTGTGCATGGCTCTAGTTGGCCACAATATGTTTGTCCAATTTTATGGCTGCAACATGGGCTGGAGCTGATTTCTGCGGTGCAACAACTGATCTACGTCTTTCTTTGACTTTTGTATTGTTTTTATTTTCTGCTCTATGCAGTGTTTGTGTTACGAGTGTGTTTGCCACATACCTCCCTTGCCATTCAAATTGGGGGATATTACTGCTCTTGGCTAACATTTCTGAGGTCACCTATACATCCTTGGGGCATCTTCTGACACATCTTCGATTCAGCCAGCTTATGGGGTGCCTACGATAGTGCCTTGGGAGTTGACATCCTTCCAACATGGCCGAACATTGAGGTTTGCCTTTGCTGACGAGGTATGTTTAGCCTGTGCCTTCTGATGCACCATAAAAGGTGCAATAATATATGGCACAAGGGTGTGGTTCTTTTTAGATGGCAGTACAGATTGCTGTACAGTTACACACAGAAAAAGGACATACCTCTGACAACCTTATTCACTGGGGAAATTTCAAACCATGACCCATGCACCATCATTCTGTGTCTTCACCAGTTGTCAGCATACATGACATTGCAGTCTTGGCTTTTTCCCCAGACCTTGGATTTCCTGGAGCTGAGTTGCTCTTGTGATTTCAGTCTCCAAAGGTCATAGGCCAGTTTACAAGATACGACTAACCCTGATCCCCTGTGGATATCAGTCGCCAGGGCCTATCTGCAGCCCCTCCCTGCTAAATCAAGAATGGCAGACCCAGGTCTGCCATTCTTGATTTAGCAGGGAGGGGATGCAGACAGGCCCTGGTGACAGATTACAATATGAGATTAAGACAGACCCCCTGTTGATATCGGTCGCCAGGGCCTGACTGCAGCCCCTCCCTGCTAAATCAAGAATGGCAGACCTGGGTCAGCACACCTACTTACAATTTCCATACGTTACAATGCACAGTGCTGCCATCAGAAACAGTGCTCTGACCTTTCCCTGCCTCATAGGGCACCCTATATGGCGCCCCTTCGGCAACACTTTCAGAAACATTGTAGGGTGCCGTGGCAGACACTGCATTTTAGAATGTGGCCTCTGGGGTAACTTATAGGGCACGTTATATTACACTGCTTTGAGAGTGCATTTGCTAGCATTAATAATTGCACAAATAGACTATAACGGCCTCCAAAAACAATATTACCCCTGACAGATAATGCCTCAGCCAGCCGTCTTCATTGAGCATTGTGGGGGATTGCACCCCTGATCACTGCACCATTGGTCAGTGTTGTAACCATTGTGCTGTGGCTCTGCTCTTCTGCTTTAACATCAGTGCACCACGTCTGCCTCCCAGTATTAAAATGCCTCAAATAACATTAGTGTGCCACTTTATGCCCAGCAGCGCGTCGCCTTCTGCCTCCCATTATTTATATGCCTCCTAAAAAAATGCCTCAGCCAGCTGCATTCATTGTGCACTGTGGTGGATTGAACCCCTGATCCCTGCATCATTGGTCAGTGTTCCAACCATTGTGCTGTGGCTGTGCACTTCTGCTTTAACATCAGTACACCACTTATGCCTCCCAGTATTAAAATGCCTCAAATAACATTACCGTGCTGCTTAATGCCCAGCAGCGCGCCGCCTTATGGTGCCCATCATTTATATGCCTCAGCCAGCTGCCTCCATTGGGCACTGTGGGGGATTGAACCCCTGATCCCTGTACCATTGGTCAGTGTCTTAACCAATGTGCTGTGGCTCTGCTCTTTTTTCTACACATCAGCGCGCCACTTATACCGCCCAGTATTATACTGCCTCCATAGACATCAGCGCGCCGCCTTAGGCCGCCCAGTATTAATATGCCGCCAAAAACATCAGTGTGCTGCACAGTATTTCTGCAACTCATATATTGCTGCCTCAGCCAGCTGTCTTCATTGGGCACTGTGGGGAATCGAACCCCTGATCCCTGCACTGTTGGTCAGTGTCTTAACCATGGTGCTGTGGCTCTGCTCTTCTGCTTGCCTGTCAGCGTACCACATATGCCTCCCACGCAGCCATCTGATGCGCTAAGGTGCGGGGCGTACAAGGGCGCCGTGCACCTTAGCGCATATTTAAATTCCGGCTTTTCTTTTACAGGACGGAACGCCCACTCCTTATATGGCACCCGCACACTACCGGGGCCCGCACCTTACCGGGGTTTTAGTAAACATACCCCTTAGTCTTTTAATCCTATTGCTACCCTAATCCGTTGCTTGTATGCTTGTTTAATGCTTTACTAATTGTATAATAACATTTTGCAAAGCAGACAGAACCTACCATTAGACTTGAGTCTCATGGAGGGAGGAGATACCAACCAAAGAAAACAGGCAAGTTAAAGACACATGATAAGGATCAAACGCCCACCACTAACTTGATACAACTCAAGTAGATCCTACATCAGTAATTCACAAAAATGCAATCCACTCCCTACTACCTTATTGCCTATCTAACATTCCTCCACGCATTCGCAACCTTCTCTCAGGGCATTGGACCCAACCAGCAATTCCCCCTGCCCCACCTATATACCAACCAAACTGCATGGGCACTAGGCTCCTCCAGCCTTAAGGAGCACAGGCATACTAAGCCTACAGCTCACAGACCGCACAATGCCGCACATACTACTCCCAGTAACCCCACAAAAAGGGTACATGCCAACCCAATCTTAACAGATAAAATTAAGTGTGCCTTAATAAACGTGAGATCAATTAGGAATAAACCAAACACTATCCACGATAAAAAAAACTGGATATAATCTGCATCACCGAGACCTGGTTGGATGACTCTGACCAGGTAATATTAAACCAAGTAACCCCTACAGACTACTCTGCCTTCAATTGTGTCAGAGAACATAAGAGAGGAGGAGGGGTGCTAATACTGGCCAGAAAGGAATGCAGATTTAAAACAATCTCTAGCACTAATACAACTGAATCCAACACAATCCCTATAGCTAACAAATACTTAAGCCTCTCCCTCACTTACAGGCCTCCTGGAGCCACAACTGAACATCTCTCCACGGTACTTGAAGCAATATGTGCACAAAACACAAAACATAAACCCCTCATTGTACTAGGAGACTGCAACCTGACCTCTGCGCCCACCAAAGAAGCTGCAACATTCTTAAAGCCATGGAGTCACTAAAATATAGCCAGACAATCAACGCCCCAACGAACCAGCATGGCACAGTACTGGATATGGTCTTCATTCCAATGCACTTGGCGGAACAGGTCAAAACCACAACACCAACAATCACACCAGTCCCTTGGTCAGATCATTACGTGATAGAATTCACCCTGGCCCTAAACAATTACACCCAACACATAGAAGATGAGAATATCACCAGACGATATAAAGCCTTCAATAAAGAATCATTCATAGATGAAATCATCCCACAACTCCAGCAAGGATGCGAGACCCTTGACCTAATAATAGAGAAATGGAACTCCATAACATCTAAAGCAGCATCAGCCCATACGAGCATAAAGCCACAAGCACGAAGGAGACTCAACACTCCATGGTACTCAAATGATATCAGAGATGCAAAGCGCACTCTCCGAAGACTTGAGAGAAAATGGAGGCGGGACAAATCGCATAACTCCCTGACTCTATATAGAGCTAAACTACTAGAATATAACAATCTGATAAATGAGCGCAAACAACAGCACCACACCAATCTAATCATGAAGTCTATCAACAAACCGAGAAAACTATTCAGCATTGTTCAAAAGCTCACTAGGGATACCACAACATTGTACCCATCATCTTGATCCACAGGAATTTGCTGACTACATGAGAGCGAAAAAACATACCCAGACATGCTCCACCACACAGCAAATGGATGATTATGAAATGAAAGAGCAACATCATACCTGGGAGGATTTCAGCATACCATTGGAACATCAAGTAGAAGACATAATACACGGGCTCAACACAACAACCTCACCATCAGACCGTTGCCCAGTGGCTTGGATAAAAGTCACAAGAAGCCAACTATCTCAGCACATTCATAAAATTGTTAAAGATTCACTCCAACAAGCACACATGTCACAGTTCCTCGAGCACACCATGATATGACCAATACTGAAAGGTAATAACCTAAGCCCATCTGAACCAAAATCATACTGTCCCATCTCCAGTTTATCGTTCCTTGCAAAAACAGTAGAAAAGACAGTGCAAAAACAGCTTCAGGATCACATTGACATGAATGCCCCACTGGACATTCATCAGCATGGATTTAAACCCCAGCACAGTGTGGAAACGCTACTTACATCACTCTTTGACAACCTCATAAGAGGTATAGATAATATAAAGAATGGATTCCTGCTAGTATTCATAGACATTTCGGCAACCTTTGACACAGTGTCCCACGCTAGACTGCTACAGCGCCTGCAACAGATAGGATTGCACATGAACACTCTGAAATGGTTCACATCGTACCTGGAAGATCGAACACAGCAAGTCAAATGCACCCAAAAGAAATCATTGCAGTTCCCCGCAATGCAAGGAATACCTCAGGGATCTGCCCTGTTATCAATGCTCTTCAATATTTACATCCAACCCATATGCAACATCATCAGACGACACAAACTCCACTATCATGAATATGCTGACAACATCATGGTGTATGCTCCAATAAATCTACTAGCACTTAACACCACAACAATAACTAACTTGGAGTGGAGGAGTGGCCTAGTGGTTGGGGCAAGATACTTCAGGCCAGAAGGTCAGGGGTTCAAATCCCACTAAAAGGTCAGCAACCTTGGGCTGGAAGGACTGGGGTTTCTAGTCCCACAAGTGCTCCTTGTGGTCTTGGGCAAGCCACTTAACCCTCCATAGCCCATGTTCCCTGTAAAATAGTTATCTCCAAGTTATAATGCCCTGTTCAATGTAAACCACACTGATGCACAATAGCACAGTATATAAGAGAATGTAAATAAATGCTTGAAGACATGAATGTCTGGCTTACAGACAATAACCTGACAGTCAACTACAATAAAACAGAGGCAATGTTTGTCACAAGGAACCCAAGCTTCATTCCACCACAGAATATCAGCATTCTAAACAAGCTTATAATAGTCAAAGATGAAGTAAGGGACTTGGGCATCACAATGGACAGAGCTCTAAACATGGAATCTCATATCACCAAAACCACAAACAAGGCCATAAGAACATAAGATATGCCATACTGGGTCAGATCAAGCCCAGTATCCTGTTTCCAACAGTGGCCAATCTAGGTCATACGTACTTAGCAGTATCCCCAAGAGAGACAGGTTCACAATGCTTGTATTGGGTCAAGCATTGATATCCTGGGTCCCTTTTTAATAATGGTTTATGGACCAGGAACTTGTCCAAACCTTTTTTAAACCCAGCTACACTAACAGCCTTTACTACATCCTCCGGTAACAAATTCCAGTGTTTGATTACACTTGAGTGAAAAAATATTTTTTCTTATTTGTCTTAAATAATTTACCCTGTAGCTTCATTACATGTCCCCTAGTCTTTCTAGATTCTGATAGCGTAAACAATCGATCTAAGTTTACCCGTTCCATGCCATTCATTAATTTATAGACCTCTATCATATCTCCCCTCAGCCATCTCTTTTCCAGGTTGAAGAGCCCTAACCTTTGTAGCCTCTCTTCATAGGAGTAGCCTTCCATCCCCTTTACCATTTTGGTGGCTCTTCTCTGTAGGTTTTCTAATAATGCTATATCCTTTTTAAGATACGGCGACCGGAATTGCACACAATATTCAAGGTGCGGTCGTACCATGGAACGATACAGAGGCATTATAATATCCTTTGTTTTATTTTCCATTCTTTTCCTTATGATACCTAGCATTCTATTTGCTTTCTTGGCCGCCGCTGCACACTGGGCAGAGGGTTTTAACATGTTATCCACAATGACTCCTAAATCTTTTTCCTGGGTGGTGATTCCCAATGTGGAACCTTGCACCGTGTAACCATAGTGTGGGTTGTTCTTTCCTAGGTGCATAACTTTGCACTTGTCCACATTAAATTTCATCTGCCATTTTGATGCCCAGTCTTCCAATTTATCCAGATCCTCCTGCAGTTTTCCACAATTTTCTTGGGTTTTAACAACTTTAAACAGTTTTGTGTCGTCTGCAAATTTGATAACCTCACTAGTTATTCCTTTTGCCAGGTCATTTATGAATATGTCAAAAAGTAGCAGACCCAGCACAGATCCCTGGGGTACTCCACTATTCACCTTTTTCCATTGGGAAAATCGGCCATTTAGCCCTACCCTCTGCTTTCTATCTTTTAACCAGTTCCTGATCCACAATAGTACACTGCCTCCTATCCCATGACTTGTTAGTTTTGCCAAAGGTCTCTGATGAAAGTCCAGATACACTATATCAACTGACTCACCTTTGTCTACCTGTTTATTCAACATTTAACATGTGGGTGTTTTACAACATTTAACATGAGGGAATTTAACAACATTAAGACAACACAAATCTGAGGGTTACATTTATCATGATGGTGTCGTGAGTCTAACTGGGTTGATTAGGTATTGAGCTTGCAGTGGAGTTTACATTGCAATCCCTCTCAGGTGGGGGCTGTTGTGTATCTGGTTGGGACTGTTGTCTATCTGCTCGTATGTTTTAAGGGCCTTGCGGAAGTCTGTGATGTCTTCTAATTCCCT
The DNA here is from genome assembly GCA_033557465.1 of Ichthyophis bannanicus. NCBI lineage: Eukaryota > Metazoa > Chordata > Amphibia > Gymnophiona > Ichthyophiidae > Ichthyophis > Ichthyophis bannanicus. The sequence continues at coordinate 273,004,538 of CM066038.1, read as the reverse complement.
TAGGTTCGTTGGGAGGGAGTTCCATAGTGTGGATGCCATTAGTGATGGGGCTCTTCTAGATGTATTTTGTTTTGTCTTGTGATATCCTGAAGGTGTGCTGATCATGTTGTCATAATTGTTCCTTCTTGGTCTGTTACTGATGTTCCTTCTTACAATTTCTTGTAGTATATCAGCTGAAAGTGGGGAAGAAGAGGAGGCAGCCTTCCAGTCTGCCTCCTTGCTGGGGAAGTTGCCCCACCATGAGATCCTCTGGCCCTTCGACAATGTCAAAGTCTGGCAGCAACTCTCATCCCTTGAATGTGTGATGCAGAAGAGCTTCAATACCATCAGCAGGTCACAGAATCTCATGATTGGGCTCCAGCAAGGGCTGATAGTGGAGATTCATGCCATGGTTGTGGCTATCAACCAACTCTTGGCATGCATCTCTGCTCTAGTCGGGAGGGTAGGGGGGGGGGAAGGCGGGACCCTTGTAAATATACAATTCTAGGCCATATTGGCCACAAATAAATGACAAGTGTGTCCTGTGTTATGCATCAATATGTCCATTACACACAGCAGGTACCCAATGGCACTATAGAAACATAGAAACATAGAAATATGACGACAGAAAAAGACCACATGGCCTATCTAGTCTGTCCTTCCATAACAACCGAGGGCAACGGAGGCTATCTAGAGGTGCACTGCCTCTTGTCTGCCTGACAGTGTGGCCCGGTATTACACTGATACCAGACATCCCAGGGCACTGCTGTGACCCCATATGCCTGCAAAGGATGGTCTGTTCCAGTTTCTCAGTAAGACAATGAGGGCCAAGGCGCGATGACCAACCTTTGTCCCACACAGATTCACATAGGTAAAACCATCAATCAGAATCATATCTATACCACCCACAAAATGTAATGGGAAATGCATTAATGCATTAATTCTCTTCCTAAAATTCCAAAACAGTTTGCGCTCTTCAGATATCTGTGTGTCTGCTTGACCTGCAGCTCTCAGATTGCACTAAATGCCTCTGCATGTGATCTACCTGTCAGACTCTCTCATGTGCCATGGAGATTTCCCCCAGAAGCTTCTTTCCTTGACTTCTGACCAATATTGCATGACAGTGAACCTGTGTCTGCCGCCACCAACCTTTGCCAATGCTTCACTGCCATTTGAGCCCCTACCTTCCCTCTGTATCCTCATAAAAGGCCACTAGGAAGCCATGACAACTGCCTCTCATCCTCCATCATGGACATTACTTCCCATGCCACATGACACTGTTAAAACCTAACAGATCACATGGAAGAAGGAGTGTACAGTGGGAAGTGGCTTAGGTACTCAGAGACATATCACTGGGGGCACTGACACAGCCAAGCTAAATTGCACACAAGATGTAGAGATGCCATCTATGTCTCTGCAACTGTGCACAGTGCCTTGCCACACTACACCCTCACAATAGGGCCCCTGTGGAAGGTGGTGTTCTTGTCCATGCAGGGCTGTGTATAGCTGGTTGGGATGGCTGCAGTCCACAGAGGGCTCAACATGTTTTAATGCTCCACTGGCCATACCACATCCATGCACCAATGGCCTGCATCACATGCACTCACATTATCTTGCCAGTGTGGGCAGCACTGGTGCTGAGACTCCTACCACCTCATCTGTTGAGAGTGATGACAATATATCATGCACCACACATGCACACATGAGGAGGTATGGCATTAGACAACTACTCAGTGTAAAAATGATGGGCCCAATATTGATTTGCAATGGCTATGTACCACTAAGGCGCATAGTCGTTGCCACCAAACTTTAATCCCGGAGATTCAATCCAGAGACATATCCTGCCACTGGCATTGATTATCTGGGGTTGCTGCACAGCCACATATGGCGCAGAAGCTAACCGTGCAGTGGTGATATTCAGTCACTGCCCAGTAAGCTCTGGTGGCAAATGTTAGGACAGTTTTTGCTGTGCCTTTCACCAATGAGGGGTAACCAGGTAGCCACTGAATATCGCCACTGCATAGTTATCCCCAGTACTGCCCCCGGAATGCCACCGACATGCCCTGATGCTAAGCGGTTAACATTGGGGCATATAGTGTCATTACTAGGGAATATTCAATCGCTCTAAAAGTGTTAGTGCCGCTGAACACAGTCATACCTAGGACAGTGCAAGCAGTGCGGCTGCACAGGGCACAATTAACAAAGGGGCACTGATATCATCACTGGTCTTCCAGGAAGCTCATAAATAATGAATTTCTGCATATGGCTCGGTTGAGGAGGGCACCAGATTTGTTAGTCGCACAGGGCACATTTCTAGCTTGGTACGGTCCTGCTGCTGAATATCCTGCTTAGACACAGTAAATGCCTTTGAATATCGGGTCTGGCATTTATTAAAGGTCAATGCACAGTGCTTCTACAGCATCAATATATACAGAGCTTAACAGATGCCATGTGGTTACAGTGCACATGGAAGTGACATGTGGTTATGCTGCTAGGTAGGCTCTTTGACTCATATACACATTAGAACAGGTTGTGGGTAGCCTGAAGAGCTGCCAATACGTTCTTAAAGCACTGATAGAATTCAACTGGGGGCCACCAGGGCCAGGAACCTTACCCTTTTGCAAACTATCAATGGCCTTATATACCTCATCTAAAGAGATGTCAGCAGTCAAGGATGCCAGAGAAAAGGATGTCAAAGGTAAATCTGGGGTCTGAGTTATATAATCACGAATGACTACCATTAAGTTTCTCATTCAACAAAGTAGAATAATAAGACACCACAGCATCCAAGATACCCTGCTTGGAATCCTGATAGACTTCAAATATATCCCATGACCTATCTGAATAGTACCTAGTATTATAGAACATGCTGTATCATAGCGCACCCTGTACATAGCCCCCCTAATCTAGAACACACCCCCCACACGCACACCACCCCCCCTGCACTCCCTGCATGAACCCCCCCCCCGCACCTCACTTCCCCATCACTGCATGAACCCCCTCCACATCTTCTGATTGTTTTGTTGTGACACCGCCTTGATTTTTATGATAAGACGGTCTAGAAATACTGTTAAATAAATAAAATAAATAAATCATAGAAGACCTTGACACAATTCTTTCCTAAATTCTTCTTACAACACTGAAAGGAGTCAAGGGAAATAAATTTCCCATAATGTCTCTCAAATAACAAAGAAGCATAGCTATCATACTGTAGGATCTTTGGATGATGTTTAGCAGCAGCAATAGCCTCAATCCCTGCACCAACATTAATAAGCCACCCTAACTGCTTGCATAATGTCATATTTTCCTTCTCTCTTGAAAGACAATGAGTTCTAGAGATATGCTGGAAAAAGGATTTTGCCCTACTTTTAAAGAAATCCCACAACTCAATGAAGGAGGAAAAGCCTCCAGTAATGGAGAGCTGGTCCTTGAAAAAAAGAAAAAGGCATCTCTGATGTCAGCCTCCTGCAAGGCCAAGGTATTAAGACACCACAGGCTAGAGCCACACTGCCAGGAATCTAGTTGTCCAATACAGACTGTTGGTTATCAGAAAACTCAGTCACTTGCATTTGAGAAGATCAGAGGTTTACATCTTGAGAAACATAAATCTGATCAATCCTACTTCTGCTTTGACCACAATGATAGATAAAATTGAAGGGCCTCTGCACATGGAGGAAAGCATCCTTGAGTTGGGCCACTTGAGTCATGGAGGACAAACAAAGACCATCATAACCAGAGGGAACCCTCTCTGTCCTATCACCAGCTGCTGTGATGGTGTTAAAATCATCTCCTAAAACTACCACTTTAGAGGTAAAAAGATATGTTGAATAGCCTGAAATAACTGCTTGCATTCCTACTTTTTTTTTTTGTATTTATGCAGTTTTACAAAAAAATCAAGAAAGCCAACAAAGCACTCTCTTGAAGAAACAGGTTGACACATAGAAAATCCAAGAGAAGAAAAAATATACATTAGTAACAAAAGAACATAACAGTGTCTAACCGCTCTAGCCCACAAAAAAGAGGGGACCATTCACAGGAAATATAATATTATACCAAATATGAAAAGAAACAGGCAGCACAACAGTTCAAACTAATTCATATCTGAGCACCATTAAGTAGAAAGATTAGAGGATTCTACACGCCTAGCACTGATAAAGGCTAGCAGTTGGGAAGGCTCAAAAAATACATACGAAACAGCTTGGTATTTTACCAAACACTTACAAGGATGTTTGAGAAAAAAGAGCCCCACCAACTGCAAAACACCAGGCCGTAACAAAAGAAACTCTCTACGACGTTTCTGTGTTTCTCTTGATAAATCAGGGTAAATACGGACTGCAAAACCACGAAAGGAAGTTTTCCTTTTACGAAAGAAAAGCTTCAATAACCACTCTCTATCTGATAACAAAGCAAAGGTAACAAGGAGAGTGGAAGACTCCAAAGAATCCCGAGAGTTCTCCAACAAATTGGTAACATCTAACACATCCCCTTGTATCAAACCTCCCTCCAAAGCACTGCTAGGAGTAATACGCTTCACTTTAGGTAAATAATAAAGTTTAACTAGGGGAGGCATTAACTCAGGGGAAACCCCCAAAACTTCCAGGAGATATTCTTTAAACATCTCTTTGGCACCAATAGAAGAGGATCTAGGAAAATTTACAATTCTCAAATTATTAACTCAAGACATATTTTCCAACTGTTCTAACTTCATAAGTACCGACAGAGAATTCTTTTTAACAGTATCTAAATGATCTTCCAGACTAGATAGTCTATTCCGTATCTCTTCTTCTTCCACAGATATATCCGACACCTTTTTTTCCAAGACAGTCACAGCTCCCATAGTAGATTTGACCTTAGTGGTTAAAGACGATACATGAGGAAATAAAGCTTCTCCTAACCAGGCCATAGCAGTCCAAATTGACTCCAATGTAAAGTTCACTGGACGCTGTAGAGAAAACACAACATCCATATTCAGCGCTGAATCCTCCACTTCCTTGTGTGCCTGCAAGTCGTCCCGCGAGGCAGAAAAAGCAACCTGCCTCACTCACACTCCTCCATCAGGCGCCGGTGTTGGTGTAATACCTGGGAGCTTACTCTTAGCTCCACTCTTCAGCTCCCCAACACATCTTTTCCTGGCCCACCCGAGGCACCAGTATCCTCCGACATAGCAGGGGGAGGAACCTCCAGGAAGCCCTCAGGCAATGCGTGGCTGCGGCAGACCTTTGATGCCGGACTCAGTAACGGGGAGGACAATGACGCCGAGGCAGTTGCCGAGCTATCAAGCTCCGACAAAACCGCCAATCGGCTTTCTCCACTGACAACGTCTGAACCCCATGTGGATCGCAAGAGGTAAGTGTCCAAAGGACCAATAACAGCAGAAATTGGCGTTGAGGCAGCAGAGGGCTGGGGGGGGGGCACCTGCCCAGATTTGCCATTTCGCTTCCTTCCCATCAGAAAATCATACTCACACGGTACGGAGGGCTGCCACCATCTTGGAAAGCCCCCTTCCGACCCCTGCATTCCTACTTAGAATGGGGTGCATACACATTCACAAGGCGAAATGCAGTGTTATGATAAGAAACATCCAGAACAAGACATCTGCCAATGACCAATTCAAAAACATGGTGTACCTGAAAGTCAGAAGAATAGAACAAAATGGAAACCCCACTATAAAGCTCCTCCACCAGAGACCACACTGAGGGCCCCAGTTGCCTAGCTCTATTTGCATGGTACATTTCTGACAGACAACCAATCCTAGTTTCCTACAAAAAGACACAATGAATGTCTTGCTGAGAAAGGAAGTCATATGATAATAGCTGTGATTTAACTGTCTTAATGCTGGCCACATTCAAAGTGGCAAGGCACAATTGAAGACCAGCCATCATGTCAAACACTAAATTTACTCTTTTTCTGTTGACCATCAACTTCCTCCAGATTTCACTTAGCAGACACTTCTGAAGCGACCACTCCATTGGGGTCCACCACTACTTCTTCCCAGTCAGAGTATTTGGGAAGGAGAGGGGAGTCAATACCTAAAAAAATCTGATTTCTTTTTTACTTTCTTTTTGGCAGTGCCATCAAGAATATGAATAGTATCTGGGGGCCAAACAGAGTACGTCTATGATGAAGGGACAGGGGAATCTACTGATTGAAGCAAATCATAGGTCTGGCCACTAAGCGATGGCAGATCACCATCTACTCCTTTGTCTTGCCCAACAGCAACAGAAGAAACCCTGTCAGAAACCTCCAGCAGTACATTGCTTGCATTAGTAACAGGCAAAGCCTTCTAACAAGCACTGTCTGTGACAACCTCTGTAGACGTAGAAGACAAACTGGAAGAAATGGCAGGTTCCTGTATAGAAGGGCCTCCTGCACCAATATCATCTGGAATCGTATGAAGAGATACCTTCAATTCGGATCCTCCTTTAGTACAATTTTCTCTTTTACTCTTCACCCTCTTAATCCCTACTTGTCCTGTACATTGTTCAGTAGTCTCATAAATTAAATACTCTTCCCCACCATCGAAGTCTTGACAGTCCTGAAGACCTGGAACATTTTAGACAGGGCTGGTGCAAGAACTGGAGATGCTCTAGGCTTGACCTCCATCCTTCCGCCCCCCACATGCCCATTGTCGCTGCTGCCCATCCCTCTCTGAGGCCAGTGGCGATGGCAATGGGCCCAACACTGCAATGCAGCACTTACCCACCATCTCTGGGGCTGCATTGTGGTTTCTCTGTTGTTGAATCTGCTACTTCTGCCCCCTCCAATTCAACTTCTGGTTTCCGTCGAAGGGGGCGGAAGTGGCAGATTCAACAACAGAGAAACTGCGATGCAGCTCTGGAAATAGAAGGTAAGTGCTATGTCAAGATTTTAGGCCCATTGTTGCAGGTTGTAATAGCACGTTTCTTATTTGATTTTAATGATTCTATAGTATACCCCCCTGAGGCAGCGTCTGCGAAACACTAAGAAGGACGTCTGAATGTGGCGTCGGGGTTGATACTGGAATGGACATTCTGGAAATCTAGTGGAAGCTGGCGATTCTGAGCTGATGGGGTTTCCTTGCATTTGGGTTCTTCTGTTATTATTATTTTTGATATATGTTTAAGGATGTATACATTAATGTTAGATATCTTGGTATGCTTTGTTGAGATAACCTTATGAGATTTGTTACAGTAGCTAATGTTTGGAACCCTTATCAGTTGTTGTACTTTAGGTTTCCTAGTGCTGTTGGCGGACGGGAGGGCTGTTCACAGACCATTGATGTAATTTACCTCGATTTGAACTACTAATGCCTCTTTTTGGCTTTAAGTATTCAATGGAGATCTGAGGTTAGTTCTGAGGTCTGTGCTCTCCGTTGTCATAGTGAGATTTGTTATAGTAGCTAATGTTTGGAACCCTTATCAGTTGTTGTACCTCCCTACCCCTGTCCCATTAAACTGTTCAATACTCCCATCCGTAGCTATGCACATACATATGTAAATAGTTGTTCGCTGTTCACTGTAATTAATTGTATAGTATAATTTTGTTTTTCATGTTTTAATCTGTACCCTGTTATTCGTTCCTTGTAAACAGTTGCAATATACTGCCTTTTATTGTTCTATGTAAACCATTTTGATTTGTAGAAAGACGGTATATAAAACATGTTAAATAAATAAAATAAATAAATAAATAGCGCTGGAAGCTATTTTACGTGCTAATATCTCTAGTGCTACATTTTGGTTAATTAGTGAAGCTGTTTTTTGTTTGTATGAAGTACCATTGTTGCCACTGCCAACCCCAGAGAGGGGTGGGAAGCGGTGGCAATGGGTACTCCTGGAGGACTAGTGCTCTAGTCAACCACTTAATTCACCTAATAGTATGCCAACCCTGCTACCAGACCCAAGTCAGGGCTAGAAGGAACAGACTGCTTGGAATAAAACCCCTTCCTACATTTGGACTCCTGTTCCCAAGGGCCTACAAAGGCATTTCCAAGCTGTCTCTCCTCCTCCCCTCACACCTTGACTACCTAATGGTAAGATGGAGAGAGCACCTTCCCCTTCAATCTTTGATGGAGCACACTGGCCCAGATTTTCTTCAGAAGACAGGGGAACAGGAGGATGCACTAATCCTGTGGAAGCCAGCCTCAAGACTCAGCAGAGGATCTATTGTGACATGTGATGGGACACTTACTGAACAGATGACCCAATAAACCACATAAATTGCATTATATTCAGCCACATTCCCCATTAGCACGCCCTAATTCATTACATAAGGCACATTTCTGCACTCCATCCAATTTATGTCTTTTTGAAGGTGTGATCTTCAAAACTGCACACAATACTCCAAATGAGGTCGCATCATAGCCTTATACAGAGACACTATCACCTTCTTTTATTCTGATGGCCATTCCTCTCCCTATGCACCCAAGCATCCTTATGGCTTTTGTTATCACATTTTCTACCTGTCTAGCCACCTTAAAATCATCAGAATCAATGACACCCAGGTCCCTTTCTTCTTTCGTGGACAGAAGCATTTCACACCCTAAACTGTACTACCCCCCTGGACTTTTGCAGCCCAAATGCATGACCCTGCATTTTTTAGCATTAAATCTCAGCTGCCAGATTCTTGACCATTCTTCAAGCTTAGCAAGATCCCTCATCATGTTATCTCCTCCTAGGGTGCTCAGTTTATTTATAAGTCTCCTATGTGGAATGGTGTCAAAGGCTTTACTGAAATCTAAGTACACCACTTCTAGGGCTCTTCCTTGGTCCAACTCCCTGGTCACTAAGTCAAAGAAATCAATCAGATTTGTCTGACAAGACCTGCCTCTGGTAAACCCATGCTGCCTCGGATCCTACAATCCATTGGACTCCAGAAACCTTACTATCCTCCCTTTTAGCAGCATGTCCAATAATTTACTCACCACAGAGGTTAGACTAACTGGCCTGTAGTTTTCAACATCATCCTTACGTCCACTTTTGTGTAAAGGGATCACATGCACCTTTCTCCAGTCCTCTGGGACCACTCCTGACTCTAAAGAAGCATTAAAAAGGGCAGTCAGTGAAGTCTCTAGAATGTCCCCAAGTTCCTTCAATATTCTGATCCCATTGCTTTGTCAACTTTTAGTTTAGCTAGTTCCTTATGAACACAGTCTTCTGATAAATGTTCACGATCCCCATCACTTTTGTTCCTATTTGTGGGTGTTTTCTGAGGTCCTGCTCCTGGTCCTTCCTCTGTGAACACAGAACAGAAATATTTGTAAAGCAATTCCGCTTTTTCCTCATCAGCTTCTAGATATTCATCTCCTTCACACTTAAGTCTGACAATACTGCTTTTGCACTTCCTTTTCTCACTAACATATCTGAAAAATATCTTATCCCCCCATTTCATTGCACTGGTTATGTCTTCTTCTTATTGTATCTTTATTTTCCTGATTACTTTGCTAGATTCTCTAAGTTCTTCCAAATATAGATGCTTGGCTTCCTCTCTCTGTGGTCTCTTGTATTTTATGAAGTCCACCCTCGTTTTCTTCACCTTTTCATCTACTTCGTTTGAGAACCATAGCAGCCTCCTTTTCCTTTTACATTTATTTACCTAACAAAAAGTTTTGTTGCCCTTAAATTATCCCCTTTCAGTTTTGCTCATTGCTTTTCACCTCACTGTTGCCATTCTGCTAACGACTCCTTGAAGTATGTTTGATCTTGGCAAAGTTTGTTTTCCTAAAGTCTAAGACTCTCGCTTTTGAATGGATTTTATCACTCCTAGTCCTGATACTAAACCACACCACACTGGATGTGAGATGATCTCTCACTATGATATCAAAAACAGTATCCCCATTGGTAAGAACCAAGCCCATTATGGCCCCTTTACATATGGATTCTGTTATCAGTTGCCAGAATAGTTCTCCCTGTGGAGAATCTAGGATCTCGTTACTTTTAGATGACACTGCAGCATGGATGTCCCAATCATCATCTGGCATATTGAAATCACCTGTCAGTAGCACTTCTCCTTTCATGGCAATACTGCACATGTCTTCTATTAAATACCTGTCCACTTCTTCTCCTTGTGAGGGAAATCTGTATATCACACCAATGCAAATGGATTTCCCTTTCCCTCTTTCTATTTTAACCCACAGTGCCTCCTCACTCCCTTTTAAGCCCTGCAACTCTATAGCTTTAATATTATTTTAATAGATAGTACCACTCCTCTTCCTCTTCTTCCTACCATGTCCTTCCTACATCCCAGTCACAGTTGTCCGTGAATCATGTCTCCGTAACTGCCACTAAATCCAAGTCAGCCTCTTCCATTAAAGCCTCAACATCTGGGGTCTTATTTCCCAAACTACGGGAATTTATACACACCACTTTCCATATGTTGCCCTTTTTACCCATTTCTTTAGAGGTATTTAATGTTTCACTTACCCAGGGACTTTCACTTACCTGGGGGCTTTCTTCACCCAACCCCAACAAATGTAATTTAAAGCCCTCTTCAGTAGGTTAGCCAGTCTGCTGCGGAAGACACTTTGACCCTTCTTGGACAGATGGACGCCATCTCTTCTCTGCAGCCCTTGGAACATCATCCCATGGTCCAGGAAACCAAAATGCTCTCGATGACATCATCCATGCAGCCATGCATTGATCTCCAGGATGCAAAATTCTCTACCTCAGCCTTTACCATCAACAGGGAGGATTGAAGAGAACACCACCTGCACACCTATCTGCTTCACCCTCTGTCCCAGAGCATGAAGTCACTTTTGATACGCCCTTATGGATACCTAGCAGTATCATTTGTGCCAACATGCATGAGCGACATCAGATAAGTCAGTAGGCTTGATGAGTCTTGGCATACTCTCCATAACATCATGGATTTTGGCACCTCGCAGACAGCACATCTCTCTGGACATCAAGTCTGGTTGGCAGATGGAGGTATCAGAATTCCTTGGAAGAGAGGCACCAACACCACTAACCTTCACTTCCCTGTGGTCACTAATTCTGCAACTTTGGGGTGCTTGAGCTCTGGTTCTTCCCTTTCCTGGGATGTTTTCATCTCCTCCACTTCCAGTGCTGCATACTGGTTCTTCAATTCAAGGGCTGGTGCAGTTGGATTGTTGATTCTGCAGGCTCTGGTGACTCTTGTCCAACTTTATTCATTCTGTAATCTCCCATCCTCACCTCTGTCAGACAGCTTGGATGTTTCAAGAAGCATCTCCTCAATGTACTTTTAGCTGTCTCAAAAGCTTCTCATCCTTGCCACCTCTCCTCTGAGCTCCTCCATTTCTTTCCTGAGAGCCTCAGTATGCAGGCAATCCTGCACATAGAATCAGTTCTTTGACTGGCATTGGGCTCTCTGTCTGGAGTAAGACAGAATCTGTAATGGGGTTAAAAGTTTTGGCAATATGATTTTTCCCAGCCATCTTTCAGATGGTGGAGCATTGGTGCTGTTGAAGTAAACGAGAGAGATCTACCAAAGACCCTAACTTATCCTCAACTGTTCCTTAAGAGAAAAAGTAGTTAATCTCTTTTATTTGTGTTCTAACGGTGCTGTCCTATATCTTTGTGTATAGCTAATTGGGGAGTTGAGCTATAAAGCAAGGATTCTCACATGGGGTTGGTAGGAGCTGGGATGGGTAGGGAGGGAAATAAATACTTGATGAGGTCAGTGACTTCAAAGATCTGGCTCTGAATGGAAAGCTGGAAAAAGAAAACGAGGAACTCTGATAGGCAGAGCTTTACCCAACACCACAAAAAAATTCCCCTTTTACAATACAGAAAAAGATTTAGCTTTGAAAAATGAAAACCATAACCACTTTAAGAGCTCTCAGGAAGAGAGCTTGTATTTAAAGGTCACACAGTATTATCTTGCTTGCACTGGGGACCCTGTTAGGAATGTTTATCTCTAAAAGAGAGACATACAGCATCTCTTGGAACAGACATGGATGGGGTAGTATGGGAGCTGGGAGGAGGGGATGGATACCAAGCCAAAGTCGGGAACAAACACTGTCATCACAATTGAGTTCCTGACATCCTCCAACTAAAATGAGTCCCCACCAGTGGCCCAGAATCTCTGACAGCACTTCTCACCAGGAGACAGCAGTTTGCAACCCCTAAGAAGCTACACATAGAAAGGGAATAAAAAATCTTGCTGTGGAAAGCCACCTTCAGTGAGGCCAGATGAAAGCCAAGAAACAAGGCCCATTGCCCCCGGTGAAAACCTATTATTTGACTCAGAGCCTTCATCCAATTCCAGTTGCAGAGAAATGTCAGAGTGGTGTCTGATCCCAATTAACACAGGGTTTGGATCCAGCAACAAGGCCAAAGGGAAGAAGGGAAATGGACAGTGAGAGGTCGTAGAGAGTGGTCTATGGATCTATTGGTTTTAGGGGAAGCAGGAGTGCTGCAGAAGGTTGAAGCAGAAGACTCACCATTCAGTGGAGATTTTGTGGGCCAAGCTTTGGCTGCCATTATCCTTTTATCTGAACTGGCCATACATTTTCAGAGGTGAACCAGCCAGCATCACAGGTTAGATGGCATCCTCAGAAGATGGACAGATGTAGCACTACTGCATTACTCCCTTTTGGTTTATCCTGAACAGCCAGGATGATGGTTTCATCCTGGTTGATGTCCATCTTTCTGGTACTTAGGAGTACTGTTGGACTCCAATCTGACCCTCAGATATCATATTTCACAACTCACTAAGAAGTCTTACTATTTTCTTCGTCAGATACGATCTATCCGTCCTTTTCTTTCCCCCTCTGCCCTAACCACGCTCACTCTGTGCACAGTTATATCTCGCCTTGATTTCTGTAATTCCGCTCTTGCAGGTATCACTCACACTCACCTTCATTGTCTCCAGCTTGTACAGAACACCACAGCCAGGATTCTATCCCATTCTTCCCTCAGAGATCACGTCACCCCTCTATTAATCCATCTTCATTAGCTCCCTATTGATTTCCGCATCCGTTATAAGATTCTTATTCTGATACATCAGGTTATCAACACTCACACGCCACAATATCTTGCCGACATCATGCACTTTCATGTCCCAACATGCAGCCTTCGTTCACTCCACATAAACCGTTTGCACCTATCGCCTCCGTCACATGCACACCTCCAATCCATCCGACACACAGCTTTCTTCTTCTTTGGTCCCGCCCTTTGGAATTCCCTACCCACCTCGCTCCGACTAGAACAGAATTATTCCAGGTTTAAATCCCTACTCAAAACACATCTTTTCTCCTCGGCTGACAATCTCCCAGATTTAGATTCAGTCTGTTGACCTGGTAATATATATGTTTTGTCGATCTTCTCTCTATGTCCTGTCCGGTTTGATTGTCTAACCTCTCTTTACTGTCCAAATTTTGTATTTCCCTTCCTTTCCTGGCCTCATGCCGCTTCTTTATGTTATATTTTGATTGTAAACCGCCCTGATGTTACAAAGGGTGGTATATCAAGAACCAATAAACATAAACATAGACTGTACAAGTGGTCACTGACCTTGAAATGGGGTTGGGGTTTAGAGCTCAGACCGAGTAACTCTTTATTGAAGATGGCTCAAAATTAATGGTTGTAGGGAAGGTGTCTAGAGGAGCTAGGTGCTGACCATCCTTTAGGAGGGGAATGTCCATTGACTTCCTGCAGAAGCCTATACTATTCTAGAGTGCAAGACTTTCTCATACCTAGGTGACATGGCAGGGCTTACTTTAGCTACTCCACAGGCATAAAGTCAGGGGGTGGTGACCATACTGGCAAAATCCCTGCAAGGTGAGGTGTCAGGGATGTGATCCATTGTGCCAGGCCAGGTGCTACATCTCCAGACTCAGGTTGATGTGGAACAGTGGTGAATTTTAGCAGCTTGCACACCTCAGCTGGGAGGTGGCATACTTTGGATGCTGTAGAAGAAATGGTCCTTGGAGGAGATTTAAACCAGACTATTAATGACTGTAACTATTTTGGGATTGCAATCATTTTGGCAGTTTTTGTTTCTCTTGTTACCTTTTCCTCCTTCTGTTCTTTACGTTCCTGTTGGTTTATTGTAGTTCCATTTCTTTTCTTGTTTGGTTTTATTTTATATTTTAGCCTGAAAACCACTCTAGTACCCAATGGTGTAGAGTGGTATAGTAAGTTTTAAATAAACATAAACATCAGGGGGCCATGTCTTGATGGTGACCTTGGAGGAGTTGATTAGTAGTCTCTCCCTAGATGATGTTTGGCACAGACATATTACAGAAGACAATATCTCTTGCACTTACGTATTTGTGTTAGATGGTAAAGTCTCTTACTCCTAAATTGATTGGTTCTACATTTCAAACCTCTTGGTGTCACAGGCTCTATGGAGTGCCATTGACATGTAGACCTTTTTAGACCACAATGTGTTGGTTGTGAAGATGAGACTCAATCCCAGTGAGCCTCAGGCCCCCACTGGCACTTCAACAACTCCCTGTTGGAGCCAGAGGGATAATTCAGGAGTTCTGGGTGAACTGGAGCTCCGTGGATGTGAAATTTTCTTCATCCAGTGATGCAATATATGCCAGCAGTACACTAAATTTATATTCTCTTATATACACTATTCTGCATCAGTGCAGTTTACATTGAACAAACTGAAATTACATTGAACAGGGCATTATAACTTGGAGATAACTATTTTACAGGGAACATGGGCTATGGAGGGTTAAGTGGCTTGCCCAAGACCACAAGCAGCACCTGTGGGACTAGAAACCCCAGTCCTTCCAGCCCAGGGTTGCTGTCCTCTAGTGGGATTTAGAACCCCTGACCTTCTGGCCGGAAGTACCTTGCCCCAACCACTAGGCCACTCCTCCACTCTACTAAAGGAGTCAAAGAGGATGTTGTGACTGAAGAGATAAATACTATATCTCAAGGCTGTCTCTGCTGTTCCAGATCACATTGAACTTTGCACAGAGTATATTTATTTATTTATTTTGACAGTTTTGTATACCACCTTATCCTTCAATCAAAGTGGTCAACAAGACATTGGGAGGCATACATTCAACAGAAGCAACCTCAAGGAGTGACAGGACTATGGTGCTATGGTAACAGTTTAGATCCAGTTTATTTGAGAAGTGGACTATGGTTCTCACTTCTATGGATTGGAGAAGAGGAAGGGTGAACAGAAGTGAATTGGTATGTTGGATGCCAACAGGCGCCCCTTCATAAATATACAAAGAACCCAGGCAAGAGTCCAGGACTTTTACTTGGCTCTCTTCTCCCTGGACCCTGTTGACCCAAGCACCTACAGGGTTCTGTGGAAGAGTTTTTCCTCCATCAGTAAAGATGACAAAAAGAGGGACTCATTGCTCTTAACAATTTTTCTGACACTCTGAGTCAGACCCCCTGCAACAAAGTTCTAGACATCAAAAGACTGACAATAGAATTTTTTTCTGCCAAATTTAGGATCTGCTGGGACCTGATCTCTTATGGATCCTAGTATAAACCCATGGAGAATATAGAGCGTTGCTGTTGTTAACGGAACTTGCAAAGCTGGTACCTGGTCTCATTGTTGCACACGGACTACAAAATCCTGGCCAAATTCTTGTTGCTGATGATCCATGATAGAGGAGGTGATCCACCTAGACCAGTCCTACACTGTCCCAGACTGGTCCATCTTTAATAACATCCTTTTGCTTCAGTACCTCTTTTTGACCTGTCAGTGGTCTTTCTTATCTCTAGATCAGAAGAAGTTTGACAGGGTAGATCAGACACCCTGCACAAATTTGTCTCCATCCCCTATATTGTGGGTCTTCTCTGCCTCTTGTACTCTTTAGCAGAGTGCCTGATCAAGATTAACTGATTCTTAATAGAACCCATGGTGTTCAGTCGAGGGATATTTCAATGGTACCCCAGTCTGAGCAACTGTACATACTGACCATTGAGACATTCCGGTGCTTGTTGCATAGGTGGATCTCTGTCTTAGTGCTGCAGGGATTTGGGGTGCAATTATCCTTTTAGAGTATGCCAGTGATGTGCTTCTTGTGGCTCAGGAGAGGGTATGGGCCTGACAGTGGGTATAGTCATCCGCATCCTCAGCTAACATCAGCTGGGACAAGTGCTCCAATTTTATGGTATGGCCACAGTGAGTAGACAAGTTTATGAATGGGTTTTCTTTTTTTTTAAACTTTTATTTTCATTTTGCAACAAACAAAAGAAACAACACACTAAAGGAGACAAAACAAGTATACAATAAGGAAAAGCAAACCCAATTACCCCCCACCCCCATGCTTCTTCTCTAGCCGATTATGTCAGCATGTGAGCGCTTCAAAACAACAGTGATTGTACATCAAAACGAACAAAAGAGTATCTACGATACAGTATGATCATGGGACAGAGATATATACAAATTTAAACAGTCAGATAAGAGCATTTAGCAGAGCGAACATAGTCATTGAGCATCTTCCATTTAGACAGATGATGAGGAGTCTGAACGGAAGTAGCAAACATACGAGGTATTTGTTCATATTTACTGTAGAGACAGACATGATTCCACCATTCATTGGGGCTCAGATAGGAGCTATTTTTCCAGTATTTCGTAATTAGGGAAATAGCTATGCCAAGCATAAAGTCCAAGAGGAAGTGAGCCGTTTCTGGAAGAGAGGGGATCCCCGCAGCTGAGCGAAGTCCCACAATCCTCCAAGAAAGGGGCTCTTGAAAGTGCAAAATAGACTGGATACGACCCCAGACCCGACGCCAGTAATACTGTAGTGCGGGACATTCATACATGACATGAGGTAGTGTACCAATGGCCGCATGGCATGTCCAACAGCTATTGCCCTGAGTGGTGTTCCATTTGGCTAATCTGTCAGGAGTGTAAAAACACCGGTGGGCTAGAAAGAAGAGTGTCTGAGTGAGTGAGGCGGATCGGGAAACCCGTGTCACTCTACTCCAGACAAGGCTCCATTGCTCCGGGGTCAAAGTTACATGCAGTTCTCGCTCCCATGCTTTCTGCGCTATAGGGGTATCTCTAATTATAGCTTTACATAAAGTTTTGTAAAAATTGGATGCTACACCCGACGAGCTACCGATAGATCGGATAGTCTCCGACCAACCTTGTGTAGGGGATGCCGATGGCGGGAGCACCTTAGCACTTCGAAGACAATGCTGAAGTTGCACCAACTGAAAGTAGTGTTTTGCTGGGAGACCAAATTCAATTTGCAATTCACTAAAAGTTTTCCATCGACCATCATGGAACAACTGGTTAGGAATCCAAATGCCCCTAGTGTACCAGGGGCTCCACGCCACCGGTTTATTTTGTATTCGAAATCGAGTATTGTACCAAAGCGGGAGCCTATCTAACGGACAGAGTCGGGAGTCTAAAGATTGCATAAGAGTATTAAAGGCACCTAAAGTGTCTAAAAGCATTGGTGGATAGTGGGAGTCTGATGGGAGAGTCATACCAGGGAGAAAAGTAAGAGGAATCGGTTTGCAAAGGTCCTCCTCTATGTCTAGCCACACGGGTCTACTCGGTGCTAGATCTTCCAGCCAACGAGCGCCTTGTTTGAGAAGAAAAGATTGATGGTATTTCAGGAAATCAGGGAATCTGACACCCCCATTTTCCTTATCTGCTTGCAGCTTATGTTTCGCTATCCTAGGTGTCTTATTTTGCCATAGGTATCTAGTCAGAAGGCCCTCTATATCTTTATATGTACGTCGAGGTAAAAGACAGGGCAACATTTCTAAAATATAATTCACTTTCGGAACTATCATCATTTTTATGGTTTCTAGGCGACCCCACCAGGTAAGTGTTAAAGGAGTCCAACGGTGAGTAAGCGCCCGGACTTTAGAGGTTAAGTCTTTGGCATTAAAAGAGATAGTGTCTTCCAAAGGAGAGCAATAGTGAACCCCAAGGTATTTGACCATGCGAGGTTGCCATAAAAAGGGAAAGGGTTGCATATCTGCCTGATGAAGCAAAGAATTTAGTGGAAAGGCTACCGACTTGGTCCAATTTATCTTATAACCGGAAAGTTGTGAGTATTTACCAATTTGCTCTAGGACAACCGGTACTGAGTCTATAGAGACAAAGAGCATAAGGTCATCAGCATAAGCTGAAATTTTGATTTCCCTATGAGAGAAGGGGACTCCATGAATCTCCTCCGATTGCCGGATTAGTAGAGCTAAGGGTTCGAGTGCAAGATCGAAAAGAAGTGGAGACAGTGGGCATCCCTGGCGAGTACCGCGTTGAAGGGGAAATGGCTGAGACTTTAAAGCATTAGCGCATATACTGGCTGTAGGCTGTGCATACATGGTGCGGAGATAACGGAGAAAACCTTCTCCAAATCCGTACCAGCGGAGGGCTGCAAACAGGAAGGGCCATTCTAAGCGATCAAAGGCCTTCTCAGCATCAAGGGAGAGGCCAACAAATGGGCGATCAAGATTAACTGCGGCAGTCAGTACATGACATAGAGTCCGAGCATTGTCAGCAGTTGATCTACCAGGAATGAAACCGCATTGATCTGGGTGTATTAAGGTAGACATCTTATCAGAGAGCCGGGTGGAGAGAATGGTGGCAAATATTTTATAGTCCGCGTTTAGAAGGGAAATTGGACGATAATTAGCTGTTAGTTGCGGGTCTCTCCCCTCTTTCTCAAAGACTACTACATTTGCCATTGAAAAGGACCCAGGAGGAGAACCCTCCTCGGCCAGAGCAGAAAAATAAAGTTTCAAAACTGGAGCTAAGTCAGCGTTAAAGGTTTTGTAGAATTCAGCTGGGAGACCGTCTGGGCCTGCAGCTCGACCAGTGGCACATTTCTTGATAGCAGAGTGAATTTCTGATAAAGTGAATGGTTTGTCCATGGCCACTCTATCTTCGTCAGATAGGGTCGGTCTTTGTACCCCGGAAAGTAAGCGTTCAAATACTTCTGGCTCAAAATCACATTCAGATTGATAAAGCCGAGTATAAAAATCACGAAAGAGTTCTAAGATTTCTGTATCTTTAGTGACCAAGCCCCCCCCCCCCGACGGATTACGGAGGGCGGTAACACGCTTGGCTTCTTTTTGACCTTTTAGGGCATTTGCTAACAATTTGCCAGCACGGTTATTTTCCCGGTAATATATCCCTTGTTGTGATTCAATATTTTTAGCAGCAGCAGTATACAGAAGCTGATTGTATTGGAAACGCAAGCGTTGTAAGCGGAGTAAAATACATGGGTCAGTACGGGACGTGAGGAGACGCTCCCCAGCTTGTATCTGCTGCTCTAGAATCAGTAAGTGCTGCTTTCTTTGTTTCCCCTGCCGAATTTGATAGCTAGTGATAGTTGCGCGGATAGATGCCTTAAAGCCCTCCCACCAAGCCCAGCTCGCTGTGTCATGGGGTGAGTTAAAATGAAAATAATCTTGGATAGCGGCCTTTATATCAACCTGAAAATCCTTTTGAGCCAATAGGGATCTATCAAAAAACCAAGCTCGGGGAGAATCGTCTCGCGCAGTGACATGTAGTGATAAAGATATGGCAGCATGATCTGAGATATGGAGAGGATGAGTCCTAGCCGTGTCCACTTGAGAAATCAGTGCTTTGGAAATGAGAAAGAAATCTATTCTAGATTGTGAGTGATGGGGGGCAGAGAAAAAGGTGAACTCTAAGTCGGAGGGGTGAAGCAGCCTCTATATATCTACTAGCGCAAGGTCTTGCATCAGAGCTGTAAGGGTAGCAAGACTCTTGGGTGGACTACTCGTTCTAGGCGGTTGTCTATCTATCAACGGGTCTAACACTTGATTAAAATCACCACCAAGTATTAATGGAGTATTGGCAGAGGCCTGTGCCAACTGCGCAATACTTGCATAATAAGCAGGGTTGTCCACATTCGGGGCATAAATACAAATACACGTGAATTCACTATCTCCAACCTTAAGGTGTACACGGGCCCATCTACCCTCCTTGTCAGAGCTAGTATCCATCACAGTAGCTTGCAAAGACTTCTTAACCAGAATGGCTACCCCACACCGTTTGGAAACGGCGGGAGAGTAGGCAGCCACCATGTAAGGCTTAGCATTGAGTTTCAGTGTTTCAGCAGAGTTTAGATGCGTTTCCTGAAGAAACACTAAATCAGCATGCTCATGACTGAGATAGCTAAGGATTTTCTTTCTTTTGATTGGACTATTGATGCCTTTTACGTTGAGCGATAAGATTTTACATAAGGCCATTCAGAAAAGTTAAAAATTCAGAGCATGATAGCGCACATAATTTCACTATGCCCCTCATATTATCTGTATCTGACTGTACACATGACATGAAAGAAAATAAGCTAATATAATACAATGAAGCGCCCCACATTAAAAAAGAAAAACCGCAGTGCGGTGGAGAAGAAGCAGAACCCCAGAAATTACTGGCGACCATGTGTCTGCGGGGAGAAACCCCAGAGAAGGCCGAAATTGAAAACATATAACCTGTAGAACTGTGCGTGCTCCGAATCCGACCGAGGCACACATCATGGAGGGATAGGAGACCAAAAAACAAAAGGTCATATAGAGAAAGAAAGAAAGTCCAGGTAGTCTCTGTGCTTGGCTGTGACCGCCGCTTCGGGCCCTTCAAAATGGCGGATAGAGACGGCAAATAATAAGTCCAAGTTGTTGAATTAGCGCATCTGCTCTGCTTCTTTGGAGTCTAAAAATGTTGATAGTAGATCAGGATCTTCGAATGTCCTGGTTTGGTTGTGGAGAGTCACGCGAAGCTTCGCTGGATACAACAGGCCAAAGCGAGCCTGTAGCTGTTGAAGTCGAGGGCGAAAAGCAAGGAGTTTCTTCCGACGGTCAACGGTAGGCTTTGCCAAATCAGGGAAGAAGGAGACTTTGTGGCCTTCAAATTCCAAATGATGATTCGCCCGGGCAGCATTTAAAATTTGTTCCACTTGTTGATATCGTAGTAATCGAAAAATAATAGGCCGGGGGGTCGTTCGGTTGAGCGCCATGTGGGTAGGAACACGGTGTGCTCGATCAATTTCCAGTTCTCTATGAAAAGTGATCTTCAGCAAAGAGGGAAGAGTTTTGAGCAGGAATTCTCTCATATCTCCTGCTTCCACCCCCTCCGGTATTCCAATGAGCCTCACATTGTTGCGACGGGCTCGATTATTGCTATCTTCTAACTCCTTTTGAAGATTCTGTATCTGGCGCTCAGTCTTGTCCAGTTTGCCCAAGCGCACCGCGTGCGAGTCGAGGACCCCCGCCATGTTGTCTTGCCGTGATGAAAGACTTTCAAGTCGGTCCTGGAGCACTCCAAAATCTTCTCGCATGGCTCGAAGCGCTTCTCCATTGGACTGCACCAATTCCTTTACGCCGCGTATTTCCTCTAAAATCTCCAGGTGCATTTCGGGGTTTTCACGAAGTGGAACCATCTTCTGTGGGGAAGACACCTCTGTTTTGGAGCGTTTTCCGTGTGAAGAAGAAGGAGACCCGAAGTCCAAGCGCGCTGGTTTATGGGCCGCCATCCCCCCCGAGGTACCCCGGTAAGCTCGGAGCAAAATAGTAAGTTTGTAGAGATATTAAGTCAGGATTCTGAGTAGGCCTCTCGGGAGCTTCAGCGCGAAGCGTCTTACCCGCTGGACATCAGGCTCCGCCCCCAATGAATGGGTTTTCTAATTTTTCATGGAGCTGAGAGACCCTGAAATATCTGGGTGTCACCTCTTCAATGTGGAAACTACCACCCCAGAGAAGTGGTGAGAGAGCTAGAGTAGAAGGTGGTGACTTGTTTGGGAAGGTAAATGGGGCTGTGTCACCTAATGTTCTTCCAGGGAAGAATCTCGGTGGTGGTGAATTATTTGGTGCCTGCTATGCGTGGCATCAGCTGAATCCCTTAAGCCCTTCTCTGGGGTTCATTGCCTAGATTAGAAATAGCTGCTGTCATGTACAAGGGTCTGTGTATTGACCTGTTAGGGTATATTGTCTTTTTGACTCTGTGTGGAACCAGGATCTCTCACCGCTGGCCTCTAAATATTGCATTCACTACTTCAACCACTAGGAAAACTCTTGCCTATCTTTAAGGTGCTGGGGTTAATCAGGCAGCATCCAAAATTGCTGCTATCCAGTTAGCTCCATTCCTTACCTCCACTCTGCCCCGGAACGCCCGGCTGTGCAGCGAACCCCAGATTTTCACTTCCGTCACCACAGAAGTGAAAATCTGGGGTTAAGAGGTTGCAGGCAGGGCTACAGCGCTTAGCCCTGCCCAACTGAAAATCAGTCCCATCCTTCTCTATAGGTGAGTCCATATGTATTTACACTGAAACTACCATTTCTTGGACAGGTGCATGGTTGTATGATTATGTTTTTCAACTAGTCATCATATTGGTTTGTTCACACAGTTTGAGACCTTTCCCCTATTTATGACTGTAATATGATTTTAGTATAATTATTGATGTCTTTTGTTTTAATACAATATTTATTTTATTTATTTATTTAGTAGGTTTTCTATACCGCCTTCTCTTGTAATCAAAGCAGTTTACAGATCAACATTTCAGCTTTTACATAAAAACTTGGGGGAGGAGGCATGCATGGGAATGGTTTCAACTATTTACAGAATGAGCTATTTACAATATAGTACAATGCTTGTTAATCAATTGAGTGGGGCTGTGTTATGGGGTATTGCTGTGTGTCTCCAAAATGTTCCACATAGAGAGTTGTTTTTAGTTTCTTCTGGAAGTCCTTATAGTCTGACATGGTCCTTAGAGAGTCTGGGAGGGCGTTCCATAGAGCTGGGGAAGCCAGGGAGAAGGCTTGTCCTGATGTGGATTGATTTGTTTTGGTATATGCGCTGGGGGTAGCAATGATGTCTTCGGTGGTGCGTCTTCTTGGTCTCGAGCAGTTCTTTGTTGTAATGAAGTTACGCAGTATGTCTGCTGAGATGGCTTGCTTGATTTTAAAGATGCTTAGCATGGTTTTATATTTGATGCGGGAGGTAATAGGGAGACAGTGATTCAGGAGGGGGGTGATGAGGCTGTGTTTAGATGAGCCAGTTAGAATACGAGCTGCGGTATTCTGTACCATCTGTAGGGGTCGGAGTGTCTGTTTGGATAGGTCCAGGAGTATGGGGTTGCAATAGTCCAAGATGTGTGTGATTATGGCTTGGAGTACGGTGTGGAAGTGGTCTGTACTGAGTAGTGGTTTGAGCCGTCTGATGATGCTCAGTTTGTGATAGGTGCTCCTGGTTGTCTTGTTTATGTGAGAATGCATATTCAACTCGCAGTCCAAGGTGACTCCAAAGTACTTCACTTCCGGTTTGATGGATATTATGTTGTTTTTGAGCTGGATTGAGTGTGGTGGAGTGAATCCAGGGTTTCGCGTGACCAGGAGGGCTTCCGTCTTGTTGTAGTTGATGTTCAGGTTGTTTTGGATTTGCCAATTTGTCATTTCTTCCAGGAAGACTGTTAATGTTGAGTAATCCGGGTTGTTCAGGTTGATTGGAGAGTAAATCATTATGTTGTCTGCAGATAGTGTGTAGTGGATCTTGTGTCTTTTCAGGATTGCGCAGATGGGTTGAATGTATAGAGGGAGGAGTGGCCTAGTGGTTGGGGCAAGGTGCCACAGGCCGGAAGGTCGGTGGTTCAAATCCCACTAGAGGATAGCAACCTTGGGCCGGAAGGACCGGGGTTTCTAGTCCCACAGGTGCTCCTTGTGGTCTTGGGCAAGCCACTTAACCCTCCATTGCCCATGTTCCCTGTAAGTATTAGTGTATGTGTCTCATATCCCCTCGTGTTAAATGTATCCCCCAACTGCTTTGACCTGGTGAAAAGCGGGATATAAATGCAGCTAAATAAATAAATAAAAGTATAAGTTAAATAACAGTGCAGAGAGGAAGGATCCTTGTGGCACACCTTGTACTGATTGGAACGGGGCTGAGGTGCTTGTTCTGCATTTCACCTGAATTTGTCGGTTGTTGAGGTAGGAAGAGAACCAATTAATGGTGGTTTTGTAGAGGCCAATATATTTTAGTCTGTCTAGTAGGATATTGTGGGATACCGTGTCAAAGGCTGAGGAGATATCAATGGATATTAGGAGAAAGCCCATCTTGATATTGTCCAGTCCTCTGATCAAGTTGTCGAATAGCTATATCAGGAGGGTTTTGACGCTGTGGTAGGGTCAAAATTCATGTTGGTGCAGGTCCAGTGGAGCATGTGAGTCGATGTGATCCTGTAACTGTCATTGAACGATTTTCTCTATGATCTTTGTGAGGAATGGAAGGCTGGAGATGGGGCGGTACCCTGCTGGTTCACTTTTATTTAGTACTGAGTTCTTGGGTATAGGCCGGACTGTAGCAAGCTTGAGGGTACTTGGCATGTAGCCTTGGGATAAGGATTGGCGTACAATGTTGTGGATGATTTGGCTTAATTCCACTTTGGCTTATTTAATCCATGTTACTGGGCATGGATCAGATGGCGCGGTGCTGGTGTTTAGCTCTGAGATAATCTGTGATATCTGGTCGTCTGATGGAATGCTGAACTCTGCCCAGATTTATTTGTGTTGTGTTGAGCTGGTCAAAGTATTCATGGTGCCATCAGGAGGGGAGGTGTATTTGGACTGGAGGAAGTCAGCAAAAATTTGAGAATGTATGGTTTCATCGACTTTGAGGGTGGGTTCTTTAGTGAGTGTTGTAACTATTCTAAATAGCTCTCTGGGTTTATTGGCAGATTTAAGTATGAGGTTGGTATTGTATTCTTTTTTATGTTGGTAGTTGAGGTTGTTGTATTCCTTCTGTTTCATGCGGTAGAGCTGCAGGGTTGTTTGACTCTTGATTTTTCTCCATTGCCTTTCTATCTTTCGTAGGGTTCTCTTTGCCTTTCTTATTTCGCTTGTGTACCAAGGGGCTGATCTGGGATTTTTTCTTACTGGTTTATTTTATTTATTATTTATTTATTTATTAACATTTCTTATATACCGCACTATTTGCCATCAGCGCGGTTTACATAGAACATAAACATCCGACAATATCCATATGTCTGGTCATTACATTTAACAGGAAATGGAACTTGGAGAACAAGGTAAACTATATACATAAGAAGTTGAATGAGAACGGATACTGTTTGGTGTTTCACATTGTTGGGGACGCCTGTTGCAAGATCTTGTCTGGTTGGCTACTAATAATGTTGAGGAGCATGCTATTCGAGTGTGACTGTGGTTCGGAGCTGTCAGTGAGATATTTGATAAAGAGGGAATGTTTAAGGGCCTTTCTGAACTGGGTCAAGTTGGGGATTGCTCTGATATGTGGTGGTAAGGTATTCCATAGACTTGGGGCGCAGAGTCGGAAGGCTCTGTTAGCTGATGTTTTGGTGCAGCTTGTTATTTCCTTTGGTATTGATAGCATGTTGGACTCTGCGGTTCTTCTTAGTCTGTTGGGTGCAAGTGGTTGGATGAGGTCAGATAGAGAGGAGGAGGAGAGCCCCTTGGCAGCTTTGAAAGTCATCAGCAAGGTCTTAAAACTGATCCTGGCTTGAATGAGGAGCCAGTGTAGCTGTTTCAGGAGGGGTGTCACAGTGATCTCTCCTGGATGCTCCAAAGAGTACCCGCGCTGCACTGTTCATAGCAAGTTGCAGGGGGTTCAGGGTGGATTGGGGGAGTCCTTGTAGTATGGAGTTTGAATAATCGAAATGAGGAATGATAAGGGCTTGGTAAATGGTGCGGAAATCATCTGGTTCGAGTAACAGGCGTAGGTGTCTGAGGGATCTGATTTTAAAGTAGATCGCTCTTACGGTATTAGCTATGTGTTTCTTCATGTCGAGATTTTGGTCCAACGTCACCCCAAGGTAACGTATAGCCGGTTTCACTTGTAGTTCGGCATCATTTACCTTCACACAGCTGGGTGGTATGAAACTAGGATTTCTCGAGATGAAAAGAACCTCAGTCTTCTTGTGTTGGATTCGCAGATTTTGTGATAGGAGCCACTCAGATATGGTGTTGAAGCAATTGGTCAGAGGGGCAAGGTCTAGACTATCCAATGATACTGGCATGTATAACAGCACATCATCAGCATATATCATGCAACTAACATTGAAAGATCTAATGATGTTGCAGATGGGTTGGATGTATATATTAAACATCAAGGTTGATAGGGAGGATCCTTGAGGCACTCCTTGACTTTGTTGAAATGGTTCCGATGTAGCCCCGTCTGCTCGAACATGCTGCCATCTTCCAGACAGATAGGATCTGCACCACTCAAGCGCTGTTCTGCTGATACCTTTTTCTCTTAGCCGGCATAGGAGAATCTCGTGGCATACAGAGTCGAAAGCCGCTGCTATATCTAAAAAGATGAGTGTGAAATCATGTCGTATGTTGTCAACGCCTGAAATTATATTGTTGAAAAGGGCTGTGAGTAGTGTTTCCACTTCATGTGACTCTCTGAATCCATGTTGGGATGGATCTAGTGGGGCAGTAGTGTCGATATGATCCTGTAATTGCCTGTACACTATCTTTTCAATGATTTTTGCGAGCATAGGAGTACTGGATATGGGCCTGTACGACTCCACCTTTTGGGGGTCTAGCTTGGCGTTTTTTAAAAGAGGTCTGACGGAGGTCTGCTTGAGAGTAGAGGGGAATGACCCAGTGTTAAAGGATTGGTTTATCATGTTGGCTATGATTGGAGCGAGGTCACATCGCAGATCTTTTATCCAGAATGCCGGACAAGGATCTGTGTGTGCAGTGGTGGTGTTTAGGGCTAAGATGGTATCTTCGATAATTCTCTTTGAAGGTGTAGAGAAGGATGTTAGCGATGCTGGGTACTCTTGCTCGTCGGGGGGGGGGGGGGGTCAGGTATCACTATTTAGTCGGTCTTACACATTTTGGATTGCATGAAGGCAGCATAGTCCTGCGGGTGTATACTGCCAAGGTGCTCAGGGGTTGGTTCTTTAGCAAGAGTTTTTAAGTTAAACAGGTCATGCGGCTTGTTCAATGACCGTCTCAGGGTGTCTGTATGGTGTTGTCTCATCTTGTCTGTGATGGTTTTGCGATGTGCAGTCAGGTGTTGGATGTATGCTGCTTGGTCACTGCTGGTGCGTGACTTCCTCCAGCGCTTCTCCAGCCTCCTTAGAAGGGTTAGTGATGCCCTTAGGTTGGCTGTGAACCATGGGGCAGATGATCTTTTCTTTGGGGCCTTGTTTGTTGGAGAACGGATCGTGATTGTGCTGAGTTTGCTGTTCCAGGCAGTGATCAGCTCATCTAGGTCTAGGGAAGTCTCATCAATGAGCGTGCCTGTTTCGGCGAGGATGCGTTCTCTATTAAACGGGTGGAAACTTCTGGCCGCTGGGTTAGAGGTCTTGCTTGTATCCATTTTGTGCCTTGGTGGCTTGTTGAGGATAGGCATCTGAAAAGTGATGAGCTTATGATCAGACCATGGGACTGCTGTCACTGATAGCATGATGTTTTGTGGTTGATCAAGAACTACCTGCGGGGCGAATATGAGGTCTAGAATGTTACCTTTTGCGTGAGTAGGTTCCTGCACCAGTTGTGTGTATCCCAGGATCTCTAGGGCTTCTATAAATGCAGATGCTTGATTGTCCTGTAAAGATGGAAGATTGATGTCACCTAAGATCCAATTGGGTTTATTTGGACCCTGGATGTTGGATGATGGTTGACAGGTCATCTGGATCCGCTGATGGAGTATTTAGTGTCGGGTGCTTTTGCTGCTGCGGAGATGGTTGAGTTCCAGTAGTCGATTTGTTTATCCAGGTCATTGAGGTCTTGGTCCAAGCTGGGGAGAACTTCGTGAAGGAAGTGGTCTTTATTGTATCTTCTGAATCTTCTGCCTGGGTGGGTCTGTTCCACCTGTTGGGTTGTGTGTGAGATCTGTATATACAGATTTATCAAGTAGTGATCAGACCACAGCACTGGAGTTATTATTGGGGTTGATACTTTGTTGTAGTCGAGGAGTCTCTTGGGTACAAATATGAGGTCTGGAGAGGATCCCAGGCGGTGAGTGGGCTCAGTGATAATTTGGATGTAGTTTAGTGAGTCCATCACATCAATGAAGGATTCTGCTTCTTTGGGGGTTGTTGATTTGAGATTAAAAATACCAAGGATCATCAGAGGTTTGTGGGGGGAGTTGGCTGCACAAACTGTTTCAAGGGTAGCAGAAAGTTCATCGGAGGAGGCTTTTGGAGCTCTGTAGGTGAGGCATATGGTGATATGCTTGTTTTCTATGATAATGGTGTTGCTGTGTGTTGTGGAGGAGGTTAAGGAGTATTTAAATCTGAGATCACTTCTTGCTTGAATTAGAACACCTCCTCCCCTTTTGTTTGTGCGAGGGCAGTTGAATGCTGTATGAGTTGGTGGGGCAAGCTGATTGAGGATGACCTGATCTGTGGGGGCGAGCCAGGTTTCAGTTATGCATAGAATTTTGTTTGTTGTGACTTTAGGTGGTCTGCGAGGGTATGTATCTTGTTTCTTAGAGATCTAGCATTAATTAATTCAATACTGATAGGTATGTGAATGCGGATGTGATTGTGCAGCATGTGTGGGTGTGGTGATGTGCTGGGGTGTATGATTGTGAGTTTTTTTCTACTAGAGCGTTTTTGTGTTGATTTTTATTACTGGTTGTTTTATGATTTTATGTTTATTCTACTATTATTGTCACTGTGGTTTACATATATATATATATTCTCTATGTTACACCTTTTGACATGTTTTACTCAGATGTATTATCCTGATTTATAATTGCCATTGCTTTTTGCCTTTTATATGAGTTTTCAAGCCCCTAAGGATGGCTGATGCTGAAACACTTGTAGGGTTTGACTAAGTTGGATACCCCAATAAATTCTTTGCCTCTATCCATGGTGTGTGTTGCGTCCTGCTTTTTGGCTGCTCCTTGGACACTGCAGGTTTGTGTGCTCTTTGCTGTTTCCCTCTATACAGGTCAGGATTTTTTTGTGTGGGCTAAGAGGGTTCACCTCACCCAAGTTAGAGAACTGGAAGAAAGTCTAGTTAGTGCCAGACAGGTAGGGTTTTGTTTTGGACGCTAAAAGTTTGTTGGAGCAGGAATGCTGCAGAGTTAACTCAGCTGCAGAAGAGTAAGCTGTGGTTGTTTTGGTTTGCAAGGGAATAAGTGACAAGCCAATGGCTCCTCCAGCTTCTGGAAGAAGGACAGCAGCAACAACAACAGTATTAACAGCAACAACAATAGTATCAGGAGTGCCAACACCAGTATCAGCAGCAATAGCAACAGTTTCAACGCACCCTGCTAGAAGGGCAGCAGAAGCAGCAGTTGATTCAGGCCATGCAGAGACCGCAACACCAGCAAGCGCTACTGAAAATGACAGTTGAAGATGAACCTGATCACTTTTTGGTGAATTTTGAGTGAACCGCCCGCATGACCAGGTGATTGTAGGTGACATGGACTACTTATTTGGGGAATCTACTAATGAGTAGCAATTAGGCTGCTTTCCAGGATGCTAATCTAGATGGGTGAGCTACATACACAGCTGTCAAGACTGCCATACTAGAA
The DNA here is from genome assembly GCA_033557465.1 of Ichthyophis bannanicus. Taxonomy (NCBI): domain Eukaryota; kingdom Metazoa; phylum Chordata; class Amphibia; order Gymnophiona; family Ichthyophiidae; genus Ichthyophis; species Ichthyophis bannanicus. Next base: position 272,975,162 of record CM066038.1, on the reverse strand, counting down.
TAAGCCCGCTATACACCAGAGGCCTACCATCAGTGATTCGGAAAGGGGGGACTCCAGATAGAAGAGAGCCCTTGGAGATTCTTCTATCAACTTAAGATTCTCGCATGGAAGTGGCTACAACTGGAGGAAAAGACCGGGCCTGAGATAGCTAAGATTGTGCTATTGAAGCAATTTTTACAGGGCTTGACCACCCTGATGAAACAGTGAGTATGCCAGCACCCCACACTTACACTACAGAATGCCATGGAAATAGCGGAAGGGAATCATGAAGCACAGCCGGTGACTGGAGCGGACAGTGAGAAGGGGAAGAAGTCACTCATTACCTCAGGAGAACAGAAGAGGAAGCCAAAACAGATGATGGCTCCCATGTTCCAAACCCCAAAGTCACCTCCTACCCAAGGGCATGAGCCCAGCCAGGACCCCTTCACCTGTTTTAGGTGTGGAGCAGGGGACACTTTGCCCGGGAATGTCCCTTGAGTATGGAGGAACCAATGGATGTCAGTCTAACTACCCCTTACATCTATACTATTGTGGATATTCCCTGTCCAGGTGTACTGAACTTTGTGATGCCAGTGGAGCTCGAGGAGGGACCCGCCTCCAGGCCTTGGTAGACTCAGGGAATGTGTGGACCCTCATTCACCGAGAAACTATAAACCGATTTCAGATCAATTATGCAAAGACTGTAACAGTGGCCTGTGTGCATGGAGACCAGACTCTAACAGAGCCTGATATCTTTGAAGTTGTAGTGCTGCTCTGGCTGCCATACCCAGTAGTGATCAACCAAAACTACCTAAGCTTCTGGGTGATATGGGTCCAGCTAACTGATGACTCCACTAAGTCGAAGCAGAAAAATTTCCTGGAGGTTTTCCCCCTAGAAGACCCGGATCTGTATATCAAGAATCCCAAGCTTGCTAAATCCCTGAGTCAGCATCGCTAGGAGAAGCTACTTTATAACCAGAATTTAGGCACTGCTATAGATGAGGGGTCCAGGGAGAAAGAACCTAGTGAAGAAATCCCTGGGGATAGCTCAGGTCCCAGTGGTAGTAACCCAACCACACTAGTCCCTCCTCCCAGAGTGGAAGCTGGAGGGAGAACCAGGGAGCTTCAAGAGGGCCCAGCAAAAAGATGAGTCTCTTAAAGTAGATGGGGTTCCAGTAGGCAGTGGAGATTTATTTATTTATTTAATTTTTTGCCATTTCTTATACACCGCCCTTCCCAAAATCAGGGGCAGTTTACATTTTAAACAACATTACTACATGGAACACAGTTTAACAGTTAATGTTTTTAACAAAGTAACTTAACTATGTACATACAGCTGTAGCTTGTGTTATATACAGGGGTGAGTCGCATCAGAGTACATGATATAGTGTGTGGCAGTTATGAGGGGGGTTGGGTTTGGGATTGTTCTTTGGAGGGGGGGGAGGTTGTTACTGATATCTCCATAGTGCTGGATAAATAGGAAGGTTTTAAGTTCCTCCCTAAAAGTGTTTATGTCTTTGATGTTGCGGAGGTGGCTTGGAGGGCATTCCATAGTGAAGGTGCCACAAGGGAAAATGCATAATTGCTCGTGAGTTGTTTAGCCTTTCTGAATGTGTGGGGAATCATAAGAGCATTTTGAGATTGTTGTCGTCTTATTCTTGTGTTTGGGGCATGAGTGATTAGGGTTGAGAGGAATGATGGAGCAAGGTTATTTCAAAGTTTGAAGATGGTCATGATCATTTTGTAATTTACTCTGCTCAATATCGGTAGCCAATATAAATCATATAGCAGTGGCTTTATGTGGTCTGTTAGATGTGCCTTGTATATAATTCTTGCCGTGACATATTGTGCTATTTGTAAGCGATATATGTGTTTTTTAGGGATTCCATGTAGGAGGCTGTTGCAAAAGTCGAAGTGGGGGTGATTAAGGCATGTACTACAGATCTGAAGTCATGTGTGTCAAGAAGGGGTCTGAGGTGTTGGAGGGTTCTTAGCTTGAAATATATTATTTTGATGGTTTGATTTATGCGGGAGGATAGGGATAGTGTTTGATCAAGCAAGACTCCGAGATATCTTACTTCTTTCTTGACTGGGAGGGTGGTGTTATTTATGATGATGTTTTGAGGGGGAGTGAAATTTGGGTTTCTTGAAACGTAAAGTACCTCAGTTTTTTTGAAGTTGAAGGTAAGGCTATTTTCTGTTAACCAGTCTTGCTCTTCCAGGATATGGGATTCAATTATGTTTTGGTATGCATTTAAACTGTCTATGGGGAGATGTATCATAATATCATCCACATATATATGGTATTGTACTTTAAATTTCCTGAAGATCTTACAGATAGGTTGTATATATAGATTGAATAATAGGGCTGGGGGATTCCTTGTTCCTGTTTGAAGATGTTAGAGGTGTCTTGTCCTAACTGTACTTGCTGTGTGCGATTGGTTATGTAGGAATGTAAGCATTTGAATGCTGTACCTGAGATATCTCTTTGTGATAGTCTATTAAGTAGGGCATTTTGGTTTACATTGTCAAAAGCTGATGTTATATCGTGGAAGATTAGTATGAATGTTTCTTTTATGTCATCTATTCCATGTAATAGGGTTTTGAAGAAGACCAGGAGGAGGGATTCCACACCATGGTATAGATGAAATCCAAATTGCTGTTCGTCCAGGGGGGCATTAAGGTCAATGAAGCTTTGGAGCTGGATTTGAACAGTTTTCTCAATTAGTTTTGCTATGAATGGTATACTAGCAATCAGTCTATACGATGTAGGGTCAAGATTGTCTAGGGATTTGTTCTTTAGTATGGATTTGATCTTGCATGTTTGAGTTCATTTGGCATGAAGCCTTGCTGGAGAGATGTGTTGATTATTTGCAATAAGTGCTGAGCTAGTTCTGATTTGGAGGCCTTGATCTAAATCCATTAGGACTAATTTATGTGAGAGAGTGTGTACTGCATTTGGAGAGTGAGTGTTTGAAGAATTGCATCACATAAGTGGGGATTCAAATGGTAAGAAATATTGATAACAATGAGTATCAATCAGTAGCTTAAGAAGTATTATAGCTGTATCTAGTATTTTAGCATTGATTTATCTTTTGATATAGTATGCAAAACAAGACAAGTTAACAGATAGGCATTACAGTATGCATGAGTAATCAACATAACAGTTTGACATTATGAATGCTTAGTTAAATGTCTGGTCAGGTACCTGATGGCATTCTGCTGACAATTTCGGGAGCACTAGGGTATTGATGTAAAACTTTGGGTACACACTTGGCTTGGGATTTCGTGATTTCTGGTGTCCGTCATCTGGCCAGGTGAACTAGACGAGATCGTGGTCTTAGATTCCCTGAGTGGTGTGTGGTAGAGTGATTCCAGATAGATTCTTGTTCCCGGCGAAAGTTCCCCACCTAAGGGCCATCAGGGGCGGCCCAAGGGGGGTGCGGGGCCATGTGCGGAGACTCGGTGCGGGGCCTCATTTGCATAAGTGGCCTCATTTGCATAAATATTTGCATAATGTTACCATACACAAACTTTTAGTAAACATGCCTCTTAATGAGTGTATGAATAAAGAAAGACTAAAAGACTTCTACATTACTATAATCCAGTGCCAACCGCCAGACACATTAGGAACTACTACAAACACTGCCCATTTAAATCCCATAGCAAACCCGCCGTATCCTAACAGCACTACCAGGACTCATAAAGCACCATACCCTAACTATCAAAAGGAAACGCTGCAAATATTAAACCAATACATTTCAGAGAACAACAATAAATGACCTACTGGGGAAAGAGAACAAGTGGCAATGTCAAATAGGAATTACATAAACAGAATACCTCAGCTCAGTTACACATGCAGAACATAGACCATCACCAAACAAGGAATCACAATTTAGAAACAGGAAGACAATAATTAAACTGGGAATCCCAAAAGCCAAACTTGGAATGTACAACACTGTAGAAATAAAACTATACATTAATTTGCTCTTGTACTAAACAAAGCGCAGACGTTAATGATGCACATTTCCCAGAGCTGACATATTCCAATTAATAAATTCAAAATAAAGAGATATTTTTCTACCTTTTGTGCATTTTTTTTCAGCTGCAATTGCTCCAGCACTTTCTTCTGGTTTCTTCGTGTCTTCCGCTAACTCTTCATCGTCTGCTGTCCATTTGTCTTTTCTTCTCTCTTCTAGTTTTTTTCCATTCTCTCTCTACATCTGCTTTAACATACTAATCTTTCTCCTTTTGCTCTTTCCTCATTCCTATTTCATCCACTCAAATTTTACCCCTCCATCCTCAATCCCCACTTACTCTCCCAATATCCGGACAATTGTAGATTTGTCTTCCCTCCCACACAAAATATTTTTTCCCTCTCCATTTCACTCTCCCAGCTCCATCCCATTCTAATCCTCCCCCAACATCAGCTCCATTCTAGTTCCAGTCCCACCCAGCATCCGCTCCCTTCTAGTCCCCGCATCAGCCCATTTCCAGTCCTAGCCCCCCATAAGCCCATTTCCAGTCCTAGCTCCCCCATCTATTTGCAGTCCCATCCGAGTCCCTCCATCAGCTCATTTCCAATCCCAGCCCCCCATGAGCCCATTTCTAGTCCTTTCCTAGCCCCACCATCAGCCCATGTCAAATCCTAGCTCCCCTCCACTCAGCCCATTTCCAATCCAAGCCCCCCATGAGCCTACTTCCAGTTCTAGCCCCTTCATGAGTCCATTTCAATCCAAGACCCCCACCACAGCCCATTTCCAATATTAGCACCCCCCCAACCGCCACTTTACAGTCCTATTAGAGCCCCTCCAACAGCCCATTTCCTGTCCTAGCCCCCCCCACTCACCCATTTCCAGTCCTAGCTCCCTCCCCCTCACAACCCATTTCCATTCCAAGCCCCCGTCCCCATCAGCTATTTGCAGTTCAAGCCCTCCTTCCACTCAGCCCATTTCCAGTCCTAGCCTCCTCATAGCCCATTACTAGTCCTAACCCCCCATCAGCCCATTACGTCCTAACCCCCCATCACCCTATTTCCAGTCCTAGCCCCCCCCATCAGCCTATTTCCAGTCTTAGCCCCCCCCATAGCCAATTACCAGTCCTAACCCCCCATCAGCCCATTTCCAGTCTTAGCCCCCCCATAGCCCATTACTAGTCCTAACCCCCCCATCAGCCTATTTCCAGTCCTAGCCCCCCCATAGCCAATTACCAGTCCTCCCCCCCATCAGCCCATTTCCAGTCTTAGCCCCCCCATAGCCCATTACCAGTCCTAACCCCCCCATCACCCTATTTCCAGTCCTAGCCCCCCATTCAGCCTATTTCCAGTCTTAGCCCCCCCTTAGCCAATTACCAGTCCTACCCCCCCATCAGCCCATTTCCAGTCGTAGCCCCCCATAGCAGATTACCAGTCCTATCCCCCCCATCACCCTATTTCCAGTCCTAGCCCCCCATCAGCCCATTTCCAGTCTTAGCCCCCCCATAGCCAATTACCAGTCCTACCCCCCATCAGCCCATTTCCAGTCCTAACCCCCCCCCCACCACCACCACCACCACCACCCCACTTCCAGCCTTAGTCCCCTCCCCATAGCCCATTACCAATCCTAACCCCCCCTTCAGTCCACTTAGCACCACCCCATAGCCCATTACCAGTCCTAACCCCCCCATCAGCCCACTTCCAGTCTTAGCCTCCCCCCCCATGGCCCATTACCAGTCCTAGCCCCCCCATGGCCCATTACCAGTCCTAACCCCCCCCCCCATGGCCCATTACCAGTCCTAACCACCCCCCCCCCCATCAGCCCACTTCCAGTCTTAGCCTCTCCCCCATGGCCCATTACCAGTCCTACCCACCCCCCATGGCCCATTACCAGTCCTAACCACCCCCCCCCATGGCCCATTACCAGTCCTAACCACCCCCCCCATCAGCCCACTTCCAGTTTAGCCTCCCCCCTCCCATAGCCCATTACCAATCCTAAACCCCCTTCCCCCCTATCATCCCAAATTAAAACAAAAAAACAAAACAAACCGGCTGCTTCTGCCGCGGCAGCATCTGCCGCGGCAGCATCAAGAGCTCTGCCGCGGGGCCCCCCCCTGCCCGGCAGAGCCTCCCTGCATCATCAGCTTTCTTCAAGTCCCAAAACGCGGACTTCTTTCAGAGCCGCGAGAGTTTCCTTTCTCGCGGCTCTGTTAATCCCGCCGAGGGTGATGGGAAATCCCATCAGCCCCGGTGGGATTAACAGAGCCGCGAGAAAAGAAACTCTCGCGGCTCTGAAAGAAGCCCGCGTTTTGGGACTTGAAGAAAGCTGATGATGCAGGGAGGCTCTGCCGGGCAGGGTGGGGGCCCCGCGGCAGAGCTCTTGATGCTGCCGCGGCAGATGCTGCCGCGGCAGAAGCAGCCGGTTTGGTTTTTTTTTTTTAAAAACTTGGGATGCTGAAGAATGTTTTTTGCGCGGGGCCCCCTGAAACGCGGGGCCCTGTGCAAAAAACATTCTTGCTCAATGGATGGGCCGGCCCTGAGGGCCATGCCAAAAGGCCCTCTGGTGAGGCCCTCAGGCGCAGACACACTAGGCATGTGCACTCCTGGAGATCTGAGGTTATATAGCTAGAGGAGGGTCCGTTTGGCCTTTTCAAAGGGCAGTGGGGAAGAGCTTACCTTCCCGCTCTCCCTTGATGATGCCGATTGGTGGCTGGAGCAGGGCTGAAGAGGCTGTGCTGCTGAAGAGGAGCTGCTTATAATCTGTACAGTGCTGGTCTGATCGTCAGGCCCGATTGGCCTTGTCGGAGGGGAGCGGGGATGAGCTTATCTTCCCACTCTCCCTCAATGATATCAATCGGTGGCTGGAGCAGATTCCCCTAGGAAAGCCTTTCCCTATTTTGTGATAAAGGGAGATTTGTTATACAGACTGGCCATTGTAGAAATGGACAGATAAAGGGATACCAGAATCCCCAATATGTAATTGAAGATGGATGAATTTCAGAATGTGTTTAGAAGTCTGGCTTTTCACCTACTTCCTCTTAAATAGAATAGGATGTCATGATCATAAGTTCTGTGTAACCGTCTTTAAAATTGGAACATAAAGCAAGCATAAAGGGTAAACATAGGCTATGAACTGTGCAACCATAGTTCATTGTACAGTCAACTATAGTTCCTGCTGACACAACATAATTTTTGCAACTTTGCAATTATAAATAATTTTGTCATAATCAAGTGAATTTCATCTAATACACTGTAATCAGATCTTACTTTGTAAAAAGAACTTTGGCGACACCTTGTGTTATTTCACGTTTATAATAAATGACTGTTACTTCCCCTTTTTCTTTAATAAAAGGAGCTTTTCAGGAGGAAGAATTTGAATTCAATAGGCGTGGAACTATGCATGTCCATAGACCGTTTATTGTCTTCCCTCTGAGCTCAAAGAAAGTAGCACTTGTGTGTGTGATTGTGTTCTGTATTACTCTCTGGCAGATAGGACATGACTGACAATACAAATGCAATTGTATTGTCAGTCATGCCCTATCTGCCAACTTCATAACCCCACCAGAGTCAGACCTGCACCTCTAGTGCCTATGCCAATTATTGAAATCCCATTCAAAAGAGTTGCCATGGATCTGGTAGGGCCTCTGGAGCGAACCACCTGAGGTAACAAATATATTTTAATCATACTGGACTGCGCTACCAGATATCCAGAGGCCATCGCTCTGAGAAATATGAAGACTACTACGATCATGAATGTCTTCTGGGAAGTCTTTTTTCAGTGGGAATACCCAGGTATATCCTCATATACCAAGGAACACCCTTTGTATCCAGGGTGATGAAGCTAGTATGAAGGTGAAGGTTAAGATACTACAGTGAAGGTTAAGATACTACTACTACTACTTATCATTTCTATAGCACTACAAGGCTTATGCAGCGCTGTACAAACACATGTAAAAGATGATCCCTGCTCATCAGAGCTTACAATCTAGTCAAGATAGACAGAACAACAGCTGAGGACAAGGATATATCTAGGGGGATAGTAAGGAAACACATAGGAGACTAAGCATATCACGATCCAAAAGCGGCCTCAAAGAGGTGAGTTTTCAGCCTGGATTTGAAAAGGGTCAGAAGTGAAGTCTGACGCACAGACTCAGGTAGTTTGTTCCAGTCATAAGGAGCAGCAAGGTGGAAGCATCAAAGTCTGGAGTTGGCAGTAGAAGAGAAGGGCACAGATAAAAGGGATCTGCCAGAAAAGTGGAGTTCCCAAGGAAGGGTGAAGGGAGACTTAAGAGAGGAAAGGTATGAGGAACAGGCAGAATGAGTGCACTTATAGGTCAATAGGAGAAGTTGAACTGGATACAGAAATGGATAGGGAGCCAGTGACTTGAGAAGGTTATATGAGCATATTGAGGCTTATGGAAGATTAGTTAAGCAGCTGAGTTTTGAACAGATTGAAGGGGAGAGAGATGATTCAAAGGGAACATCAGCATACCACCCACAAACGGATGGCCTCATCAAATGATTCAATAAACTTCTGAAGCAGATGTTTAAAAGGTTTGTGCAGGAGGATGGGAAGAATAGGGACATTCTCCTAGCCTATTCGATGTTTGCCATCTGTGAAGTGCCTCAGAGTTCCGCAAGGTTTTTGCCTTTTGAATTGCTCTTTGGAAGGCAGCCAAGAGGCATATTAGACATGCTGAGGGAAACCTGGAAAGAGGAACCCCGTTCCAAGCATAATCTTGTGGAGTGCATCATACAAATGCAAGACCAGCTGAAGAAAGCCGGAGAAGAGGCCAGACTCACTCTGGAAAAAGCCCAAATTGAGCATGCCATAGTCTACAACAGAGCAGCCGTGCACCACACCTTCCAACCAGGTGACAGAGTTTTAGTCTTGCTGCCCTCATCTGAGAGCAACTTATTCAGGAAATGGCAAGGGCCTTATGAGGTGGAAAAGAAAGTGGGGCCTGTTAACTACAAAATTGCCCAGCCAGATAAACAGAAGAAGACCAAAATTTACCATATTAATCTACTGAAAAAATGAACTCCGGTTACAGCTGTGGTGGTACAGGAGGACTTTGGACCAGAAACCTCAGCTCTGTCTGATCTCGCTCAAGTCCCAATTGGAGACCAGCTCTCCATGCCTCAGAGAAGAGACTTATAGGATCTGATCCACTGGAACCTAGATGGGTTTTCCACTTGCCCAGGACGAACCCACCTCACTTATCATGATATCATTACTGAATCTGGGGTGGTTATCCCACAATGATCCTATCAAATTCCAGAGGCCTGGTGACAGGCCATTGCCAAGAAATTTGAGGAAATGCTTAACCTAGGAGTTATAGAAGAGTCTATGAGTGACTGGTCATCCCCCATCGTCTTAGTTCCTAAACCTAATGGGGGCATCAGATTCTCCATTGACTTCAATGTTGTTTCTAAACTGGAAGCATATCCAGTGGCCTGGGTAGATGAGCTAATCAAGCAACTCTGTACAGCATGCTTTATCTTGCCCCTTGAGTTGACCAAGGGATTCTGACAGGTACCCTTGACTACGGCTTCCAAGGAAAAAGCTGCCTTTTCAACACCGCAAGGCCTGTTCCAGTTTACTGTATTGCCATTTGGGTTACATGGTGCTCCAGCCACCTGGTGACCACCTGCTGAGACCGCACAAGGAGTATGCGGCTGTATACCTTGACAATATTGTCATCTACAGCAAAGACTGGTCCATCCATCTAACCATAGTACAAGCTGTGTTGCCCAGCTTGCAAAAACCCAGGTTGATGGCTAACCCTTAGAAATGCTTTCTGGGAAGCTGGGATGTCCAATACCTGGGCTACTTAATCAGGAATGGTCAGATACAACCTCGACTATGAAAGGTGGATGTCATTGCCCTGGTCTCCATTCTGAAATCAAAGAAAGATGTTTGGGTCTTCCTTGGATTGGTTGGCTATAACCACTGAATTATCCCTAAATTTGCAGATTGTGGAGCTATTAACTAATCTCCAGAAGACAGCTCCCAAGCAATCTCAGTGGTCACCGGACCTGGACTGGGCCTTCCAGCATTTCAAGGCTGTGTGCTCGGCACCTGTCCTGATTAGTCCTGATTTATTATACAAACAGATGCCTCAGAAGTGGGCCTGAGAGCCGTTCTGGCCCAGTAAATTAGAGGTGAGGAACATTCAGTGTCATTCATCAGCAGGAAGCTGTTCCCTCAGGAGAAACATTACTCTGTGATGAAGAAAGAAGCCCTAGCTGTCAAGTGGGCACTTGAAACCTTCAAGTACTATCTGCTGGGCTGTCCATTTACACTGATAACAGACCACCAACCCCTCAAATGGCTGGCTTGACATAAGGAGCCCAACAGCCGTATTCTGAGGTGGTTTCTAAGTCTCCAGCCCTACCAGTATCATATCCACCACAAGGGGGTCAGACTCACCTGAATGCTGACTTCCTTTCTTGGGTGGGGTTCCCGGATATGGCAGTTGTGCAACAGGCATGGTTGAGCTGAGTGGGAGGGTGTGTGATGGGCTATATAGGAAGTTACCCGTCCCTCTCCAAAAGGATTTTCAGCACTCCACCTTAAAAGAGTCTGAAACTCAGAACTCAGGGCTGGGAGGACATGACTTAGACAAAGAGATTAAGAAGCCAGCTGTGTGCACAAGGGAGAGGAGAGGCCCATGGAGAGAGAAACTCCTTCCAAGCAGGGTTGGGAGAGGAGTCTGACTGTGAGGTAGGAACTGGGAATCACACTTACAAACACCAAAGCCCAAGTGACTACCTGGACTTTGGGCTGAGCTGAAATCTGCCTTTACTTTATGGGTTAGGGGAAGGGCACTGAGAACCAGCCTATGAAGGTAACAGGCTGGAGAATGATGACTGTGTAGCTGAAGGACAATAAATGTAGTTTTGTTTGGCCCTGAACTGTTGCTTGTCTGCTATTTTAAAAGCCTCTTGCCATCGCACGCTATGCTATCCCTCACTGAGCAACCCTTGTTCTCACTCTGCCTACTGGAGTGGGGTTGGGAAGATCTCCATCTGCAATTCCCCTAGGGCATTCTCCACAGAAAAATAAACTTACAGTCTTAGTTCTCTGGCTTCATGTGGCTTCATAATGGTCCATAACTTCTGATATCATGCCATGCAATTCAGGTAATACCAGTTCCATAGGCTTGGACATTTCCTGCAGGGTAGCTGGCTTGAAGAGAAGTAAGTTCTAAGCTGAGTTGTTATAGGTCCTTTGGGTCTGCATAAAGTACTGCTCATATTCCCATGGAGGCACATCAGCCACACCCTCTTCCTTGGTTGTTCAGAAACTACCCACTCACTGGATCAACCCATTTGCCTTACATGCTGCTCTTCCTCTAGGGAGGGTTTTCTAATTCCCATCCTAGATTTCCCATTACTCTTCCGATTAGGGTATAGCCTGGATCTCCCCTCCCCCAGGGGATGATGGGCCCAATATTCAGCAATTACAGCGCGTAGCCATTCCCGCTGAACACAAAACCTGGATATTCAATGTGGGGGCCATATCCAGCCACCAGCATTGAATATCCAGGTCAGCCGCATAGCCTGGAAGCTAATCAGGCAGTGGTGTTATTGAGCTCAATATCACTGTTGACCAGTTAATGACAGGTACTGCCCCAGAACACCCTGATACTAATCAGTTAGCATTGGGGCATATAGCAGTGATACCAGGGGATATTCAGCAGCACTAAACGTGTTAGTGCCGCTGAATATCCCTCTTAGAGGCATTCACATGGTTTACAGGTTTAGTAGTACATGGTTACAGGTTTAATATCTCATGCCTTTCCTGTAGTAGATCAAGACAAGTTGCATTCAGGCATTATAGGTATTTCCCTGTCCTTGGAGGGCTTAGAATCTAAAGTTGTACCTGAGGCAATGGAGAGTTAAGTGACTTTCCCCAGGCCACAAGGAGTGCCAGTGGGATTTGAATGCTGATCTTTCTAATCCCAGGTTGCTGCCCTAACCACTAGGCTACTTCTCCACTTAGCCAATCAACCCTAGAAAACTCATAGCTGCTTCTTGGTTCTAGGCAGGGGAAGCTTTTTCACACTTTGCACTTTATCCAGCATTGATCTTACTTCTCCGCCCCCCCCCCCCCCCCCAACACACACACATGATACCCTAAATATTTCACTTTAGTTTGAGCAAATGAACATTTCTTATGATTAATCGTGAGCACAGAGTCCTAAATTGAGAAAGGATGGCTAGGTCAATCTGGAGCAAAAATGACTATGTCATCCATCTAGGCTGCAGCATATTCCTCATGTCCCTTTAGAATGATATCCACTAGCTGCTGACAAGTGGCCATAGGTCCATGGAGCACCAATAGCAAATGTTTGATTTGATACAAAACTTTGGGAGTGCTGAAAGCTGTTTTAGCTGTAGAAGAAGGGGTTAAAGGAATTTACCAGTATCCCTTGGTTAAGTCCAGAGTTGTGAGATACTTAGCTGTATCAAACTGATCTAAGACTTCATCAAGCCAATATTGCATTTACTTGATGGAAGTTAATACAAAATTGCTGTGCCCCATCTTCCTTGGATACAAGAACTTCTTGGCTAGACCATGGGCTCTGGAACTTTTCTATTACCCCCATTTCTTCCTCTGTCTTGTGATCTCACTTTTCTTTGCCTCCAGCAGCCAATTTAGCCTTAGCTGGTCTACCTTCCTAGGTGAGGTCAATATCTCAAGCTACACTAAGTGTGATTTGCCAAAAATAGAGGGTATCACATCATGTAATTATTCTAATAATTTTCAAACCTCCCCTTTATGACTGGGACATAAATCTGGGTTCACTACCACCTGCCCCCCTTTTCTTCATTTCGGCTAATTGGAGCTGAAAATCTTCCTCTCTTTCTTCCTTAAGAACCATGACTAATCCCCTCTCTTGCTAGATTACTGTAATAATTTCTCTACTATCAGAGGTCCTTTCCACCATATGGTGACCTTATGGGAGAAGAGAAAACAAGCACAAGCCCCTTCTGTCACATCTCGAATCTCAGCTCCCATAAGGTCTTTTGCTTTTCTTGACTCTTCCTTAGATTATCTTGTGTTACTTTGGTGGCCCATTGCATGTATTTCTTTTAACCCACTCAGGTATGATACTACATTAAGGGATTCAGTTTCTACCTTTCCACACTATTCTTTCAGAATGTCCAGAAATCCTTTTTGGGGTTGGCCATACCAAAGTTTGAAGGGTGCTAATCTCAAGCAATGCCTGGACACTTTCTCTAGCTGTGTATATAACAAAGGGTAGCAATTGGTTCCAATTTCCCATATTACCATCCTGCCCTCTCCTGAGCATATTCTTAAGGGCATGGGGATGGTAAGCCTCACTTTTGATATAACGGATCCCAAAGGTTTCCCTTACCTGCCTTAGGATACCAGAAATAAAGTTAGTGCCCTTATCAGTAAGAACTTCCTGGGAAAATCTGAACTGACTGAACAGATTTATTAGTTCACATACTTTGACCTTGTCTGAAATTGATCTTAAAGCAAATGCCCAAGGGAACTGAGTAGCATGGTCAAGAATAACCAGGATATTTATATTCTCTTATATACTGTGCTATTCTGCATCAGTGTGGTTTACATTGAACAAACTGAAATTACATTGAACAGGGCATTATAACTTGGAGATAACTATTTGACAGGGAACATGGGCTATGGAGGGTTAAGTGGCTTGCCTGAGACCACAAGGAGCACCTGTGGGACTAGAAACCCCAGTCCTTCTAGTCCAAGGTTTGCTGTCCTCTAGTGGGATTTGAACCTCTGACCTTCTGGCCTGAAGTACCTTGCCCCAACCACTAGGCCACTCCTCCACTCCCTCCACTAAATGTGCATACATTTAGCCTTGATTGCTTTTCTCTAAAGGGAGAAATATGTCCTTTGCCACCCAAGAAAGTCACTTTCATTAGTATGTTGCCCACAACTTTCTGACATGGGTCACAGCTACTACAGAGCTCCTATACTTTACTTTACACTCCTGTCCAGAAACAGCATTCCAAAATTTGAGTTAAGGTGTTACCTACCACTTTATGTCCAGATAAGGGATGTTTGTGGGTGATTTTCAACATTATAGGCCTAGAGGCCTGAGGGATGACCAGCTGTGTTCTGGTTTATTTTCCTATCCTATCCTTAATCTCTTTGTAAAACAAGCCATCCTTGATACAAACACTAGGATAGCCTAATTGAGGTTCCTCTTTAGCTCTAGTAAAACTTATTTTAGGGTAGGATCCGATGCCTGATCCTGATGAAATGTGGGAAACTTAACCAACACTTCCCTCAAAGATTTAGGACATAGAGTTAGTCCTTGCTGCCATATCTAACTGGGGCACCCACTCCCTTTTCTCCATTTCCCTCTGCTATCTTCTTTCCTGGGCTGTCCAGGAAACTCAGTTACCACTCCCACTTCAAAAGGGAAAATTTCCCCTATAGTTTATTTGGGGTCCCTTTCATATCCCTCAGAAGCTACCTAAAATTAAGTAGCCACATTTCCCACTGATGGGTTAAAGGCAGACGGGAGACCTTTCCAATCTCTCCCTAATACAAAGTCATTAATGGAGCACTGGTAAAATGGCCATGGCCAGCTAATAGGTCTTTGCTCTATACTATACCCATACGGGGTCATTCCAAGCCACAAATAGTGGGGGGACGTCCATCCCCACTATTCGTCCCCCTCTGCATCCCCAGCTAAACTCCCTATATGAACAAGGTGTTTGCACGGGGAGGCTAGACAGGGGCAGAAAGGGGGCGGAGTTAGGGCTGGCAGTGGGCGGTCCGCGTCCTCAGAAGTACAGGGCCGATTCTGATGCTGGCCTGGTACATCTGAGGCTGATGGGCTGAACAGAGAACTTATTCTTCCTCTGAGGTGGAATAAGTTCCCCAGATGGCATGGGATGGCTGGCCTGGGCAGTGGAAGGGCTCGGAGGGGGTGCAGGTGATTCCCCACAGTCCAACCCTGGCTGCGGGGAATTGCAAAAAAGTTGGAGGCCGGGGATCATGGCTCCTGAATGGAGCCATGGTGCCATGGCAGCCAGACGCCATAAGCCATGGCTCCATTCAGGAGCCTTGACTGAGGAAGCCATGTAGAGGCCTGTACGTGCAGGCCGGCCGCAATCAGGTCTCGGCCTGCATGTACAGGCCTAGTCGCAATTCTGATCCCGCTGGGCTAGACATGCCCCGCAGGATCAAAATCGCGTCTACACCTGTGCATCCAATTCCGATCGGCCACACAGGGGCATGGATGTCCTGTATAGATGTGGCCCATACCCTAAGAAGGGGATAGGGAATAGTAGCTCCATGAATGCAATATAACCATAGAAATATGACGGCAGAAAAAGACCAAATGGCCTATCTAGTCTGCCCTTCCATATCAACCACTACAACAGTCTACTTTTTTCCTTTAGAGACCCTCTGTGTTTATCCCATGCTTTTTTGAATTCAGATACTGTCCTCTATTTTTATCTTTATTGTAGGGCTTGATATACTGTCCAAGCAAAGCATCAGAGCGGTGTACAATTAATAGGACTGCAGGTAAAGAAAGAAAGGAACACCATTCTTTAGACAGGAAAGAAACAGATGGAGAGACAGACAGAAAATAAGAGAAAAAATGCATCAGACTGACATGGAAGTGGAGGTGGGTATCAACTAAGGGAAAAAAGTCCTAGGGGTTGGGGAGAGGGAGGTCAAAGGCAAGGTGGAAGAGGTGGGTCTTGAGCATAGCCTTGAATTGGGAAATGAGAGTTCAGTGTGGAGGGCATGTGGCAGGGAGTTCCAGAGTGTGGAGCCCAAAAAGAAGAATGCAGAGTCCTCATCTCTACCACCACCACTGGGAGACTATTCGACACATCTATCACTCTTTCCGTAAAGAAATATTTTTGCATATTACTCCCGAGTCTATCCCCTTTCACCCTCATCCTATGTCCCCTCATAGCAGAGCTTGCTTGCAATCAAAAGAGGCTCTCCACCTGTGCATTTATGCCACGGTGGTATTTAAATTTATTTATTTATTTATTTAACAATTCTTATATACCGCGCTATTTCTCATCAGTGCGGTTTACATCGAAACAATAAACACTTGGACATACAAATAGTCCTACGTTTACATAAAACAGGAATTTGAACATGGATTAACTGGGGAAACTATATACATTTGAGATTTAGCTACAGGTAGTTAACAGGTTGGGCTCGTAAGAAGGTTTTGCTGTCAAGTTTAGCTTACAGCGTGTTTGTACTCTGTTGGTAAAGAAAAGTTAGAGAGCTGTAATATCGTATGGGGTAGAATTAGATTGTAGTTTTATTGTGAATGTAGTTTCAATTGCCATATATGAGTGAGTGTGTGGGTGGGTGGGGATCACCAGGCTGTGTAAAGTGCATGAGGAACAGGTGATGTTTGATGGCTTTTCTAAACTGCATGAGGTCTTTGATTGCTCTTATGTTAGAAGGGAGTTTGTTCCAACATCTGGGGGCATAGCTTGTAAATGCCATATTGATGGTTGATTGGTTAAGTTTTATAGAATTGCTTGGTATGACTAGGGTGTTTGCCGCAAGAGCTCTTCTGGATCTGTTATTGGGGGTATGAATGAGTAGATCAACAATTGAAGAGAGTGATGTCTTATTGAATGCTTTAAAGGTAATGAGGAAGGTTTTGTATAAGATTCTATAGTTTATTGGGAGTCAATGAAGCTCTTTTAGTATAGGTGAGATGTGGTCCTTCCTGGATGCTCCGCACAGAACACGAGCCGCTGCATTCATGGCTAACTGAAGTGGGTTGAGGGTATTCTTTGGGAGGCCATATAGTATTATATTAGCGTAGTCAAAGTGAGGTGTTACTAGGGCTTGGAAAACTGTTCAAAAGTCATCGGTTTCCATCATGGGTCTCAGGTGGTGGAGGGTTTTGATTTTGAAGTATATAGATTTTACTGTTCATTTGATGTGGTCTTTGAAGTCCAAGTGTTGGTCTAATATTACTCCTAGATAGCGTATGTTGGATTTGACCGGAAGTTCTGCATCTCTAACTTTTAGTGTTGATGGCGGGGAGAAGTCTTTGTTCCGTGTGACAAATAGCACTTCTGTCTTCTTGAAATTTATACGTAGATTCTGACTGAAGAGCCAATCTGTAATTGCATTGAAACACTTAATTAACATTGTGAGATCTGGTATCTGAAATGTTATTAGGTTATGGTCGGACCAGGGGACGGGGGTGACAGTTAATTCAATTTGGTCTAGTCTGCTGGTGTCACAAGGTGGGACGAAGATTAGATCTAGGAGGTTACCTTGTTGGTGAGTGGGATCTTTCACGGCTTGTTTATAGCCTAGGTTTGACATTGACTCTAGGAAGGTGATAGCTAATTCTTGCTGGGTGGAGGCAAGATTAAAGTCTCCCATCAACCAGTTTGTTTTGTGTGTGTTTTGAGGGTTACAGGCTAGGTCAATCACATCAGAGAGTTCATCTGACGAAGCGCCAGGTGCCCTGTAGATAAGATTTATAGTGTTAAATTTGTTGGTGATTGTTAATATATTCAGGTGTTGTGTGCTCTTAGTGAAGTTAATCCGGTATTGAAGTGCAGTTTTGGCTAGGATGAGTACACCACCTCCTCTTCTGCTATCTCTGTTGCATGTGTAGATCGAGAAGTTGGTAGGAGTGATTTGGTTTAGTAGAGCATTATCAGCATCTGACAACCATGTTTCTGTTACCAGTAGGATGTCTAGGTTGAGATTTGAGAGTAGATCTATGATGGCAGGCCATTTGCTGCGGGCTGAGCGTGCATTGATGAGTGCGCATTTGAGGGTTTGTTGATTTTGTTTTTCCTTCAGATTTGTTGTTGCTGTGGGTTCAAGAGTGGCATAGAGTAAGTGTGACTGTCTTTTGTAGTAGGGATTTGGGGGTGGTTGGTGTTGGTTATGGTAATATTTCCTACTTGTGTTGAGAAGTAGTGGGATAGGGCTACAACCCTGTGTAAGAGCAGTAGCTTCATAAAAAGTACTGGTCAGGGTGTAAATTAGAGTGAGAGTAAGCAGAGATATAGCCATATTTGTGATGTGTTGGATGTGTCTGGGTACATTAATGAGAGTTGTAGTCAGTGTGTTTGCTTCTGAGAGCGTTTGGTGAGGTTAATTGGTTGAGTATCGACTTTTCAATGTAGAAAATCTTTCTATAGCTACTATTGGTCTCTATGTGTGTCACTATCTGTGATTCCTTAACAACTCGATTTGTTGCTAGAATGAGATATTACAAAGTCATTTGTGAAATTAATATAGTAGTGAATTGCAAACACAGACTAGGATCAGTAAATATGCATTGGTCATCTAAACGTGACTAAGTCAATTCAACTTGTAGGTCTGTAGGCTGATGAATAGTTGGGCTGTCCTCCTTAGGCAGGGTGGACTGGAGGCGTTTTCATGTCTCTTTGTTGTAGGGTACACGTTATCCCTGGAGTGAGCCTATTACTAGTGTCTGCCGTCTGGAGCTGGATAGTTGCTGGCAGGTTAGCAGGAGCAGGAGTTACGTGTGCCCTTCCCCTCGGGCCCGCGCCTAAGGGCCACACCAAAGGGCCCTCTGATGAGGCCCTCAGGTGTGGGCGCACCCGATGGCGCTGAACTTTAACTCCGGATGGCTGCCCCGATTGGGCAGTGATGGCTGCTGCTCCTCCCGCTGCTGGAGGCTCGATCCCCCGATGGGGAGAGCTGAGGATGGTGGCGGGAGAGTTCTTTTGTTGTGTGCCCGATGGCGCTGAACTTTAACTCCGGGTGGCTGCCCTGATTGGGCAGTGATGGCTGCTGCTCCTCCCGCTGCTGGAGGCTTGATCCCCCGATGGGGAGAGCTGAGGATGGTGGCGGGAGAGTTCTTTTGTTGTGCGCCCGATGGCACTGAACTTTAACTCCGGATGGTTGCCCCGATTCGGCAGTGATGGCTGCTGCTCCTCCCGCTGCAGGAGGCTTGATCCCCCGATGGGGAGAGCTGAGGATGGTGGCGGGAGAGTTCTTAAATGTCTCTATCATATCGCCCCTATCCCACCTTTCCTCTAAAGTATACATATTAAGATCCTTAAGTTTGTCCTCATATGCTTTATAATGAAGACCATTAACCATTTAGTAGCCACCTTCTCTACCGTCTCCAACTTGTTTATATCCTTTTGAAGGTACGGTCTCCAAAATTGCACACAATACTCCAAATGAGGTCACACCAAAGACATACACAGAGGCACTATCACCTTTCTTCTGCTGGCCATTCCTCTCCCTATGCACCCAAGCATCCTTCTAGCTTTCACCGTTGCCTTTTCTACCTGTTCAGCTTTTTTAAGATCATCAGACACAATCATGCCAAGCTCCCCCTCTTCTTTTGTGGACAGAAGTACTTCACCCCCTATACTATATTGCTCCCTTGGCTTGCTGCAGCCCAAATGCATGAGTTTGCATTTTTTAACATTAAATCTCATCTGCCAAATTCTAGACCATTCTTCAAGCTTAGCTAGATCCCTCCTCATGTTATCTACACCTTCCTGGGTATCTACTCTATTGCAAATTTTGGTATCATCCACAAAGAGGCAACCCTTACCCGACTACCCTTCTGCAATATCACTAACAAAGATGTTAAAAAGAATCGGACCAAGAACAGATACCTGGGGCACACCACTAGTAACCTCCTTCTCCTCAGAGTGAGCTCCATTTACCTGTGCCCTTTGTCGCCTCCCAATTAACCAATTTCTAACCCAAGCAGTTACTTTAGGGTCCATCCATAGGGTGCTCAGTTTGTTTATAGTCGCCTGTGTGGAACGGTATCAAAAACTTTACTGAAATCTAAATACACCATATCTAGAGTTCTCCCTTGATCCAACTCTCTGATCACCCAGTCTTAGAAATAATCCATGCTGCTTTGGATCTGGTAATCCATTGGACTCCAGAAACCTCACTATTTTCTCTTTCAGCCGCACTTTCAATAATTTATGCACCATTGAGGTTAAACTAACCAGCCTGTAGTTTTCAACCACATCTTTACTTCCGCTTTTGTGTAAAGGGACTACATGTGCCTTTCTCCAGTCCTCTGGCACCACTCCCGACTCCAACAAGGCATTGAAAAGGTCAGTCAGTGGAGCTGCTAGAATGTTCCCAAGTTCCCTCAGTATTCTCGAGTTTATCCCATCTGATCTCATTGCTTTGTCTACTTTAAGTTTAGCTAGTTTCTCATGAACACAGTCTTCTAAAAATTGTTCAAGATGCCCCTCGCTTCTGTTCCTGTTTGTGGGTGTTTTCTGAGGTCCTGCTCCTGGTTCTTCATCTGTGAACACAGAACAGAAATATTTATTAAGCAATTCCACTTTATCCTCATCAGCTTCTACATATTCCTCCCCTTCATCCTTGAGTCTGACAATGCCAGTTTTGCCCTTCCTCTTCTCTCTAACATATCTGAAAAATGTCTTAACCCCTCCCCCCACCCCTATCTTATTGCATTGGCTATTTCCTCTTCTTTTTGAATCTTTGCCTTCCTGACTACTTTCCTAGCTTTAAGTTTTTCCAAATATAGATTTATTTATTTATTTAATATCTTTTCTATACTGCGCTCTTTAAAATCAGTGCAGTTTACAGGCAAACAATAATCTGTAGAGTGCGGTAGAAACCTGCACTGTACATTACAATGAACAAGTGGTGTAGCTTGGGAATAACATGGGCAACTATATACAGACTGGGCACTCAGGTCACAAACAGTATTGACCAGAGTTGCTTAGCAACTATTTACAAGAATAGATAGCTATATACATGTTGTTATTTACAGATGCCTGTCTTCCTCTCTTTGTGATCTCTTATATTCACATCTGTCCTTGAAAAGCATAATCACATTTTCTTTTCTTTTGCAAGATCTTTTCCTGGAAACCATGGATTGGCTTGCCCTGGAATCTAATAGAGTCTGCAGAGGCAGCCCCTCTACTATCACCTCTTCTTTAATTTCATGAAAGGGATTTCTCATGGCATTCCCTGTCTTATCAGACTTACCCTTCTGTTGCATTGCCTTTTCAAATGACCTTTCTCTCTACTGTGCTATGTTGCGGGTTGATTTTCAAATGGAACCACCCTGCTTCTGAGACATTACACTTATCTGTATATATGGTGCTGTATTTATTATATATTATATTATTATGGGAGTGTATATATGGACACAAATAGAGGTTGACTTATTTTATGTTACTTTTGATTAAAGCACAAAGGACTCAGGTTTACACCTTAGTAAACATGCCCCATAAAAGACATTCCAGATATGGGTGTCATTTTAAAAATAGTTTTATTAAATAATCTCTTAAGGACAAAAAGGGCAAAGATACAGATTCCAATGCAGTAGAAGAGTATACAGACATGGAAGGCAGAATATGGATGAAATTCTCTAAGATATAGTAACATTGTATATGACAGCAGATAAAGACCAATATGGTCCATCTAGTCTGCACAGTAAGGTGGCTAGAGTGGTTGTAACAGCTGCTCCGTGCATGTCACCCTTCTCTATTAAAAGATTTTTAGGTTTGCTTTGATTTCATCATCTTGCTATAAAGGGATCCACTGTGTCTGTCCCATGCCATTTTGAATTCTGTCACTGTATTTGCCCCCACCACCTCCATTGGGGGGGCATTCTATATTCCTCTGAGATAATCTCCTTCCTTTCCTCTAGACTTTAGAGCTTTTTAAATCTTGACCCCAAGGGCCTTTTTATATCTGTTGCTGCAGGAATTGAATCACTCTCCTCCTCTAAATTATCTTCTACTCTTCTTCTTTTCTAGAGTCCTCTATACTCCTACTGTAGATAAAGCACCAATGGGGCAGCTTTATCCTTTTCTTCTCTTCTTTTTCAATCTCCCTTTGGAACACTAAGGACAATTTATATCACCTTTGCTAGACTCCTCTGTCAGGTCCCCTGCTTCCACCAACACTTTCTGGCCTGTAATTAGACTCAGGACTAGTACAAAATATCTTTCTTACTCTATCTCTTTCATCCAAGGTTTACTTCTAGGAATAAGCCAGTGGGCTGCTGTTCTCTTCAAAGTCATCAGCTCCACAGAGAGATACGAGACACGTCTTTAGGTTCTTTCCCTCCAAAACTCAAGAAAAAAACAGAGTTGAGACTCATGAGAGGTAACAAACATCTCTTGCTCTTCTCACTTCTTAGCAATTTCTAGGGGAATGACTGAAAATCCTTTTCAGCTCTCTAAACCAACCATCGAACTATGGTCATTCCTACAGTACAGTACCACTCTGGTCATTCCTGTAGGGATGCACCTGAGAATATGGCTTATTCCCTCCTACACTCACTTGCTGTATACATTTCATGTGATAATGAGTGGGGGTGCATAGTTTACTAATAAGGTAATGGGGGACTCATATATTTTTAATATCACTACTCCTTTATCACTACCCTTATATTACTTAGAACATTTTCCATCTCTCTTGATATTTAAATTTCCTATGGTTATTGCAATACGCTGTACATTCCTTGATAGCCCTCATTCACCGCCACGACTTCTTTCTTCCCCCACTGACTTCACCATTCTCTCTCACTGTTGGTCCTCATTCCAGCCCATTACTTCAACTACCCTGCTTAAGGTTCTTCAATCTTCACATAAAACCACATGCCGTTCTGATGCCATCCCCTCATCATGGATCACAGAACCCTCATTAGCCCTCCTTTCTTTCATACTTACCATCCTTAACTTTAGTCTCACATCCAGTATCTTTCCCTCTCTTTGGAAGCATGCCCTTATCTGCCCTATTCTCAAGAAACAGTCCCTAGCTCCAGATGCCCTAGCCAATTGGTGTCCCATCTCAAATCTCCCGTTCCTCTCTAAAATCCTCGAGAAGTTGGTCTCTGCACAGTTATCTTCTCACCTTGACTCTACTCACTTCTTACACCCCCACCAGACAGGATTTTGATCAGGCCACAGTACAGAAACCATTCTCACATTCCTACTTAACGAAGTCCACACTGCACATGACAAGGGTGACATTTCACTTGCATTTTCTCTAGACCTGTCCTCGGCTTTTGATTTGGTGGACTATTTACTTCTATTCTTTTGTCTCTCCGATTGTGGGCTCTGGGGTTCTGTTCTTCACTGGTCCCAGTCTTTTTTGTCATCTTGTACTTTTTCTATAGTCTGTGGTGTGACCTCCTCTCCCTCACCCCTCTTATTTATTTATTTATTTGACAGTTCTTATATACCGCACTATTTGTTATCAGTGCGGTTTACATAAAACAGATTTTTACTCAGACATTTAGGACATGTCTTGAGTTTACAAATAACAGGGAATGTAACATGGACTTACAACTGGGGTAAACTATGTACATCTGTGGTGTCCCCCAGGGATCTGTTTTGGAACCCCTTCTGTTCAATGTTTTTCTGGCTCCATTGCACTAATAATACAACAGTTCTGCATCTCTGCTTATCTTTATGCAGACGACATTTTCTTCTTTTCCACACAAATTCACACTCTCCTTACTTGACCTCTCTAAATTCCTGTTTATCTGTTGTTTCTAGTTGGCTTTCCACCAACCACCTACATTTTAATCCCTCCAAATGTTTTGCTATCTGGTTTATCTTTAATACTCCTTGTCTCTCTGTAGCTCCGCTCCTCGCTCACTCTCCAGTCTCCATAGTTCAGTCCCTCCATTACCTCGGCATCATCTTGGATTCCTCCTTAACATTTTACAATCACCTCTCTTCTTTGGTTCAGTGGTCTTTTTTCTCCTTGCATCAGATCCGTGCCCTCTGTTCCTTTCTTGACTCACACTCCCTCACAACTCTCCTTCTATCACTGGTGATTTCCAGGCTAGATTACTGCAATGGTGCACTTGCCAGTCTTTCCTACTACCAACTTTGTCGTTTGCAACTTTTTCAAAACAGAGCTGCACAGATTCTTACATATTCTTCTAACCACGACCACATAATGCTCATTCTGGTTCACCTCCATTGGCTCCCAATAAAGCATTGCATTGATTACAATATTCTTACTACAGCCCATTGGGCAATCCACACAGGACTCCCACAATACTTAATAGACCTCCTCCCATTTCATACTCCTCACTACACAACCATCATTTGGCACTTCCTTCAGTCTCCCAAACATACCTGAAGCAAATATGACATTCTGCTTTCTTTTTCCTGGCCCCTTCTTTATAGAATTCTTTACCCACCACCCTATGCTCAGAGCTCTCATTTCTCTATTTCAAATCCATGCTTAAAACCTATGTATCTTTTACAGCTTGCTTTTGACTTGTCTCCCTCAACTGCCTAGTTAACTGCTCCCAACCCTCTTTGACCTCCTCTGTTCTAAACTGTCCTGTCAGTAAATGGCATTCCTTTCTTCTCTTCTATACAGCCATTTTTATAAAAATTGTACACCGCTCTGATGCCTTGTCACCTAGGGTGGTATATGAAATGATTAATAAAGATAAAGATAATGCAGTCCTTAAAAATCCAGAACCATTATTTCATAGTTCATTGTACTAACCCAATCATAAAGTAACATAATATATGATGGCAGATAAAGACCAGTGTGGTCTATCTAGTCTGCCCAGTGAGATGGCTAGAGTACAGTTGATTTATTTATTTATTTATTTATTTAGTAAACACTTATATACCGCTACTTCCAGCAATCAGAAGCGGTTTGATTACATCTTTGGGATTTGTCAATAATCAAGACAGAAAGGTTGGGGCATATATACATAGTTCAGAGGTAAAACACAGCACACAGAATAGGGTTAACATAATTTTACAAAAGAGCTTGTACTTTACATATTTACATATAACTAATCACTTCATCTTTTATCCCTCTGGGATTCACATCTGGTTGTAGTGACCTTGGAACAGATGCGTTTTTAATTTCTTCCTGAAATCAACTATGTCTTTAATTGCTCGCAGCTCATGTGGTAGGTGGTTCCATAAGGTTGGGGAAGAGAATGAGAATGCTCTGCGGCTAGTACTGGCTTTTACATGTCTGATGATGTTTGGAACTTGTAGCGTGTCTGAGTTGATAGTTCTCCTGTCTCTGGTGATAGGTTGCATGCAGATAAGGGTGGAGAGGAATGATGGGGCTAGGTTATGTATGAGTTTGAACGTTGTTACCAATTGTTTATATTGTATCCTGGCAGCAATGGGTAGCCAGTGTAGCTCGATCAATACGGGTGTAATGTGCTTAGTAACGCTTGATCGCATGATGATCCTCGCCGCCACATTTTGTGCCAATTGATGTATCTGCCGCTCCATGCAGGTCACTCCCTTCTATTTATTCAAGTATAAAAGACATTTAAGTTTCTTTTGATTTTATCCTCTTGCTATAAAGGGATCCACAGTGTCTTATCACATGCCATTTTGAATTCCCTCACTGTATTTGCCCCCACCACCTCCATTGGGAGGACATTCCAAGCAACCAACTTCTTTTCAGTGAAAAAGTATTTCCTGACATTGCTGTTAAGTTTACCTCCTTGAAATTTCATTTTATGCCCTCTACTTTTACAGCTTCCCCTTCTTTAAAAAAGGTTTGCTTATTCATTAATACCCCTTAAATATTTAAACATCTGTATCTTATCTCTCCTATCCCTCCTCTCCTCTAGGCTATACATATTTAGGTCTTCAAGTCTCTTCTAATTCATCTTCTGGCGCAGGTTTCAAATCATTTTGGTCATCTTTCTCTGAACCATTTCAAGATATGGTCTCCAAAACTGAACACAATGCTCCAAACAACTTGTACAAGGGCATTAATACCTCCTCCTTTCTGCTGGTTATTGTTCACTGTATGCAACCCAGCATCCTTCTGGCCCTGGCTATGTCTTACTACATCAAAGGCTAACACACCTTGTTAATGAAGACGTGCAGTATATTTACAAACAAAGCAGGGATACTTATTCAGAAAGGCAAGTAATTCTCTTAGTTACACATGAGTAGTTAGAAAAGATAACTAGAAAGCAATTAGAATACTGATAACTAAAAGCACTTAATTACAGAAGAAAAAGATGAAAGCTAATTACAGAAGAATAATACTTCACCGAAAGAGTTCTACTTCATCTCCTGTCATACTTCGATTGAATGGATCCCTGATTCAACCAGACAAGAGAGACTTCTCAATCAGGAGTTTCTCTAGGCAATGAGTCCATTCCTAGAAGAAATCCATCTGTTTCTCTGTCTAGCTGAAAACAGGTACCCATTTTATTAAGTTGTATTTCCTATCATGTGACATACACGTAGTATAGGGTCAGTTATCCATTAAGCACATTCAAGACACTGGCCAGGTGTTTGACAATGCTCAAGGGACCCCCCCCCCATGGTTTTAGAAGCTCAAAACCTCTACATTATAATTGATGAGTTCTTATCCTGTCTACATTGGCTAGGAGAATTGTTTCCAAGGCTAGGTGAATTGTCCTTTTTGTCCTCTTTAATGGGTCTCCATTTGCTAGGAGAAGGACTCCTAGGTGAATTGTTCTTTTGTCCTCTCTAATGGATCTCCATTCATTTGCTAGAAGAAGAACTCCTCCCTGATCTCCCAGTATCTTTCTGTAGTTATGTAAATTGTTTCAACAGTTTCAAGTACCCCTATTTCAATGGTTTCTTTTACCCCTTACCTACTGTTGAGGCATATTCACTGCTGAGGCATATTCAATAGTGGCATAATCAATAGTCAAAATTCATCTGTACCACATTCGGTCCTTTGACTATTGATTGTACCTATAAGATACTGGTAACATTGTGGGGACCCCTCCCTGGTCTTTCAGGTATCCCTCAGGCTAGATGTGTAAGCAGTTTCTCACCAGACTGCAAATACAGCTTTGATCTCTGGGTTAGCAAGCTGGCTCAGCATGATTTCTCACATGAAGAATGGCTCAAAAGTTGAATTTCCTTGCAAAGTTCAATATTCCTTGCTGATCCAAATAAATCTTTAATTAGCAATATATTCCACCCGTGGATCAGTAAGGATATTGTACATTAGCAGTGGCTGAATTGCCTTTGTAATTCATTTGGAAATACAATAATAATAACATGGGATAAAGCATAGTGGATAACATTAAGTTAAATGCTTGAGGGGACAAGAAGTCACGGTATAAATTAGGTGACATTTTTCCAAGATATCTAATATACCATTCCCACCGGCATTACAATTGCCAAAGCCAAATGGCTTGTAGATCTCAGTTACTTTTACCAGTTCCCCATGCAGTGGTGGACTCATTTCACCTGCATATTCAGGACTTTTTCTACTGTATATCTGCCCCATGGATTTCAATCTACTAGTTATATATTGAGGGTAGTGGAACAAGTGGTGAGGGATTAACAACCTCAATCATATTGCAACTACTTCTCCCTCCACCAGCTATGAATCTGGTCTTGGATATTTTACCCAAACGTTTACACTATTGACCACCTG
This sequence comes from Ichthyophis bannanicus, assembly GCA_033557465.1. Classification (NCBI taxonomy): domain Eukaryota; kingdom Metazoa; phylum Chordata; class Amphibia; order Gymnophiona; family Ichthyophiidae; genus Ichthyophis; species Ichthyophis bannanicus. The sequence continues at coordinate 272,947,800 of CM066038.1, read as the reverse complement.
TGGATTCAAAAAGTAGTTCGAGCAGGAGAAAGAGAAACCACAGCAATAACTAAGATCTGGGGAACAGGTGAAATAAGCAATTGGGCACATGATATTCGGCAGAAAAAATCGGAGATACTAAAATTACAGTTACTTTCCAAGGAAACAATAATAAAAGGATAACAATACATAAAACAAAAAATCATTCACAAAAGCCCCCAATCAGTCCAATAGCCCTCTTCCTATTTTCAGATAATTTGGTCCTGCTTCTCAGCAGTTCTTCAGGACTTTGTAGTATGCTTCACCTTTCTCTGAAGTTTAAGTTTGGTTTCTCTCAAAAGTTGAACCTCTCATTCTCATTGGTGGATATTTTGGCCCCTTTCTCAATGTGACACACTAATCCAGGTAGGGATGCCTTCACACATTTCTGCGGTGTGTAGTTCAGAGTTCTTGGGATGGTCTGTTCCATCTGGATTATGGCCAATTTGCTCTGCTGGAATCTCTGGATTGCAATTGGTGACATGGCTCCAGGCCTCATTCAGAAGAGCAGCACCAATATTAAATGAAAAGACTAAATATTCTAGATTAGATTTCTCACTGAGACAATGCAATGCGACAAACTTAATTTCATCCATATTTCTTAAGATCATAACTATCTCGTATGGTGTCAACTATGTCTCTCAGTTTGATAAACTCTGCCTCTCTATCACTGGAGATTCATCTGCTTGTAGGAAATACTCTATTGTGCTTCACATTATTAAATTACCTTCATCGTTTACCGTTCATCAGAGTCCTTTCCTTTTACCCACTTCATCCCTCATAACCTTTTGCATCACTTGCATCATTCCACCAACTACATACATAGGTCCTTCTCATGTTTTTTATACCATACTAATGTATCCTTATTTGGCAAGGCTGCTAAGAACATCAAACAATTGTTAAAAACTTAGTATTGGTGTAAACGAATGGTAGGCAGAAAATATAAATTTAGATTCTTCTCAATAAGCATAACAGTATGAGTAAACAGTGCCCCTTTCCCACTAACTTAATTGGTGTAGTTCTAAATGGACAAATGTGCTCATTCTCAATAGCAACTGTCTAAACAATCTAGGTAAAGTCCTTACAATATAAAACTATTATTTGCAACATTTTATAACATCAAACCCAATAGGAAAAAGTATGGCTTCTAACATGACAGCCACATATCTCTCACGTATGACTAGAGTCTATTATATACACTGTTCTCAGTGAGAGTGCTGTAGGAAACTTTTAAAAATACTTGGACTGATCTTGAAATTGCAGTTTCCACAAGGATTTGTGTAAGCTGCTCATTAATTATGGTGTCAAAAATAGATCGTTTTGAGGTGAGAGATCTAAGAGGGTACAAGGCATTGGTGGTTGGGCCTCATGGCGATACTTCTTCAGGTTCTTCTTGGCCTGCAAGGCATTTGTGGCTGGGCCTCATGGCGATACTTCCTCGGGTTCTTCTTGGCCTACTCTCCCCTGCCTATTCATGTCTCTTCAGAGGCATAAATATACAAGGTTCATGTTCTTCAGGCCTTGTGGGTCCTCGAGGAGTCTTAGAGCAGTCAGAATTCTGGTGGCCCAGATCATCACTCACCTTCTGCCCCTCTCTCTCTCTCTCTCTCTCTCTCTCTCATTCTTTTTCTCAAACCTCTCCTGGATCATTGCTAACAAGCAAGATTTGGTTTTGTCCAATCAACTCAAGTTAATGTTATTGTTTTTATTTGTAACTAACTTTACAAATATTCTCATATTTTCTGGGACCTCAGTTCCATCTTTCCACTAAATGTGCTTTATATACTTGGGAATAAAGCAATTTCAGATCAGCCTCTTTACAAAATTTCAGCAAACTTATTAATATTTACTCATCTTGTAATTGCTGTGTGTGTACTGGACCTCTGCATAATGTACTACTACAACAAGTGTATTTGGCAACATAAGTGCAAGTGTATAAACTAAAGAAAATTAATATCTCACAGTGCTGCAACATATATCTGTTTTCTCAGGAACTGTACTCCTGAAACTGAAATTTAAAACTTTCAAAACAAAGTACGCTTTTTCTCTGGACACCAACACGTAAAATTCAAATACAGAAAAACAGGTGAAATTATCCTAAAATCCCATATTGTGACAAATAAAACTGGAAAGATCAGTGTAGTTACTGTCCTGTTCATCAGTCATCAGTGCAGAGCTTAACAATGCAAAATAATTACCTTGAATCTTACAGTTCAGGAAACAGGCATTCTCAAATGACATGAAACTGCAAAGAGGTGAATTCAAAATCATGCTTTGTCACATTTAAATTAAAACCTTATACATAATACCTGAGACTGGTATCAAACTGATCTGAAAACAATGCAGCCATACTGGATATTTCTATAATATATGAACAATAATTATGCCCTCTATGAGGTGCTTGCCACAGTATATAAAATCCCTTTTAACTTTTAATTTTGTATATGCAGTCAAAACCAAATATAAGTACCAGAGATAAAATGCAAGCTGGATTACCTTTTTTTTTATTCACTCAGGATTTAAATCATTTTCAAGTTGTAATCTGGTAACTACTGGCTCAGAATGCCCCATTGTCCTGTCAGGGCTCTTAACCTCTACTTTGAAGGTCAAAGGAAAACAAAAACAGTTTCCTTAGTTTCATGCCTTGTTTGTTTGATCTAGTCACTTCAGCATCCAGGGACCATAAAATCTACTGGAGTAGCCAGTAATGAAAGAAATGCAGTATTTTCTGCAAACTAAAACATTTAAACAAAAGACAAATCAAAGCTTACAAGTGCTTTATGCCTAACAGCCTATCTGATCAGAATAAGGTGTTTCTCTTAAAACATTTCACTAAACTCTCCCCACTGGGTAGTTCTGAAAAGCAACATGCTTTAACAACAGCTTGGGAAAACCAGGGACCTTAAAAAAAAAAACAAGTAAAAAGTCTTCACTTCTTCATAATCTTATAAGGATTTTCTCCATAACAATCAATGCTAGCTCTACAAGATAGTCATTTTGTTTAAAGCACTGAACTAAACATCTTTGCATCACAAGGTTACATATTTTCCTAAACAGTTTTTTATTATTTTTAGATCTCTTTTCCTCGGCTGCAGATCCAGCTGCAGTCATTTCCCTTATCAATTTGAAATTGAATTTGTAAAGTCATAATAACATGACAAAACTGATCTTGTATCAGTGGGTCAGAACTAATCAAACAGAATTTCTTAGCATCACCATGATCTATCATTAATCTCTTATTTGATTAAAATCCTCCACAATATCTTCTAGATTAACTCCTCCAGGATTTTGGGGAGTACTCTGCACTTTCCTCCTATAAATTGGTTAGCAATAGACATGTGCATTTTATTTTTCTTTCTTTTTCCCCGTCTCTTATGGTATTTATACTCAGCCACCCTCTCAGCAACTTGTTGATAAATGTCTATTTTATCTGTCCGTGCAATCAAATCTATTTTGCTAGAATTTGTCTGATGCATCTTACAATATGCAGGCAACAAAAACCATCTCCTTCTCCCTAGCGTACTCAGTTATGTCCCTTTTTCAACAGGTATCTTTTGCAAGCATGTAAAAACATTCACAGGTTCAGCATAATCCCAATTCTCACTTAGTCTTGACCTGCAGGACCATTCTCTAGCTAGCATTTCATAAGATGCCTGATCCCAGCCGGGAATATTTACAATATTCACATCACTATTTCCTTTTCTTTTCAACATTGTCCAAGCCTTTTTTCGTACCCCACTTCTGGTACCAAAATGTCTTACTACATCAAAGGCTAACACACCTTGTTAATGAAGACGTGCAGTTTATTTACAAAGCAAGGATACTTATTCAGAAAGGCAAGTAATTCTCTTAATTACACATGAGTAGTTAGAAAAGATAACTAGAAAGCAATTAGAACAATGATAACTAAAAACACTTAATTACAGAAGAAAAAGATGAAAGCTAATTACAGAAGAATAATACTTCACCAAAAGAGTTCTACTTCATCTCCTGTCACACTTCGATTGAACGGATCCCTGATTCAACCAGAAAAGAGAGACTTCTCAATTGGGGGTTTCTCAAGGCAATGCGTCCATTCATAGAAGAAATCCATCTGTTTCTCTGTCTAGCTGAAAACAGGTACCCATTTTATTAAGTTGTATTTCCTATCATGTGACATACACGTAGTATAGGGTCAGTTATCCATTAAGCACATTCAAGACACTGGCCAGGTGTTTGACAATACTCAAGGGACACCCCCCCCCCATGGTTTTAGAAGCTCAAAACCTCTACATTATAATTGATGAACTCTTATCCTGTCTACATTGGCTAGGAGAATTGTTTCCAAGGCTAGGTGAATTGTCCTTTTTGTCCTCTTTAATGGGTCTCCATTTGTTTGCTTGGAGAAGGACTCCTAGGCAAATTGTTCTTTTGTCCTCTCTAATGGATCTCCATTCATTTGCTAGAAGAAGAACTCCTCCCTGATCTCCCAGTATCTTTCTGTAGTTATGTGAATTGTTTCAACAGTTTCAAGTACCCCTATTTCAATGGTTTCTTTTACCCCTTACCTACTGTTGAGGCATATTCACTGCTGAGGCATAATCAATAGTGACATAATCAATAGTCAAAATTCATCTGTACCACATTCGGTCCTTTGACTATTGATTCTACCTATAAGATACTGGTAACATTGTGGGGACCCCTCCCTGGTCTTTCAGGTATCACTCAGGCTAGATGTGTAAGCAGTTTCTCACCAGACTTCTCACATGCAGAATGGCTCAAAAGTTGAATTTCTTTGCAAAGTTCAATATTCCTTGCTGATCCAAATAAATCTTTAATTAGCAATACAGGCTACCAGCCTTGTCACCCCGAACTCCTTCTCCTGGTCTCTGCACAGCAACCTCTTGCTTCCTATTGCATATAGTTCCTTTGAATTTCTACATCCCAAGTGCATGACTCTGCACTTCTTCACATTAAATCTTAACTGCCAAGCATTAGACCATTCTTCCGGTTTTGTAAATCTTTCCTCATGTTGTCCACTCCCTTAGAGGAGTGAACAAAATATTTAATTATACTTTTGATGTTTGTATTGGTTTTTATGTATAGCTAATTGAATTCTACATGTCTTTGAGAAAGATGTGAATGGACAATAGTAGTGACTGAGCCCTTGATGATTATCATTACCACTCACAAATTACAATATTGTGCTTAAGCAAGTGTGTGCTATCATGTCTAATATATTCATTCGTAGGGAGCATATTCAACAGTGGGGTTAGGCTAGATAAACGTGCCTAGCTATCACCACTTTATTTAGCACCAGATATTCAATAACCTTCGACTGTGTAAAACATGAGGAACTCTGAGTCACATTAAGAAGCATGGGTATACCAGAACACCTGATCGTTCTCTTACACTACCTTTACATTGATCAAGAAGCAACAATTCAAATGGAACAAGGAGAAACAATATGTTTTCAAATCAGCAAAAGTGTGTGACAAGGCTGCATACTTTCCCCCTACCTGTTTAATTTATATGCAGAACAAATAATCAGAGAAGTAGGACTGTATGAAGACAACCAAGGTGTGAAGATAGGTGGAAGACTCAACCACAACCTTCGCTTTGCTGATGATACCACTTTACTGGCTGAAAGTGAAGACAATCTGAAACATTTTCTTCTAAAGATCAAGGAACATAGTCTTAAAATGAGCATGCATCTTAATGTAAAGAAGACAAAGATCCTGACAACTGGCAAAATCAATAAGTTCATCATTGATGGAGAAGAAATCGAAATAGTGGACAACTTTAACATACTTGGATCAACTATCATTACAAGCAGAAACAACAAGCAGCCAAGAAATTCAATGACACATTGCTCTGGGCAGAATGGCTATGAGGACCTAGACAAGATTCTCAAGAGCAGAGATGTCTCTCTCCATACAAAAATTCAACTCGTTCAAGCCATGGTATTTTCAATAACATCATATGGATGTGAAAGTTGGACAGTGAAAAAGACAGGAAAAAATTGATGCCTTTGAACTATGGTGCTGGCGAAGAATACTGTATATACCATAGACTGCCCAAAGAACAAACCAGTCAGTACTAGAGGAGATCAAACCTAAGCTTTTATTAGAAGCTCAGATGACAAGACTTTGACTTTCATACTTTGGACACATCATGCGAAGAGAGAGATCATTAGAGAAAGACATCATGCTTGGCAAGATAGAAGGTCAATGCAAAAGAAAAAGGCCAGCAATGAGATGGATCAATACAATAACAGCAGCTATTAGTGCCACTCTGTCAACAATGAGCCGCATGACTGAAGACTGAACACAGTTTAGAATAACTATTCAGAGGGTCGTCATAAGTCGACACCGACTAGACGGCACTTAACAATAAAAACATTCAATGGCAGAAAATATGCGGTTTCCAACACTGAACATCTGGGTTCACCATACAGCGACATATGCTGTCTGATTAATGGTTATATTCAGCCGCAAACTGGATAGCCAAAACTAGCTAAAGTTAGGACAGCTATTCAGTTGACCTACTTTAGCTGGTTTAGCTATATGGTTAGTTGCTAAATATTGTGGCTAACCAGATAGTGGCCATCACCACCCCTGATCTGCCCACAGACTGCCCCGTTTTAACCGAGTGCTTTTATGGCAGTCTGTGAGGATATTCAAGGGTACTGAATTGGGCTGACCACATTTTAACTGGTTAGCAAGTCTGCTAACTAGCTGAAATGCTTTGAACATGCACCCCCCCCCCCAATAATTTTCAATCCTTAGATTGAAAGGATCTGTATTTAGCCCTACCCTCTGCTTTCTAGCTTTTAACCAGTTACACTAACCACAATAGTACACTGCCTCCTATCCCATGACTTTTTAGTTTTGCCAAAAGTCTCTGACGAGGGACCTTGTCAAAGGCTTTCTGAAAGTTCAGATACACATTATCAATCGACTCACCTTTGTCTACCTGTTTATTCACACCTTCAAAAAACCATAACAGATTAAACATAATAAATATATAACAAGTTAGATACTTCTGTGCTCATCTCTGGATTCATTCCATTTTCTCTTCACTCCTTTTGGTTCTCAATTCTTTTCTACCTTAATACTGATCACTTCTCTAATGTCCTGTAATGTTAAGTTTGCTAATTATGTGTGTAACTTTGTGTTCCAGCTAGAGAAGTTGAAATGCTACAATCGAGCAGAATCTTAGTGCAATTGAATGCTAACTCTCTCTTTATCCTTCTCTACTTTCTCTGTCTCTTTATTTATCTCTTTCATATCCTTCCTTTACACATTTAATTTTTTTTTCTATTTCCCCCTTTTCTTCCGTTTTGTTTCTATCACCCCCTACTTTTAGGACACACACTCATCTCCATATAAATTAGTATAAAAACAAGAAAATGGAAGGTACAGTTGTATAAAAAGATATATTAATGTACATGACAGTCTTCAGATCCTTCATTTAAAGTATAATTTTGTTGGACAGAGGAAGTAGAAAATAGCTTTCCTGCTGAAGAAAAGGTATATTTTAAAATTCATTAAAAGCTGGTTAGGGGGCACACTGTATTCTATCAGGGAGTATCTCTCTCTGTTTAATTTAATCCACTGTCCAATTATAAGAGAAGTGGTCTCTTATTACAGAAATGATTTATTCTCTGATAAAGCCCTGATTTATGGCTCACTGGGGTATATATTTAATAGCCAGAAAAAAAATGAAAGGACATCCAACACTATCTACTGTGGCACAGTGACTGCTTCTGAAAGAGATCTGAGGAACCAAAGACTCCTGGAGGTTTAAATAATCTTTTGCATGGGATAAAGGCTCCGCAGCTCCTGATCTATCAGAATCAGTCCCCTCTCTTCCCCTCCTCTCCGCATCATCCTCCCATCAAATCTTCTGGGACAGGGTAGATGAGTACAGTATTTGCAGATTCTACAAACAGAATATACAGAGAAAAGAAATTAACTATAGAACAGGACTAAAGGTCATTGCATTAATAGATAAACTCAGGGGATTCAAAACATAGACATGAAGTTATATTTGCTATACATTAGAGCACTGCCCATAACCAAAATCTCCAGAGCCCTGCCACTATAGGTTCTTAGCACTTAAGAAAAAGCAATAGTGTATCTAAGTTTGCAGTATTACACCAGGTCAGGAAAAGAAATTCCAGTATTCCAGTGCTGCAAACAAGTCGCATTTTCAGGATGATGTTTTCTTTCTTATCTGTGTTCATTCCAGATGTATGCAGACATGTGCAGAAATATATAGGGACTAAGGGGTATGTTTACTAAGCAGCGTTAAGGGAGCTCTGAATAACAAGCATAAATGGCAGCTTTAAGGGTGTTAGCATGCAATAAAGGATGGGGTGGAGTAGGCATACCGCCATTAATGGAACAAAACACCACTTATCAGGCACTAAGAGGATACCACGTGTTAAGGTGGCAATCATGCACCTTACCGCCCAATAAAGGCAGTCATCTTAATGCAGGATAAGGGAGCTTGTTTGAAAGGGACATAGGCAGGGGCTGCATGCAGGGCTGACCCAACCAGTAGGCAAACTAGGTGTTCACCTATGGCAGCTACTTCCAGAGGGCAGCCAATGTAGGGTAATCCAAGCTAAATTATGGAGTTTAACAGCAAGAGGGGGTGTAAAGCATAATGTTCGCCTAGGGCACCAACACTGAACCAACTGTATTGCTGGCCCTGGATGCATGGAAGGAAAAGTAAAAGGAGATGGACTTCAATGACCCAAAAGCTTCTTAGGTGTCACACAGTATGTGGGAGGATAATTTTTCAGCCATCGAAGTGATGGATATGAATGTGCCCTGATTCCAGTGTGTGGTCTCGGATCATTTGTAAGTATACCTACAAGGAGGCTCCAAGGCCCTGATGTGTCCATGAAAGTCATGACAATGCAGGAATGCTGCTATGCACAGTAGACACATGGTAGATGTGAGTGATGTGTAGTTATGGTAAGAAGCTAACTGGGTTTAGCATGGTGTAGCATCTGACCACGGTAGACATGACTGAAGCAGATGGTCATATGTGGATGGATATGAGCAAGGATGTATGTAGCAACATGACAGGGGTGTATGTATGTTATGAGTCAATTTACATGAGTACCTAGCCCTTTCCACCAAAAAGCACAGGTTCCACAATTCTTGTATTGGAGCAAGCAGTGGATTTTCCAGGAGACCTTTAATAATGGTTTATGGACCTTTCCTCCTGGAAATTGTCCAAACCTTTTTTAAACCTGACTACACTAACAGCTTTTATTACATACTGCGGTAATAAATTCCGGAGTTTGATTTTTCACATTGAGTGAAAAAAATATTTTTTCTTATTAGTCTTAAATAGGTTACACTGTAGCTTCATTGCATGTCCCCTACTCTTTCTATATTTTGATGTCACTATGATGTCATCCCACTCTCATGGAGCCCTAACCTTTGGTCCATGAATTACAATGGCACAAGGAAAGGATGAGTGTCATGTCAAAGTAATGTAGTGCCTACGTGACAATGAAGGATATATGTTGATGGGTGTGTCACAGATGCAGCATGCTCCAATACAGCCTCTCTTGTAAGCCAGCTGCACAACGTATGTTTGTCAGTGATGCACAGTGTGCATAGAAAACAATAGGAACATACAAACATGATGGCAGAAAATCTCCACATGACCTGTCTAGTCTGCCCATTCATATCAACTACAATAGTTGTCTTCTTCCCATAACAGATTCTCTGGTCTTGTCCCATGTTTGTTGGAATCAAGATATTGTCCTTATCTCTACCACCCCCACTGGGAGATTATTCCATGCAAGTCTCTGTAAATAAAGATGTCTGCATATAACCTCTGAGTTTATCCCCCTTCACCCTCATCAAATGTGGCAATCAGAGTGTGCTCAACACCCAAATCCTGTCAAGAAAATATCTGGGTGAGCAGGAGCATCAGCAGGGAGTGGGAAGGTAAGCTCCGCCCTGCTCCCCACCGGCTCGACCAATCAGCCCGGCTCCATCAGGGACTTTAAAATCTAGCACCAATCAGACTGCCGGCTTTTCCAGCCCCACCAGACTGATCAGCAGCACAAGCAGAGAGCAGGAAGGTAATCTCCTCCCCATTCCCCACTGACTCGACCAATCAGCTCAGCTCCATCAGAGACTTTAAAATCTAGCGCCGTTCAGAATGCTGGCCTTTACAGCTCCACCGGACCAATCAGCAGCACCAGTAGGGAGTGGGAAAGTAAGCTCCTCCCCACTCTCCACCGGCTCAACCAATCAGCCCGGCTCCATCAGAGACTTTAAAATGTAGTGCCGATCAGACTGACAGCTTTTCCAGCCCCACCGAATCAATCAGCAGCACCAGCAGGGAGCGGGAATGTAATCTCCTCCCCGTTCCATTGGCTCAACCAATCAGCTCAGCTCCATCAGGGACTTTAAAATCTAGCACTGATCAGATTGCTGACCTTTCCAGCCCCATTGGACTGATCAGCAGCACCAGCAGGGAGTGGGAATGTAAGCTTCTCCCCGCTCCCCTCTGGCTCGACTAATCAGCCTGGCTCCATCAGGGACTTTAAAATCTAGCGCTGATCAGGTGCACCCATGCCTGGCAGGCCTGCACCTGAGGCATCACCAGAGGGCCCTTAGGCGTGGCCCTTGAATGTGGTCCTGAGCAACAATCACCGAAGTCCAAGCCACGACCAAACCACCTACCGCAGGAATACGGCGCCCAAGAATAGTAACAAACTCAAATCAAGAAGCAACCAGCAACTGGAACACACCTCTCCCGATAACCTCCTCTGAATCAGCACTTTCAGCTCCAGATCAGCTCTAGCGCAGAACCCAACCACAAACTGCACCCAAAAGGTAATAAAAGCTCATAACCCGTGCCATTACTCAGGGCCCATCCACCAACGCTTCAAAATGTACCCATCATACATGACCACATGCACTCTCATGGCACTACTCACACTAGACCTCAATACTGGTACACTATATCTCAACCCCAATCCTAACCCAGCATTCATACCTTATGCGGCCTCCCCCCACCCCTCCACAATTGGACCCCTCTTTCAAACAAAGAAACACTAAAAATCTAATCAATGTCCCAATTCAGCACAATGCCTCCATTTACCTCCACAGCATAAGAACATAAGATATGCCATACTGGGTCAGACCAAAATCCATCAAGCCCAGTATCCTGTTTCCAACAGTGGCCAATCTAGGTCATATGTACCTAGCAGTTTCCCCAAAAGACACAGGTTCCACAATACTTGTATTGGGTCAAGCATTGATATCCTGGGTCCCTTCTTAATAATGGTTTATGGACCTTTCCTCCAGGAACTTGTCCAAACCTTTTTTAAACCCAGCTACACTAACAGCCTTTACTACATCCTCCTGTAACAAATTCCAGAGTTTAATTACACGATGAGTGAAAAAATATTTTCTTTTATTAGTCTTAAATAGTTTACCCTGTAGCTTCATTACATGTCCCCTAGTCTTTCTATATTCTGATAGCATAAACAATCGATCTACATTTACCTGTTCTACTCCAATCATTAATTTATAGACCTCTATCATATCTCCCCTCAGCCATCTCTTTTCCAGGTTAAAGAGCCCTAACCTTTTTAGCCTTTCTTCATAGGGGTATCCTTCCATCCCCTTTACCATTTTGGTGGCTCTTATCTGAACCTTTTCTAATAATGCTATATCCTTTTTAAGATACGGCAACCAGAATTGCACAGAATATTCAAGGTGCGATATCACCATGGAACGATAGGCATTATAATATCCTATGTTTTATTTTCCATTCCTTTCTTTATGATACCTAGCATTCTGTTTGCTCTCTTGGCCGCTGCTGCACACAGGGCCAAGGGTTTTAACATATTATCCACAATGACGCCTAAATCTTTTTCCTGGGTGGTGGTTCCTACTGTGGAACCATAGTTTTTGTTGTTCTTCCCTAGGTGCATAACTTTGCACTTGTTCACATTAAATTTCATCTGCCATTTTGATGCCCAGTCTTCCAATTTATCAAGATCCTCTTGCAATTTTCCACAATCCTCTTGGGTTTTAACAACTTTAAATAGTTTTGTGTCATCTGCAAATTTGATAATCTCACTCATTCCAGGTCATGCAAATGCAACAAACCCCAGTACATCAAATGTGCTCTCATAAATGCATGCTCAGTCAGGAACAAAATACCAGTAATCAATGATTATATCATATCCAATAAGACTGACATCCTCTGAATCACAGAAACCTGGCTCATGGAAACAGGATACGATTCTCCTAAACCAACTCAAACTGAAGAATTACTCAGTGTTCCACTGCCCACGTACCCACTGAAGAGGCAGAGGTGTCCTAATAATAACCAAATCCCACCTAAAGTTCAACCAACCCACATCCAATTCCACAGAGGGAACAGATAGCATCTCAATCTCAAACAGGTATATCAAGTACAAAAACATAGATTGTGAGCCCTTCAGGGAAAAGGGATGTACACCGCTGAATGTACACCGCTTTGACTGGTAGAAAAGCGGTAAATAAGCCTAGTTAAATAAATAAATAAAATAAACAAACAACTCACAATTTGTCTCATTTATAGAGCCCCATCAACACCTTAAATGACCTTTCAACCATTCTGGGACTCGCACTCGATTGCTTGCACCCAAACAAAGATCTCATACTACTCGAAGTCTTCAACCTCCCTTCAGCATCTGCAAAACAGGCAGCATCATTCCTTGATACCATGACTTCAATGGACTTCATCCAAATAAGACATATGCTGACGCATGACAAAGGAAATACGCTTGACTTCATCTTCATCAACACCAAGCCCATCCACACCTCATTCTCCTCCCCACCATCACTGTCACCCATCCCCTGGTCAGACCATGCCTTAATCACCTTTCAAATATCATGCACCACCACACCCAACCAAATCAACCCGTGCCAAGAAGTAAGTCATTTCAAACCATTTGACAGAAAAGCTTTTATGGACGAAGTCCTCCCAGTACTAGCCACCACCTCAACTGACATTGAAGCCTTAATATCAAACTGGAACATGACCATTGGTAATGCAGCAGCTGAAACTCTAACTGAAAGATCTACCAGCAAACCAAAAAAGACACAATGGTACTCATCTGAACTCAGAACACTCAAGAAACAACTACGGAAGATGGAATGCAAATGGAGGAAAACAAAATCACTGGATGACAAAAATGCCTATATGATACTCCTCACAGAATATCATCAGGCAAATGACAAGTGCAAAAGTGCAAAAGATCCTTCCATACTAATGTAATAAACAAATCCCTCAACAAGCCAAAATAAATCTTCCAGATAGTAAAGAAGCTAATGGACCCCTCCCACTCAGTTGCACTGGACTCACATCTCGACTCTGAAATCCTAGCTAACCATTACAGCAAAAATAGCACCTTCCGCTCCTCCACTCTACAGAAACCCCCCGCTATAGCCACTGATATCTCCTGGACTACCTTCAATTCCATCAGCAAAGAGAAAATTGAACACACCATTGCCTCAATAAACTCAACAGCATCCCCTCTTGACCCCTGTCCAGTTACTTAGAATCACCCAACTATCCCTCCTCCAGGGCCATATGCCCAAACAACTCAAACACTCTACCATCCGTCCCACACTGGAAAATGACAAACTCCTCCTCCTAAGGACCCCACCTCATACAGACCCATTGCTAGCCTGCCACTATTATCCAAGTTAATTGAAAAAATTATACAACAGCAACTCCAGGAACACCTAGACAACCATGCTCCATTGGACCCTCAGCAGCATGGCTTCAGGCCAAATCACGGTGTTGAAATGCTTCTCATTTCACTACTAAACACCCTCATAAAAGGTACACAGAAAATACAGCATGGATTCATCTTTATATTCCTCAATATCTCGGCGGCCTTTGATACCATCAACCACAGCATACTACTTCTTAGACTCCAATCCATGGGAATCCAAAACACGGTTCTGGATTGGTTCCATTCTTACCTCTGTGACCACCAACAACAAATCAAAATGGGATCCAACTCATCATCCCCATACCCGCAGACCCAAGGTGTCCTAAAAGGCTCCTCCCTACCAGCACTCCTATTTAACATCTACCTACAACCATTATGCTCAGTCATAGGCTCACATAAAATCCAATTTCACATCTATGCGGATAACATAATGATTTATGCACCAATTTTCACAAACAACCCAAAATTTGAAAAATTAAAAACCTGCTTCACAGATATCTCACGATGTCTAGCAGACAACTTCCTAAAAATAAACTACAAAAAGACCGAAACGCTGTTCATCACCAGAGACACTAACTTTCAACCGCCCTCATCCATAGAATTAAATAATATCAATATCACTGTCCAACCAAAGGTCAAATACCTAGGAATCGCCCTTGACCAACATCTTTCCTTCAAGTCTCACATAAGTACCATAACAAAAACAATATTCCATAAATTTAGAACGCCACCTCTGTCCACTACTGGACCCATCCAATTCCACTCAGCCTTCCAAGCAATCATAATACCCCACTTTGATTACTGAAACTCAATCCTTCATAGTCTGCCAAAGACAACCCTACTCCCCCTGAATACAGCCCTGCACACTGCGGGATGGATAATACAAGGTGCATCTAAGAATGACCATATCACACCGATCCTCAAACAACTCCACTGGCTGCTACTATCCAGTCGTATTCTCTATAAGCTATTACTTCTAACTTTCAAAGTTATCAACAAGCAATCTGCTTATAACCTGCAAACCCTGTTGAATCCCATCAACCCAAAGAGAACAAAAAGACATGCCACAATGAAATGCTAAACATACCTAAAAAAAAAACCCTACCAGTTCCCAATATGTATGCAATAGAGCCTTTGAACTATTTGCACCATCCCTCTGAAACTCACTCCCTGGTAATCTAAGATCCACAAGTGACCTACCAACATTCAGGAAACTACACCTCTTCACCAAGCATGTTGGTTCAATCACATAACCTCTTCACCCTCCCTCCCTCTTCGTCCCTCCCTCCCCTCATTTCAAGATTTCTTCTACTGTATATAAGTTGTTCAGTTATAATACCAATCATTTGTAAATACACTGGGTTCACAGATTGGGTTCTAAATTTAAACAGAAAACTCTCTTCTGTGTTAAAAAATTTATACTATATGTACTTTGCTGATACTAGGCCGTGAGTGAATAATAAATTTAAACTACAAGCTCTCTTTTGGGTATGAAATCTAACCAGAAAGCTCTCAGCTATGTTTTAAATTTAAACTTAAACTGCTGCTAGTAGGCCCTGACTGATTTAACAAATACACTGGGTTCACAGATTAATCAACTTTAATCCAAAGACGTCCCTTCAGAAAAATTCCCAGAAGTATATACTACGAATTGCAGATCTCTCTCCAGAATTAACAGTCCCCTTTTCTAGTCCTTCAAGACTGCGGATCACGTAAATCTGGTTGAACTATTTATGCCTGTGCTGCTGAGGTAAGCTGTGAACAACTTACCTGGGTGATTAACAGCCTTTGCTTGGATAGAAGGAGTCTTTTAAAATGGCCTTTTGACCTTCCACTTGGCGTTAACACCTTTTGTAAAGGTTTCACAGGTCTCTTGCCCCCTATGTAGAAGGAGTCTTTGTAAAGGTCTCTAGAAGACTTTATTTGTTGCTCAAAGAATACTGACCCTGTTTTGCCTTTTATGCTAAGTTATATTCTGATTTGATTTAAATTAAGGCTCTTTGCTGCTGCTAGGCTCTGACTTATTATGAAATTTAAACTACAAGCTCTCTGCTGGGTATGAAATCTAACCAGAAAGCTCTCTGCTGTATTTTAAATTTAAACTAAAAGAACTTTGCTTAAACTAGGCCCTGAGTGAGTATTAAATTTAAACTACAAGCTCTCTGCTGGGTATGAAATCTAACCAGAAAGCTCTCTGATGTGTTTTAAATTTAAACTTAAACTTCTGCTACTAGGCCCTGACTGATTTAAGAAATACACTGGGTTCACAGATTAATCAGATTTAATCCAAAGAAGTAGTTTCAAAAAAATTCCCAGAATTATATACTCACAATTGCAGATCTCTCTCCAGAAGTAGCAGTCCCATTTTCTAGTCCTTCAAGATTGAGGATCACAGAACTCTGGTTGAACTATTTATGCCTGTGCTGCTGAGGTAATTTGTGAACAACTTCCTGGGTGATTAACAGCCCTTGCTTGGATAGAAGGAGTCTTTCAAAATGGCCTTTTGACCTGCCACTTGGCCTTAACACCTATTGAAAAGGTTTCAGAGGTTTCTTCCCCCATTGGTAGAAGGCCTCTTTGTAAAGGTCTCTAGAAGACTTTATTTGTTGCTCAAAGAAAACTGAGGATCACAGCACTCTGGTTGAACTAATTATGGCTGTGTTGCTGAGGTAAGTTGTGAACAACTTCCTGGGTGATTAACAGCCCTTGCTTGGATAGAAGGAGTCTTTCAAATTGACCTTTTGACCTGCCACTTGGCCTTAACACCTATTGAAAAGGTTTTACAAGTCTTATGCCCCCTAGGTAGAAAGTCTCTTTGTAAAGGTCTCTAGAAGGCTTTATTTGTTGCTCAAAGAATAATGACCCTGTTTTGCCTTTTATGGTAAGTTATATTCTGATTTGATTTAAATTAAGGCTCTTTGCTGCTTCTAGGCTCTGAATTATTATGAAATTTAAACTAGAAGATCTCTGCTGGGTTCCAAATTTAACCAGAAAACTCACTTCTGTGTTTTAAATTTATACTAAAAGTACTTTGCTGATACTAGGCCCTGAGTGAGTATTAAATTTAAACTACAAGATCTCTGCTGGGTATGAAATCGAACAAGAAAGCTCTCTGCTGTGTTTTAAATTTAAAATTTAAAATTAAACTGTTGCTACTAGGCCCTGACTGATTTAACAAATACACTGGGTTCACAGATTAATCAGCTTTAATCCAAAGAAGTCCCTTCAGAAAAATCCCAGAAGTATATACTCACAATTGCATTTCTCTCTCCAGAAGTAGTGTGGTAGGCTAAGTCCTATGATAGCCTGCAAATATGAAAGGCCTGTAAGTTAGGCCCTGATTCCAACCCCTATCTGAGAAAAAACAAAGAAAATCTGTAAAAGCTTGAGAAAGCTGCTTTAAACTGCTTAACAAGAAGTTTTTAATGAATTCATAAATCCTTTATTATTCTCTTGTGTTCTGATGATAGAAATGTTTCAATACTTGCATTCCTAGAGCTAGAAACGACCTTGCAGTAGAATTGTATCAATACCTAGAAACTGTGCCATTGTTAGAACAATCCTAGAGGAGGGAGCAGGGTGCTAGGCCCAGAAAGGGTCTCCGATTGGACAGGTGCAGGGGGCGTTGGAACCATTAGAAAGTCTGCATGTATCAAACTGAAAAGAAATGTATAAAACGAATATGTTTCTGTAAGAGCTTTGCTCAGTCCTTTTGAAGCGTGACTGTCTGAGCCTTGTGCACAATAAATTGGCTTGGACCCTGCAACAGACTCCTGGATTTATTCATTGTTTGCACTTCGCTGCTTCATATTCTTGGTACGTTGGCTGGGAATGTGCGGATAGTGAATGGTATTCAAGTGAATATTCCATGTATTTCGCCTCCAGGTTTGGTCCGGTTGGAACTATGTTTGTCCGACCACAGGGGAAACCTCAGGCACCACTGGTCCTCTTGTATCGGGGAGGGTTCTGCCTCGCCTCGGCCGACCACTGGGTCCAGCTGGCCAATACCTCCGAACCCGAGGGGAGTCCGGGATCCAACCCATGAACTGGTTTGGTATCGGGAACCGGATCCGGTGAGTAGACATCTTCTTGTTTGATAGTCAGTGAGGCCTGGGGAAAAGTCTTGCATGAGTACGCGAGACTAATTTGGTATAGACTAACTGGAACGTCTTGCATAAGTGCGCAAAGACGAAAGAGCCTGATCACCTCTCATAAGGGCGGTCCTAGTACGCTTCGTATAAGGGTTAGCGGAGCCGAAGCCACCGACCCTTCGGGTTGAGTTAGTCAGTAAAACCGTGGGCATTGGGAAAATAATTTCTTGTCGCGAAAAGGAGGAAGCTTTTGGTGTTTGTCACCCCAATTGTTCTGTGGGCTGTATGGACCCCTTACCAGCAGCCATACTACCTACCCTTACTATCTGTTGTTGTGTACGTCATTACGATTATGGGAGGGGTGGAGTCTACACAAACTCCGTTGGAATGTATGATCAAGAATTTCCATAAGGAATTTTGCGGAGACTACGGAATAAGAATGTCTCCGTCTCGATTAAAAATGCTTTGTGAGAGGGAGTGGCCAGTGCTAGCTATTTCATGGCCCTGTGAGGGCACCTTTGATGTGGGAGTAGTCTCCCGTGTTCATCAGATTGTACAAAAAACATACCCTGATCAGTTCCCCTACATAGACTCCTGGCTGGGTATTTGTGAGAGGCAGCCCTTTTGGATGAAGCGTTGCTAAGAGGAACAGTGTAGAATATTAGTAGCAACCACTAGGGGGACCCGGAGGTTTGAGGAGGGGAAGCCACCAGTGTATTCCGCCTCAGAGTCCCCAGAGATCCTGGCCCGTTTACCCCAGTATCCATATAGGTTAGTTTCACCAACTCCACCACCTGGAGCAGAACCTGATGAGGTACCCCAGCAATTACCGCTGCAGCAGCAAAAGAAGCCCACTTCCCCGAGTGATAGCCCCGAGTCTGGCCCAAGTACATCAGGGGGACCAGGGTCCTCCGATGATACTGGGAGCGGAGGCTCTCCTGCCAGTTCAGGGTCACCTGCCAAGGAAGCCTATACCCGGGAACCGTATGATTTAAGAAGTGTAACCCCAAAGAAGGAGAAAGCGGGGCGCCTAATGCCATTGCATCAAGTACCTGGTTTACCTATCCTAAATGAACAGGGCCAGATGGCGCCAGGACCAACCAGTCTAATCTGTGTGCCTTTTTCCACTACTGATTTATTGAACTGGAAAACGCATTATGCATCCTATACTGAAAACCCCCAAGAATTGACAGAGTTAATGTCTAGTATAATGCAAACTCATCAGCCTACCTGGACTGATTGTCGCCAGCTCCTGTCCACTCTCTTTACTACTGATGAGCGAGCGCGAATTGTGCAAGCAGCCATCCACTGGTTAGAAGAAAATTCCGTAGAGGGAGGGGAAATGAATCTCCCACAAGCAGCCACCACAGCTTTCCCAAATGAAGATCCTAGATGGGATCTGAATGACGAAAGGGGGGTGGCGGCCCTAACTCGATTTCACCAGGCCTTGCTGCAGGGCCTGAGGATGGGAGGCCAGAGGGCCATGAATATCGGGAAGGTATCAGAAGTTATCCAGGGTCCGGATGAGAGCCCAGCGGCCTTTTATGAGCGGTTGTCTGAAGCCTATAGATTGTATATCCCATACGATCCAGCCGCTCAGGAAAATTTGCGTATGGTAAATGCAGCCTTTGTCAGTCAGTCCCAGAGAGACATA
The DNA here is from genome assembly GCA_033557465.1 of Ichthyophis bannanicus. Classification (NCBI taxonomy): domain Eukaryota; kingdom Metazoa; phylum Chordata; class Amphibia; order Gymnophiona; family Ichthyophiidae; genus Ichthyophis; species Ichthyophis bannanicus. The sequence goes on along the minus strand of CM066038.1, from coordinate 272,928,281 downwards.
AAATGAAAGTTACAGAAACTGGATGGATTTGCGGGCATGAATACAGCCCAGTTAATGGAAGTTGCTCAGAAAGTGTTTGTGAATCGTGAAAATGAACGTAACAGAGAAAGTGAACGTAAGATGAAGAAGAAAGCAGATCTTCTTGCTGCCGCTTTAGTTGAACGACGTAAAGGAGGTTTTGCTAATCGAAGGAGCAGAGGACGCGGAAGGGGTCATAAAAATAATTGGACCCCACTGGGTGTGAATCAGTGCGCTCATTGCAGAGAAGAAGGACATTGGAGAAGTGAATGCCTGCATCTTGACTCCACCCCCAGGAGGGGAGGAGGGAGTCCCTGGAGAACAGGAGGTCGATTTCAGAGTCGTGGGGGAATGACTCAAGCACAGTTCCAGCGAGAGAGGGAAGAAGCTATTGAGGGAGTGGCAGTTGCCACGGGCTATGACATGGATGAAGACTAGGCCAGACCGGGCTCCAAGTTCACCCTGGGTCCCCAGGAGCCTATGGTCAGTTTGAAAGTAGGGGACCAATATATGGACTTTATGGTGGATACAGGAGCTGAACATTCAGTGGTGGCAAAGCCAGTGGCCCCTCTTTCCTCTTGATCTGTCACCATTATTGGGGCCACTGGGGCCAGGGCCACCAAGCCTTTCCTGCAGAACCGCATGTGTGAACTAGGGGAACAGAAAATAACGCACCAGTTCCTGTATATGCCTGAGTGCCCTATTCCACTTTTGGGCCGAGATATGCTTGCCAAGCTTCAGGCGCAAATATCTTTCGCTGAAGGAGGAGAAATGCAAATGACTGTGAATTCAAAGCCTGCTGGATTGATGGTGCTGACTGTTCCCCGAGAAGAAGAGTGGCGGTTTTACAGCGTATCTCCAACCAAGCCAGCTAGTTCCTGTATACCCCCAACCTTTTAGCCCCGCCTGAGGTATGGGCAGAAGATAATCCACCTGGCCTAGCAAAGAACATAGCCCCTGTCATTGTCGCCCTCAAGCCAGGAGCAGAAGCAGTGCATGTGAAGCAGTATCCTCTTCCTCGACCAGCTATTGAAGGTATCCACTGCCATCTGATGAAACTACTGAAGAATGGACTTCACAAGGAGTACCATTCACCTTGGAATACCCCCCTTCTCCCAGTCAAGAAACCTGGGACAGGGGATTACCGCCTAGTACAAGATTTGAGGTGGGTAAATGATGCAGTTGAAACTATACAGCCAGTGGTACCAAATCCTTATACTCTCTTGGTACTGATCCCCGCTGAGGCTACTCATTTCACCATCCTGGACCTGAAAGATGCCTTCTTCTGTATATGCTTAGCCCCCACCAGTCAACTTTTGTTCGCTTTTGAATGGCAAGACCCCACAACAGGGAGGCGGGGCCAACTCACCTGGACTCGATTACCCAAGGGTTCAAGAATTCACCTACCCTCTTCAGTGCTGCTTTAAATCAAGATCTCTCAAGCTATTCAGTGAACCCAGGACAAAGGGTTCTCCTTCAGTATTTGGACGACCTGCTCATAGCCACAAATTCAGAAAGTGAATGTCTACAAGCCACCAGTGAACTCTTGCACCTTCTAAACGAGGCTGGTTACAAAGTCTCAAGAGCCAAGGCACAATTATGTCAAACTGAAGTTAAATATCTAGGGTTCCAGTTGTCTAGCGGGATTCGACGCGTGGGACTGGAACGCAAAGAAGCTGTGTGCAGTATTCCCACTCCAACCACCAGGAGGCAAGTAAGAGCCTTCCTGGGGGCCGCAGGATACTGTCATATATGGATCCCCAATTTCGCTCTGCTGGCAAAACCATTGTATCAAGCTACCAGAGAAATGGAAAAGTCTCCATTGGAGTGGGGACCCAAACAGGATGCAGCATTTCAATCTCTGAAAACCGCTATGATGTCATCACCAGCTCTGGGTCTACCAGATGTCCAGAAACCTTTCCGTCTCTATGTTCATGAGTCACAAGGAAATGCTCTAGGGGTGCTGACTCAATCTCTTGGATCTTGGCAACGGCCAGTAGCCTATTTGTCAAAACAATTGGATGTGGTTGCAAAAGGTTGGCCCCCTTGTTTGAGAGCTGTTGCAGCTACAGCCCTCCTAGTGAGCAAAGCAGACAAGCTCACTCTGGGACAGAATCTTCAAGTTACTGTACCGCATTCTGTCCTGACTCTCATGGAACACAAAGGAAATTTCTGGCTCACAAATTCACCAATGTTGAAGTATCAGAGTATGCTGTGTGAAAACCCCCAGATACAATTGAAGGTCAGTCAAGCTCTGAATCCTGCTACGTTGTTCCCAATTGGTCCTGGCCCCCCTGATCATGACTGTTTAGAAATTATGGACACTGTATTCTCAAGTCGCCCGGATCTGACTGATGTTCCTTTGGAGAACCCCGAACGGACTTTCTTTGTGGATGGAAGCAGTCTCGTCATCAATGGGCATCGTTGTGCCGGGTATGCAGTGGCGACCCTTGATCTGGTAGTTGAGTCCTCAGCTCTGGCCCCAGGAACTTCAGCACAGAAGGCTGAACTGATAGCTCTCACTAGAGCACTGACATTAGGAGAAGGGCTCTGTTTAAATGTGTACACAGATTCCAAGTATGCCTTCACAACTTTGCATGCACATGGAGCCCTGTATAAAGAACAAGGGTTGATCACCTCAGGAGGCAAGTCCATTAGGTATGGACCCGAGATATTGATATTATTAGGTGCCGTGTGGGCCCCTAAGCAAGTAGCAGTCATGCACTGTCGAGGTCATCAAGCAGGAATAGGAGAAGTTGCCCTGGGGAATAGGTTTGCTGATGCCACTGCCCGAAAAGCAGCCACAACTGAATGAGTTTTGACCCAAGATACTTCAGTGCAGGCAGCCTTATTCCCTATGCCCCTTAGCTCATGGGCCCACTGATACACTACAAGAGAGTTAGATTACTTCTATGAAGAGGAGGGGGGTGTCCTAACAGAAAAAGGTTGGATAGTGCTGCCACCTCCAGAGGGTAGCGCACCCCCAGGTCCCACAGTAATTCCTGAAGCATTGGGACCGGCCTTTGTTCATGCTTTTCATCAGGCCACACATTATGGGAAAACTGCCATGGAAAGAGCCCTAAAACCCCATTTCTGTATTTCACTATTGGGACCCCTGTCCGCCTCAGTGGCTCGTCAATGTTTGACATGTGCTAAGAATAATGCTAAGCAGGGTCCCAATCTACCCCCAAGAGTTCAGTCAGTAGGAGTTACCCCTATGAGTAATATTCAGGTGGATTTTACTGAGATGCCACGAGCAAATGGATATCACTATCTGTTGGTCTTAGTTTGCACCTTTTCTGGGTGGATAGAAGCTCTTCCCACCCAAAATGAAAAAGCCCGAGAAGTCACTAGAATTCTGCTCCATGAGATTATTCCCCAATTTGGAATACCATTGACTATAGGATCAGATAATGGACCTTCATTTGTGTCCCAAGTGACCCAACAGTTAGCCCGAGCTCTACAGATACAATGGAAGTTGCACACTGCCTATAGACAGGGCCGGATTTATCTTGAGTGAGGCCCTACGCCAACAGAAATTGTGGGCCCCCAGCAGGGGCGGCCCAAAGGGGGTGCGGGGCCTCATTTGCATAAGGGGCCTCATTTGCATAAATATTTGCATAATGTTACCATATACTAACTTTTAGTAAACGTGCCTCTTAATGAGTGTATGGATAAAGAAAGACTAAAAGATTTCTACATTACTATAATCCAGTGCCAACTGCCAGACACATTAGGAACTACTACAAACACTGCCCATTTAGAACCCATAGCAAACCCGCCATATCCTAACAGCACTACCAGGACTCACAAAGCACCATATTCTACCAATCAAAAGGCAACACTGCAAATATTAAACCAATACATTTCAGAGAACAACAATACATGACCTACTGGGGAAAGAGAACAAGTGGCAATGTCAAATAGGAATTATATAAACAAAACACCTCAGCTCAGTTACACATGCAGAACATAGACCATCACCAAACAAATAATCACAATTTAGAAACAGGAAGACAATAATTAAACTGGGAATCCCAAAAGCCAAACTTGGAATGTACAACACTGTAGAAATAAAACTATACATTAATTTGCTCTTGTACTAAACAAAGCGCAGAGTTAATGATGCACATTTACCAGAGCTGACATATTCGAATTAATAAATTCAAAATAAAGAGATATTTTTCTACCTTTTGTGCATTTTTTTCAGCTGCAATTGCTCCAGCCACTTTCTTATGGTTTCTTCGTGTCTTCTGCTAACTCTCCATCGTCTGCTGTCCATTTGTCCTTTCTTCTCTCTTCTAGTTTTTTTTCCATTCTCTCTCTACATCTGCTTTAACATACTAATCTTTCTCCTTTTGCTCTTTCCTCATTCCTATTTCATCCACTCAAATTTTACCCCTCCATCCTCAATCCCCACTTACTCTCCCAATACCCGGCCAATTGTAGGTTTTTTATCCCTCCCACACAAAATATTTTTCCCTTCTCCATTTTACTCTTCCAGCCCCATCCCATTCTAATCCTCCCCCAACATCAGCTCCCTTCTAGTTCCAGCCTCACCCAGCATCCATTCCCTTCTAGTCCCTGCATCAGCCCATTTCCAGTCCTAGCCACCCATCAGCCCATTTCCAGTCCTAGCAACCCCCCAACCCAATACCAGCCCTACCCCCCATAAGCCCACAGCCCATTACCAGTCTTAACCCCCCCAAAGCCCATTACCAGTTCTAAACCCCCCAACAGCCCACAGCCCATTACCAGTCCTAACCCCATCAGCCCACCTCCAGTCTTAACCCCCCCAGCCCATTTCCAGTCCTAGCCCCTCCATAGCCCATTACCAGACAGCCCCCATCAGCCCACAGCCCATTACCAGTCTTATCCCCCCCAAAGCCCATTACCAGTTCTAAACCCCCCAACAGCCCACAGCCCATTACCAGTCCTAACCCCATCAGCCCACCTCCAGTCTTAACCCCCCGAGCCGAGTTCCCGTGCTAGCCCCCCCCATAGCCCATTACCAGACAGCACCCATCAGCCCACAGCCCATTACCAGTCTTAACCCCCCCATAGCCCATTACGTTCTAACCCCCCCAACAGCCCACAGCCCATTACCAGTCCTAACCCCATCAGCCCACCTCCAGTATTAACCCCCCCCGCCCATTTCCAGTCCCAGCCCCCGCCCCCCCAATAGCCCATTACCAGTCCTACCCCCCCCCCCCCCATCGGCCTAAAGTAAATTTTAATTTAAAAAAAAAAAACTGCTGGCCGCCGCCGCCGCGGGGCCCCCTCTGCTGCCGCGGCAGCATGGACTGAACCGCGGGGCCCCCTCTGCAAGCTGAATCAATCGGTCCGTCCGTCCCTCCCTCCCTCCGTGCAGGTTTTGAGAGGCGCGAAGGGAGAGTGTCTCCCTCGCGTCTCTGTTAAGCCCGCAGGGGCTGATGGGAAATTTCCCATATCGGATTTGTGGAACTCGAGCATATGCTAAGCTTCCTCACCATTGGGGAGGAGCATGTGTATTGGGAATTATACCACCTTCCTTCTTTCTTCTGCCTATTTCCCATGGAGAACAACTGGGTTTCCCTGTGTACAGGAGTCGACAGAAACGAGAAGCCTTGAAAATAGGCCAATGGGACAAATGGGATGATGAGGAGTGGCCACCTGAGAGAATCATTTCATACTACGGACCCGCCACTTGGACACAAGATGGATCATGGGGATACTGCACTCCTGTATACATGATAAATCGTATTATATGCTTACAAGCTGTTGTTGAAATAATAACAAATGAAACTAGTAAAGCACTAACTGTTTTAGCTAAGCAAAGTACACAAATGCGCACAGCTATTTATCAGAATCGTTTAGCTCTAGATTATTTGTTAGCAGCTGAAGGTGGAGTATGTGGAAAATTGAATTTAACCAACTGTTGTTTGCAAATTGACATAATGGACAAGTTGTTGAGGATATAGCTACTCAAATGGGAAGACAAACATATGTACCTATCCAGACTTGGCATGGTCTGAAGCTTGATGGGTGGTTTGGTTTGGTTCAGCATTCTCATGGTTAGGTGGTCTGAAGACCCTTGCATTTATTGTATTATTCATGTTAACTGTATGCTTGTTGCTCCCATGCCTATTACCCCTTTGCTTACGTATGATAACCTCAGTTATCGATAACACTGTAGAACGGAAGGCAGCTACGAAAGTTTTAGCTATGTGGCAATATTACCCTATACTCCAACATGATGATGTGACGCGAGTATAATGTGTGATTTAATTCCCACCCTTTTTAATTTGCGGGTGAGAATAATCAAAGGGGGGAATATGGTAGGCTATGGCCTATGATAGCCTGCAAATATGAAAGGCCTGTAAGTTAGGCCCTGATTCCAACCCCCATCTGAGAAAAAACAAAGAAAATCTGTAAAAGCTTGAGAAAGCTGCTTTAAACTGCTTAACAAGAAGTTTTTCATGAATTCATAAATCCTTTATTATTCTCTTGTGTTCTGATGATAGAAATGTTTCAATACTTGCGTTCCTAGAGCTAGAAAGGACCTTGCAGTAGAATTGTATCAATACCTAGAAACTGTGCCATTGTTAGAACAATCCTAGAGGAGGGAGCAGGGTGCTAGGCCCAGAAAGGGTCTTCGATTGGACAGGTGCAGGGGGCGTTGGGACCAATAGAAAGTCTGCATGTATCAAACTGAAAAGAAATGTATAAAATGAATATGTTTCTGTAAGAGCTTTGCTCAGTCCTTTTGAAGCGTGACTGTCTGAGCCTTGTGCACAATAAATTGGCTTGGACCCTGCAATAGACTCCTGGATTTATTCATTGTTTGCACTTTGCTGCTTCAGTAGCAGTTCCCTTTTCTAGTCCTTCAAGACTGAGAATCACAGGACTGCGATTGAACTATTTATGCCTGCCACTTGGCGTTAACACCTATTGAAAAGGTTTCACAGGTCTCTTGCCCCCTAGGTAGAAGGCCTCTTTGTAAAGGCCTCTAGAAGATTTTAATTGTTGCTCAAAGAATACTGATCCTGTTTTGCCTTTTATGCTAAGTTATATTCTGATTTATTTTTATTTTAAATTCTTTATTTTCGTTTTATAACAACAAAGGAAAAGGAAGACATACAGCTAAGAGACAGATACATAAAGTGTGATACATACATCAAAGTAAACCCCTGCCACCCCCCTCCCCCCTGCTTCTTCTCTAGAAAACTAATCATTCCCGAAGCGGGCGTGTACTTACATTATTGTGTTACAAAACCTAACGGTGATCTGAAACATGATGAGTGCACATTAAACAGGCATGTCGGAACAATGAGCAGATTGTACATAATCATTGAGCATCTGCCATTTAGACAAGCGAGAGTGAGTTTGGGCATGGGGAATAGCTCTCCGAGGTATCTGCTCATATTTACTATATAAGCAGACGAGGTTCCACCATTCATTGACAGTAAGTCGAGAGCTATCCTTCCAATTCCTCGTGATTAAGCATATGGCTATACCCAGCATGAAATCAAGGAGAAAGCGACCCTTCTTAGGAAGAGAGGGGACCTCCGCCACAGAGCGGAGTCCCACGATCTTCCAAGAGAGAGGTTCGTGAAGGTGTAAGATAAATTGAATACAACCCCAAACCCGCCTCCAATAAACCTGTAGTTGAGGGCATTCATAAATAACATGAGCGAGGGTTCCCACAGCAGCATGGCAAGACCAACACTGGTCCCTAGCAGTTGTGTTCCATTTGGCTATTTTTCTGGGGTATAAAAGCATCTGTGTGCAAAGAAGAAGAGAGTTTGGGTAACAGAGGCGGACCGGGAAACCCGCACTACTTTGCTCCAGAAAACGCTCCATTGCACAGGGGTTAAAGTGGTTTGCAGTTCGCGCTCCCAGGCTTGTTGAGCTCTAAAAGTGGCAGTGTCTGTACCCTGACATAATGTTTTATAAAAGTTAGAGGCTACCCCATGTGTGCTACTAATAGAGTGAACTATCTCTGATAGCCCGTCCTCAGTAGGGGCAGAGGGCGGCATGATTTGAGCACTTTTGAGGCAGTGTTGAAGCTGCATCAATTGAAAGTAGTGTTTCGCTGGTAACACAAATTCCTTTTGTAAATCAGAAAAGGTTTTCCAACGAGCTGCAGAAAAAAAGCTGTTGGGGTGTCCAGATCCCCCTTGAGTACCAGGGTTTCCATGCTATCGTTCTATTTAGGACTTGAATTCTGGGGTTATTCCATAGCGGGAGTCCGTCCTGAGGACATACGTTCGGACCCAGTGATAGAATGAGAGTGTTAAAGGCCGCAAGAGTATCGACAATCATTGGTGGATGGCGGGTGTCTACTTGATAGGACATACCGGGGAGATGGGTCAACGGAATTGGGCTACTAAGCTCCTCTTCTATGTCAAGCCAAACTGGTCTGCTGTCTGTTGGGGCATCTAGCCATCGGGCACCTTGCTTAAGTAGGAAGGCTTGATGATATCTAAGAAAATCAGGAAATCTGGTACCCCCTATTTCCTTTGCAGACTGTAGTTTTTGTTTAGCTATCCTTGGTGGCTTGCCCTGCCAGAGATAACGGACGAGAAGGCCCTCAATATCTTTATAAGTATGTAACGGGAGTAAGCATGGCAGCATTTCTAAAATGTAGTTCACTTTGGGGACTATCATCATTTTCACAGTTTCTAGGCGACCCCACCATATAAGAGATAAGGGAGACCAACGATTTGTAAGCTCACGGACTTTGGAGACTACCTCTTTGGCATTAAAACTGATAGTGTCTTCTAAAGGAGAACAGGAACTAACAGTTTTGATATTAGAAAGAAATCTATGCGAGACTGGGATTTGTGAGGGGAAGAGAAGAAGGTGAAGTCAAGCTCATTGGGGTGTAGTAACCTCCATAGATCAACTAAAGCAAGATCTTTGATCAAAGAGGTAAGCGTGGTGTGACTCTTGGGGGGACCACTTGTCCTAGGCGGCTGTTTGTCAATCAGGGGATCAAGGACTAAATTGAAATCCCCCCCAATTATCAATGAAGTATTAGCAGAGGCCTGCGCAACCTGAGCAATGGTAGCAAAAAAGGCAGGATCATCCACATTAGGAGCGTAAAGGCATATACATGTAACTTCAAGGCTACCTATCTTGAGGTGAACTCTGGACCATCTACCTTCTGTATCTGAGCTAGTCGCAATAATAGTAGCATGCAAAGATTTCCTAACCAGTATGGCAACCCCACATTTCTTAGAAATGGCTGGGGAATAGGCGGCCACCATGAAAGGTTTAATATTGAGTTTAAGAGTTTCCTTCGAATTTAAATGCGTTTCTTGGAGAAAAATCAGATCAGCAGCTTCCTGACTCAGGTAGCTTAGGATTTTCTTCCGTTTTATCGGATTATTGATTCCTTTTACGTTCAATGAGAAAAGCTTACATGGTGCCATCAATCGGTAATAGACATTTTAGGTAAGGGCACTTGAAAACATACAACATAATCAGAATCTGTGCAACAATGACATAATCACCGAGTATGCTGGCTAATACACCCCATATTGAAAAGCATGTACCAACGTATCTTAGAGAAGAAGCAAAACCCCCAATGAATATGGCGACCATATGTCTGCGGGAGGAGGCCCTAGAGAGGCGATAGAAAAACATGAAAAAAGAAAAGAAACACCAGAGTCCATAATTAACACTGTCTCTGATACTCATCGAGGCTACTGTGGGTAGATGGAGTCGGGTCGCAGATATCATCAAAAGTAAGGCAAACAAACTGCCCACGCCTGACTCTGTGCTGGGCTGCGGCAGATCCAGTATGGAAGGTACAGCAGATATGGGAATGCTGGCAGGAATATTCTGGAAGTCAGCGCATCAAGTCGGCTTCTTTGGAATCCAAAAACTCCGCTAGTAGATCAGGGTCCTCAAATGTTCTTGTCTGATTGTGAAGCGTGACTCGGAGCTTGGCCGGGTACATCAGGCCATAGCGTGCTTGTAGTTGTTGAAGCCTCGGTCGGAATTCCAGAAAGCGCTTTCGGCGGTCGACCGTGGGTTTAGCCAAGTCAGGATAGAAGGAGATCTTGTGGCTCTCAAACTCCATATGGCCCTTTGCCCGAGAGGCACTGAGAATTTGCTCCACGTGTTGATATCTCAAAAGTCGAAAAATGATAGGCCGCGGGGTCTTCCTGTTGAGCGTTATGCTTGAGGGTACACGATGAGCGCGATCGATCTCCAAATCTTTGGTAAAGGTGATTTGGAGCAGGGAAGGGAGGATTTTACATAAAAACTCTTTCATGTCTCCCGATTCCGCTCCCTCCGGTATGCCCACGAGTCGTATGTTGTTGCGGCGCGCTCTATTATTGCCATCTTCCACTTCTTTCTGCAAGGCCCGTACCTGACGTTCAACTTTGTCGAGTTTGGACAACCGGGCCGCATGGGAGTCCAATATGCTCTCCATTTTGTCCTGACGCGAAGAGAGCCCCTCTAGCTTGCCCTGCAGTACACCAAGATCTTCCTGCAGCGCTCGGAGTGCTTCACCGTTTGACTGCACGAGGTCCTTGACCCCTCTAATCTCTGCGAGGATTTCCTGCTGCATTTCGGGGCCCTCACGCAAGGCCAGCCCCTTCTGCGGGGACGGGGGTTCAGTTTTGGAACGTTTGCCGTGAGAAGCCGCTGGAGATCCAAATTCCAGGCGCGTGGGTTTGGTCCCCGCCATCTCACCAATGTGCCCCTGCAAGATCAGAGTAGAAGTTCCAAGTATGTATGGTGTTAATTCAGGATTCTGAGTAGGCCTCTCGGGAGCCTCAGCGTTATGCGACCATCCCGCTGGACATCAGGCTCCGCCCCCCCAGTTATATTCTGATTTGATTTAAATTAAGGCTCTTGTCTGCTGCTAGGCTCTGACTTATTATGAAATTTAAACTAGAAGCTCTCTGCTGGGTTCTAGGTTTAACCAGAAGTACTAAAAGTACTTTGCTGGTTATAGGCCCTGAGTGAGTATTAAATTTAAACTTCAAGTTCTCTGCTGGGTATGAAATCTAACCAGAAGGCTCTCTGCTGTGTTTTAAATTTAAACTTAAACTGCTGCTACTAGGCCCTGACTGATTTAACAGATTAATCAAGTTTAATCCAAAGAAGTCCCTTCAGAAAAATTCCCAGAAGTATATACTCACAATTGCTGATCTCTCTCCAGAAGTAACAGTCCCCTTTTCTAACCCTTCAAGACTTAGGGGGATGTTTACTAAATCGCGTTAGTGCAGTTCGCGTTAGTATTCGCGTTAAGAAGACAAACCCCCAAATAAGGAGATGGGCGGGACAACAGAAGATCTAACGCGCGGTACAGAACTAACGAGCGCTACGTGGCGCGTTAGAGGAGTCACCGCGCGTTAAGCATAAGAAGCCTCGTAGACATACCTGACCCATACAGAGCTGTAGCATAATGGTTACTGCAGTGACTGCTGATACGGGCAGCATGGGTTTGAGTCCCCAGGGTGCCAGATGCAGAAGGCTGGCTGATATAGTAACCTGTATATGATACAGTGAGGGAAGGGGCATTTATTTGTTTCCTTTTGGAGGGGTGCAAGCAAACACACCCACACATCAGATAGTGAGTGAGGGGCCCTATATTATTTTTCATGTATGTGCTGCAAGGTTGCTAGCAAACACACCCACACAGTGGTGTCCACAAAGTTGCTGCAGAAGGCACTCCATAACGCACAACATAGGCCACACTATAAAGTGGAGTGTCCACAGAGGCACATCAAAATGTCCCCCATAGAGCAGTCCATAAGGGAACATAAAGGGAGCCAGATAAGGTGACACATGGCGCACCCTATGACGCACATTACGGTAATATCACGCTTGAGAGGCTGTCGCTGGTAGTAGTCCTGCGTATGTAAAAGATATAATGCGGCAGACACCCCTATAAAAGGAGTCCATTGTGGGTCTGAACCCATGACTACTGGTGCCACAGCTCATTGTCAATCCTAGCCCCCCCCATCAGCCCATTTCTAGTCATTTCCTAGCCCCACCATCAGCCCATGTCAAGGCATAGCTCCCCTCCACTCAGCCCATTACCAGTCCTATCCTAGCTGTTCCATCAGCCCATTTCCAGTCCTAGCAACCCCCCAACCATTACCAGTCCTAGCCCCCCGTCAATCACCTCCCAGTCTTAACCCCCATCACCCCATGTTCAGTTGAAGCCCCCCCTATAACCCATTACCAGTCCTGACCACATCAGCCCACCTCAGGTCCCAACCCCTCCCCATCAGCCCATTTTCTGTCCTAGCCCCCCTATAACCCATTATCAGTCCTACCCCCCCATCAGCCCATTGCCAGTCTTAACCCCCCCAGCCCATTGCCTGTCTTAACCTCCCTCCCTCCCTCTCTCGCCCATTGCCAGTCTCAACCCCCCTCCCTCCCTAGCCCTTTGCCAGTCCTACCGCCCCCCCCCCTCGGCTGATGGCAATTTAAAAACCAAATAATGCTTGCCACTGCCACGGTGGCGGCATGGAGTGTCCCGCGGGGCTCCCTCTGCCCGGCGGGACTCTCCCGGCGCGGCTCAGCCCCTCTCTGCCGGCTTGCAGATACGCGAAGGGAGAGAGAGTCACCCTCGCGTCTCTGTTAAGCCCGCAGGTGCTGATGGGAAATCTTCCATCTGCCCCTGCGGGCTTAACAGACGCAAGGGAGACTCTCACCCTTCGCGTATCTGCAAGCCGGCAGAGAGGGGCTGAGCCGCGCCGGGAGAGTCCCGCCGGGCAGAGGGAGCCCCGCGGGACACACCATACCGCCGCCGCGGCAGCAGCGGCCACTTTTATATTATTTCTACCAATTACGAAAGGGAAGAATGTTCTTTGCGCGGGGCCCCCCGAAACGCTGGGCCCTGTGCAAAACACATTCCTGCTCAATGGACGGGCCGGCCCTGGGTGCACCCTCTGTGTTTCCCCCCTAACCCCACCGGTACATACACACCTCAGCCGCCCTTCCCTTGCCACCACAGGCCACCAATATGGGACACGGCTGGATAGGATACACAGGCCATCCACTTCCCCCCGCCATATGTCCCATTGTCACTCTGTGCTGTCTGCCCCGCACCTACCAACACACATGCTGTTGCACGTCAGTCAGGCACGCCACTCCCCACCCCTCTTGGTGGGCCACCCACACAGCAACGTAGCTGTGACATGTCTGTGGGGGGTGCCCACGCCACATACCTTACCTGTTCGACGTCCACCCTTGGCCCCAGTAGTGCCCACTGCCACACCCATCACTCGCACATCACTGTCATCAGGCAATGAGGGACATCTGACCAACAGGTACATATGTTTCAACCAACATTTATAACTCTTTTTTAAAACATATTTACATTATTTACAGTTACACAGACACGTGACATCCGGCTGACATGGCCCATGCTGTCAGTTGATGGCCGGCATGGCCAAACACGCATGCCACTGCAAATTGCAGTGTCCGCTCCCATCCCTGTGGCCAATGTGGTGGACATTCAATGGCACGGTGCGTCACAGGGTGGGTGTGCCATGTGTCCCCACACATTACACACACTGGGGACCCCTGTTGGATGGTGGCTGACCGTCTGCGGAACGGCCAGGGCGGTCATCCCGCTCCCGCAGATGGTCAGCCACCATGGACAGGGTTGCCAGCACCTGGCCCTGGATTAGGGCGAACTGCCTCTGGGCTTGTGCCTGGGCACGCACAGCTGCAGCCAGGCGCAGGCCGCACATGCAGCCGCACAGACACACATCTCCCCGTGTCTGTGTGGCTGCATGGACAGCAGACCTGCCTGCGGCCATGTGTGGCAGGCACACGTCCAGAGGGCCTGCCACGCCCTGATCATGGGGCAGGTGGCTGGTGCCCCCAGTGCCCTGTGGCGGAGCGTGCCATTGGGGAACTGCCCTCGCCCCACCCCCTCCGCTGGACATCCCCTCCCTCCCCCCTGCCTCCAACACCCTCCCCACAACCCCATCCCCATCCCCCTCCCCCCCTGCCTCCCCCTCCCTCTCCCTGCCTCCCACCTCCCCCCATTCCTCTTCCCTTCCACTCACATCCCCCCCTCCTCATCCTGCTCCCCAGGCTCCACACCATCAGTCCCCATTTCCCTAGCATCCCCCACATTCCCTCCCATCTGGCCCCCATCATCACCCCCCTCCTCCCCCTCATCATGGCGTGGGGATGCGCGCTCATTCCCATCCTCGGCTCCCCGCTCTGGTCCGCCATCCTCATCCTCGTGCTGCTCCTGGTCTCCCTCCCGGGCCGCAATGTCTGGGGGCTCCTCCGGCCCCTCGTCCACGTTGGCTGCACGTGCATCAGCTGTGGGAGAGATAACACATGTCATCCCCTGGGGAAACATCCTCTTCCCCTGTCACTGTGGACCTGTGGTTCCACCACTCGTTCCCCTACATGTCCATGTCGCGGTACTCACCATTCTGCTGTGCCATCCTCTCGCGCTGCACCCTGGCAATGAAGCGGGGGTACCGGGCCCTCAGCTCGCGAGCCTTCTTTCGAAGGTCCTCCACCTGTAGGGGTGACAACGAACATTGCCCTTAGCTACCGTGGGGACACATGGTGGGTCCCTGCCTCTGCATCTACCACTCTCATTGCATACAACAAGCGCCTGCCCCTATTGGGTGGGCGCTCATGCCCCCTTGCGTTAACGTGTGACAGCCCCATGTGTGGGCCACACACACATCACCCTGGTCGGTGCACCATGTGCACTGTATGTGCGGCCCACGTACATAACACATCACAGCTGTGTGTGCCACCTACACACATCTGCATGTGCCAATCAGCCACATTTTGGGTGGGAGGTTGTCACCTACAGTCCTCACTAGGATGCCCTTAGGCTGTGGTTTTTCCTTTGTGATCCCATACAGGGCCTGTTTCCCAGGGAACAGGGTCGGTGCTGGGGACCCCTTTAGGGGCCTACATCTGCTTGGAGCTGGGGTTTGTGTTTTGTGCTCACAGAAGGCACCAGCAGACAGTGGGCAGGGTGGGGGAGAGATGCCCTCATTTGGGGCTTGCAGCATCAGAGGATGCATTGTGCAAATGTGTTGGTTAAAGGAGACATGGTGCAGACCCCCTTCCTTTCCTGTTGGCCTGAGAGGTGGGACTGGGGTGTCTTGTGGATGGGGGACATCCCTGGCCTGCAAAGGCACCCTATACCATACCTCTGTGATCTGTGGTGCTGCTCTGCCATGGTTGCAGCTACCCCCTTGGGGCAGGGGTGCCTTTTTCAGGGGTGTGTGGCAGACTTTGCTAGCCGCAGGATGTGTCAGCACCTGCTATTCCCTGTCAGTGCATTGTGTATTTGTGCTGACGTTACTGGGTGTGTTTTGTTTTGTCTCATCATTTGGGGGACTTGTCCCCATGCACTTACCTCACGTGGGTAGTCTGAGCTCCTGTTGAACCTATGGGCCAGGCGCTCCCAGGCCCTCCTGCCCCTTGCCAGGTTCTGCCTCCTGGATGAGCCAGGGAAGAGCCTCTGCTGGCGGAGGCAGAACAGCTCTGTCAGCAGGTATATGTCACGCTGGCTGAAGGGAGGCTTCCTCGACATAGATGCCATTTCTTCCAAATGCCTTTGCTGCTCAGCCACGTGCGTTGCTCGGTGCGTAGCCACGTGCGTTGCTGGGGGCGTGGCCACGTGCGTTGCTGTGGGCGTACGTGCGTGCGTTGCTGCGGACGTACATCGTTGGAAGATGTACAGAGACAGAGCACTAACACAGAGCTATAGCACAATGGTTAGTGTACTGACCACTGTTACAGGCAGCATGGGTTCGAGTCCCCAGTGTGCTGTGAGAGGGCATGTTTTCCTTACGTCGAGTACTCCATACAGAAAGGGACCCTCGCAGTGTGTGTAACAATGTACGTTGGGGTGTGCGTAGCGTCGCGCGTAGCGTCACGCGTACAATCGTGCATGGGTATGTGTGTTTTTACCTGTGTGGGTATCATATATGACAGACTCGGTAGGGTGTCCTGCACCTATGCACAATGCTAACAGATGTACGTGGGATGGCCTATGGGTTATCAAAGCCTGTGAGCAGGCGCTGGATTCCCCAGGGTTGGGTTGCGCCAGTCACACCCATGATGCACTGCACATGCAAATCAGCTGTCCACAGATAAACACAAGATGGGGAATGCACACCCACAGCACCTCGGCCTGGTAGGGGGGAAGCGACCATGTGCACCCCCACAGCACCTCGGCCTGTAAGGGGGTACTGACCGTGTGTTGTACCGGCACAGGGTGGCCACACACCGTCACAGCGTGCGGGTACTGTGCTCACCCTGAGGGTGCAGTGAGGCGCCAAGCACCAGGTCCACAGCAACGTCGATGGCTGAAAGAGGCCATGGTGCAGGTCCACAGCAGTGTTATAGTGTGAGACAGGTAGTTTCTGCAGTAACACCTTGGACATCTCTGTCTGTATCAGTCAGGTGTAGCCCCCATGGACCACCACTCCCTCCCCCAGGGCGGCAAACAGGGTCTCCTATCAAAAGATACAACATCTACCTGCCTGCAAGGTGGACATAGAGGGGAACATCAACCCCAGTCCTGCTGAGGGACACACACCCCACAGAGCAGTCAATGCAGCTCTGTACACATCCAGAACACAATAGCAGACAGACATTAGGCCTAGATATGGCATGCTGCACCCCACCACTATCTGATATTCCCCTGGTGCAAGCCATCAGCCACTGCACCCTGCAAGCCACTCCATCACAACACATACCAGCTGCAAATAGTCTGCTAGTGCCCAGTGGAGATGCCTGCACCCAGAACTGGGATGTCAGCATACACAGTCAAATCAGTGACAGGGCCCCATAAGGCAACCCCGATATATCACATGAGAGAAATACTAGATAGCACTATGGGGGTGCCTAGCCATGCTGTGGTCACTGCACAGTCAGGGTGAGAGTGATCTCTCAGCAGCACATACTGAGGTCACCCTGTCTGTGTAGGTGGTGGCCGGCCACTACAATGTGCCTGTCATTGCCCTATGCCCTGTGCAGATGCGCCCTGGCCAGGCCACCCTGTCCGGCCTCTACCCATGGTACCTTGCTCCTCATTATGCACATTGGCAGCCCAATACTGGCAACATTGCTGGCAGTGTGGCCTGTGGAAGGTGTTTGCAGCCACCACACACTGGATATACAGACAACCACCCCCACACCGATGTCACCATTGTGCTACTATAGAGGTGGTCAGCAGCCATACACACCACACCAGTCCTGGGCATGGTACAGGCATGGATATGGTACACAAGACTGTTGGGGGGTCACTCCCCAGGGTGGTGAACACTGTCAGAGACCAGACCTGCAGCACACACCGCAGACATCAGAATGATTGTTATGGTGGAGCTCAATGAGCAAAATGTGCTTAACAGAGGAATTGATATCTGCCAGTTCTCATAGCAAACGTTTGATAGCTGTGTACCATATACCCAGGTGTAGGGTGGCATTGCTAAGGTATGCAACTGCTAGTATTGGGAGATACAGGCAGGACCCAATTTCTTGCCTCTCCAGGTGGCATTGGCCAATGGGGCCTGTGGGTGGGTGTGTGGCCCTGTTGGCTGCTGCTTTACGGCAGAGTTCCCCAACTCCAGTCCTGGTGTTCCAAACACTGTTCGGGTTTTCATGCTGTCCCTCATAAATATGCATGAGCTACATCTGCATAACATGGGGGTGGTGCATAGCTATGCAGCACAGGCATCTTTATTGGAGGCAGCATGAAACCGGAATGTTGTGGGGCCCTCCAGGACTACATTTGCGAAACTCTGCTTTACGGTAATGTGCCTGTTTCTGGTGTGGTAAAATATAGGCCATGCGTATGTTCTCTGCAATAAAGGTGTGTCTTTACTATCAATGTTTAGTAGTGGGTAAAGCTATGGGGTCTGGGTTGCCAAGAGCCCCAACTGGGATTTGAACCTGTGATCCTCTGGTCTTACAGGCACTGGCTGTGTCTGTTGCACCACACTGTAGCCACAGAGACAGTGCAGTCCCTGGAGTTAGTTAAACCGGCCTGACGAGTCAGAAACCCTGCTCTGCAACAGGTTTATTGTGACCTCATTTACCTTGTATGCAGACAACGGTGCACATAAACCTCAGAGAATACCTCACAAAAGGGGCACACACCCATAACCAAGCTGGGCAACAATGATATCATTGGGAAACATTACACAACACTCCCAGGACAATCCATTACAATGAAATGATATTTAAAAGGGTCTGTGAAGCGTAGACCCTTCCACACATCATTTCATTTTTATTTGGTGCTTTCCAGGCAGTGTTGTTCCTTGTTGCCCATTGCTATCACTGTTGCCCAGCTGTATTATGCTTTTTAAAATGTTTCCTGTGGTCATTTTTAACGTTTTATGTGTTATTTTGTTCAGTGCACATGTATCACACTGCTCACGTTTTGTGGGTTTCCCCGGTTTTTCTATACATTGCTGACGGAAATGGTTTCTCTTCCCTTTAAATGCCTTTAACGGCAGGTTTTCATTCGCGTTGGAATTGAGCTCAGAAATTCAGCGCGTTAGTGTGAGGGGAGCCTCTCCCCGCCCACTCTCCGCCCATTGACCCCTTCTCTCCGCCCACTCTCCACCTTCTGCGCTGTTTTAACGCGCCGCGGGGCTTTACGATCGTTAAGTGCGGTTACCGCGCGTAGTACGACGTTAACGGTTGTTGGCGCGTGTTTACGCGCGTTACACTGCACTTACGGTCGTTAACGTCATACTACGCGCGTTATTCACGTTTAGCAAACATACCCCTTAGAATCACAGAACTCTGGTTGAACTAATTATGCCTGTGTTGCTGAGGTAAGCTGTGAACAACTTCCTGGGTGATTATCAGTTCTTACTTGGATTGAGGGAGTCTTTCAAAATGGCCTTTTGTTCTGCCACTTGGCATTAACACCTATTGAAAAGGTTTCACAGGTCTCTTGCCCCCTAGGTAGAAGGACTCTTTGTAAGGCCTCTAGAAGACTTTAATTGTTGCTCAAAGAATACTGACCCTGTTTTGACTTTTATGCTAAGTTATATTCTGATTTGATTTAAAATAAGGCTCTTTGCTGCTGCTAGGTTCTGATTTATTATGAAATTTAAACTAGAAGCTCTCTGCTGGGTTCTAAATTTAACCAGAAAGCACTCTTCTGTGTAGTAAATTTCAACTAAAAGTACTTTGCTGATAATAGGCCCTGAGTGAGTATTAAATTTAAACTAGAAGCTCTCTGCTGGGTATGAAATCTAACCAGAAAGCTCTCTGCTGTGTTTTAAATTTAAAATTAAGCTGCTGCTACTGGGCCCTGACTGATTTAACAAATACACTGGGTTCACAGATTAATCAACTTTAATTCAAAGAAGTCCCTTCAGAAAAATTCCAAGAAGTATATACTCAAAATTGCAGATCTCTCTCCAGAAGTAGCAGTCCCCTTTTCTAGTCCTTCAAGACTGAGGATCACAGAACTCTGGTTGAACTATTTATGCCTGTGCTGCTGAGGTAAGCTGTGAACACCTTCCTGTGTAATTAACAGTCCTTGCTTGGATAGAAGGAGTCTTTGAACATGGCCTTTTGACCTGCCACTTGTCGTTAACACTTATTGAAAAGGTTTCTTAATTCTCTTGCCCCAAATGTAGAAGACCTGTTTGTAAAGGGCTCTAGAAGATTTTATTTGTTGCTGAAAGAATACTGATCCTGTTTTGCCTTTTATGCTAAGTTATATTCTAATTTGATTGAAATTAAGGCTCTTTGCTGCTGCTAGGCTCTGACTTATTATGAAATTTAAACTAGAAGCTCTCTGTTGGTTTCTAAATTTAACCAGAATTCTCTCTTCTGTGTTTTAAATTTAAACTAAAACTACTTTGCTGATAAGAACATAAGATATTTATTTTATTTACATTCTCTTATATACCGCGCTATTCTGCATCAGTGCGGTTTACATTGAACAAACTGAAATTACATTGAACAGGGCATTATAACTTGGAGATAACTATTTTACAGGGAACATGGGCTATGGAGGGTTAAGTGGCTTGCCCAAGACCACAAGGAGCACCTGTGGGACTAGAAACTCCAGTCCTTCCGGCCCATGGTTGCTGTCCTCTAGTGGGATTTGAACCCCTGACCTTCTGGCCTGAAGTACCTTGCCCCAACCACTAGGCCACTCCTCCACTCCAAGATATGCCATACTGGGTCAGACCAAGGTCCATCAAGCCCAGTATCCTGTTTCCAACAGTGGCCAATCTAGGTCAAATGTACCTAGCAGTATCCCCAAGAGACACAGGTTCCACAATGCTTGTATTCGGTCAAGCATTGATATCCTGGGTCCCTTTTTAAGAGTGGTTTATGGATCTTTCCTCCAGGAACTTCTCCAAGCCTTTTTTAAACCCAATTACACTAAAACGAAATTAGGTCTTACCTGCTAATTGTCTTTCCTTGAACTTTCTCCGGGCCAGTCCAGGGAAAGGTAGGGCTGTCAATCCCCTATAGCAACTGAGGACTGAATGCTTCAAGTTTTCTGAGAGGTGAAGCCACTCCCCCTTAGGGCTAACCATCAGTCTCCTTATGACAAAGCAACTAAAGAGAAAAACTGAAAAGAGTAGATTAACCCTTGAAAAACTGATAACAATCTATAGTTCTGGAACAACAATAAAGGAAGAAATACGCTTCCCTTGTACACTTCTGACAATTTTTTTTTTTTTTTTTTTTTTTTAATTAGAGTAGGTACTATAGAGCTACCTGAGTGTAGCATCGTTCATATGCGCCCCGCCCCCAGTTGTGCTTCTGGAGCGAAAACGCTGAGAAAATGACATGCTTTGACGATGCCGAAAAAAGATACCGACATACTGCTTACAAAAAAGGCGGAACCCCAGGGTGGGACCCTGGACTGGCCCGGAGAAAGTTCAAGGAAAGACAATTAGCAGGTAAGACCTAATTTCGTTTTCCTTATCACTTCTCCGGGCCAGTCCAGGGAAAGGTAGGGCAGTACCAAAGCAGTACCTAATTCTGGGAGGGACCCGCCAAACCTGAGATAAGAGCCGCGGCCCCCACCTTAGCATCGTCCCGGGCTTGAACATCTAAGCGATAATGCTTCGCAAACGCATGTAACGAAGACCACGTTGCTGCTCTGCAAATATCCACCGGCGGAATACAAGCGAACTCAGGCCAGGAAGTTGCTTGAGCTCGAGTGGCATGAGCTCGTAACGACTCAGGCAGAGATAGTCCGCGGATAGAGTAAGCTTCGGAAATGGCTTTACGTACCCACCGGGCAATGGTGGACTTCGAGGCCGCGAGACCCTTTCGAGGACCACTGAACTGGACAAAGAGTCTATCCGTCTTACGAATAGACTTGGAAATACGAAGGTAAGTCTTGAGAACGCGAGCTAGATCCAAATGCCGAAGCGCTCGGTCCATGGGAGAATGGGAGGAATCCGAGAAAACCGGCAACGCTATAGATTGGTTAACATGAAAAGACGAGAGGACTTTCGGCAAAAAGGCAGGAACCGTGCGCAGCAACACCCGTTCGGGAAGAAACTGCAAATAAGGTTCCCGACAAGATAAGGCTTGCAAATCTGAAATTCGGCGCGCCGAACACAAGGCGACCAGGAAGGCCGTTTTCCAAGAACAGTGCCGTATCTGCTGTGAGCAAATGGATTTTAAAGGAGAGTGAGACAACGCATCCAAAACCACATTCAAGTCCCAAGGAGGAACCACCGAGCGAACTGGAGGACGGATAATCTTAGCCGCTCGCAAAAAACGACGCACATCGGGATGCGCAGAAAGACGGCGCCGCTGCACCAGACCTCGAAAACAGGCAAGCGCAGCTATTTGAACCCTAAGAGTACTAAGAGCCAGCCCCTTGTCCAAGCCATGCTGTAAGAAAAGGAGAAGCTGCGGCAAGGAAGAAGACATCGGCCGAATATTGCGCCGATCACACCAAGTTTCAAAAAGGCGCCAAACCCTGACATACGACAGAGAAGTCACCGGTCTCTTAGACTGCAGCAAAGTAGAAACTACTGAGGCATCATAACCTTTGCGCGTTAATCGCGTCCTTTCAAGAGCCAAGCCGTAAGCAAGAAGCGATCTACCCGTGGCATGAGAATCGGACCTTGATGGAGAAGATTTGCGCGGACCGGAAGAGGCCACGGCTGATCTACTAGGAGCCGAACTAGATCTGCATACCAAGGTCTGCGCGGCCAATCCGGAGCTATGAGAATCACCATCCCCCTGTGCCGGGCAATACGTTGGAGAACTCGACTCAGCAGCGGCCAAGGAGGAAAAACGTACAGCAGAGAATCCGGAGGCCAGGGTTGAACGAGAGCATCGAGTCCCTCGGACATGTGTTCCCTGCGCCGGCTGAAGAAACGATTCGCTTTGGCATTGCTGCACGTCGCCATCAAATCCATTGTTGGTTGCCCCCAACGCAAGGTGAGTTCGTGAAACTCTGCCACATTCAACTCCCACTCTCCGGGATCGAGAAGATGACGGCTGAGATAATCCGCTTGCACATTATCCGTGCCCGCCACATGAGCCGCGGAAAGCGCTAAGAGATTCTGCTCCGCCCAAGTCATCAGCGTGTGACATTCGGCCAAGAGAGAAGGAATTTTGGTCCCCCCTTGACGATTTATATACGCAACCGTGACTGCATTGTTGGAAAAAATCTTGACTGCTGATCCCTTGAGAAAGGAAGCAAATCGAAGGAGTGCCAGACGAGCTGCCCGGAGCTCCAACCGATTGATGGACCAGGAGCTCTCCTCGGGGGACCAAGTACCCTGAGCAATATGTGTCAGACAGTGAGCCCCCCAGCCGACCAGACTTGCATCCGTGGTAACCAACACCCAGGAGGGTTCCAGCAAGGAAACTCCCACGGACAGATGTTCCCGAACTAACCACCACTCGAGACTGTGTCTGACGAGAATTGAATAGGGCAGGCGCTGTGAGAGAGGATGAAGTTGAGGAGACCAACGGGACAACAAAGCCTGTTGTAGAGGCCGCATGTGTGCCTTGGACCACGGAACCAGGTCTAGCGCTGCCGCCATGGATCCCAAGAGCTGTAAATAAGTCCATGCTGACGGAGTCGTTAAACGCAGGAACGCTTGAACCTGCTGAACCAGCTTGTCTATGCGGACTTCGGGCAAAGAGACTCTTCCCCGCTCGGTGTCGAAAAGAGCTCCCAGATAAACCATCCGCTGTGACGGAACCAAGAGACTCTTGGCCTGATTGATTACCCAACCGAGTTGCTCGAGAAGCTGCACCACGCGAGCCGTCGCGGCGATGGAATCGACTAGGGAATCGGCCCTGATCAACCAATCGTCGAGGTAGGGATGAACGCGGATGCCCTCTTTCCGAAGCGCCGCTGCAACCACTACCATGAGCTTCGTGAACGTGCGGGGAGCTGTAGCCAGCCCGAAGGGCAACGCTTAAAACTGGAAATGACCCTCGGGAAGGGCAAAGCGCAAATAACGCTGATGCGATGGCCGGATGGGAATATGAAGATAGGCCTCCGTGAGATCTATTGAGGTAAGAAATTCTCCCGGCTGCACCGCACGAATTACGGTACGAAGCGTTTCCATGCGAAAGTGTGGCACCCGCAAAGTACGGTTTATGGCTTTGAGATCGAGAACCGGTCGAAAAGAACCGTTCGGCTTGGGCACCACAAAATAAATCGAGTATCGACCGCAACCGTATTGATCGAAAGGCACGGGAACGATCGCCTGTAAGTGTAAGAGGCGCGATAGCGTTTCCGCGATGGCTTCGGCTTTCCGCCCCGAGCCACTGGGTGACATCACAAACGCGGGAGGTAAGGGGGACGCAAAATCGAGAGCATAGCCCTTCTGAATGATCTCCAACACCCACCTGTCGGAAGTAATGGTGGTCCAAGCCGTCAGAAATGCCTGTAGTCGCCCGCCTACCGGCACTAACGGCTGGACCAGCAAACCTTCATTGGGGCTTCTTAACGATGGGCTGAGGCGCCCCAAAGTAGGACTTGTTAAAGCCCCTGGCCCCCCGAAAGGACTGTCCACGAAAGCTGGGACGGCCTCTGGCATAGGGGGTAAAACGCGCCCCACGAATACGATGGGAATCTCTGCCAGAGCCCCGAGATACCGATCCCGAGCGACCCGGCTTGGGCCTATCCTCCGGCAAACGGCCGCCTTTGGAATCCCCTAAATCCTTAACAATCTTCTCCAAGGCTTCACCGAAAAGTAACTTCCCATTGTAGAGCAACTTACTGAGACGCAATTTGGACGACACGTCCGCCGACCAATTGCGCAGCCAAAGAAAGCGTCTAGCCGCCACGAGAGATGCCATAGTCTTAGCCGCAATCCGTAACAAATCATAGAAGGCATCTGCCATATACGCCGCGGCTGACTCTAATTTTGCTGCGTCGGGTATGGCAGAAGGTTGCTCACCCGAGCCGTCCCCTTGTAACCAGCGAATGGAAGCTCGAGAAACGTACGCCCCACATATCGCTGACTGCAGCGCCAGAGCGCTGGAATCAAAGGCTTGTTTAAGAAGGATCTCCAACTTCCTATCTTGCAGGTCTTTGAGAGCCGCTGCCCCCTCGACCGGAATGGTAGTCTTCTTGGTGACATCGGAAATAATAGCATCTACCTTCGGCATGTGCAACAAATCCTTCACTTCCTGGGGAAGAAGGTACAAGCGTGCTAAAGCGCGGCTACCACGCAGGGACGCTTCCGGACATTCCCATTCGGACTCAATCATTTGCTTGATCACCCGATGGAGAGGGAAACAGCGTTGTTCTGCTTTAAATCCCTGTAATAAGGGATCTTCTTTTTTTTTTTTTTTTAAATTTTATTTTTATAACTTTTGAACAAATGCAACAACATACAAACAGAAGAAAAAAGAAAGAAAAAACAACTGTTGAAATACTTTTTGGCAGTATCCAGCAGACAGCAATCAAAAAAGAACAAAACCCTGAAATACATCACCTCACCACCTCCATTCCCACCCTACACCTTGCAAGCCTCAGCCATTCACCCCACTAGTCAGCTATCCCCTTATCGTGTATAACGGTCCAAAGAGTACCATTTGTAGCGAGTCGTCGCAATCCCTCTGCTTCTGTCATACTTCTCTTGAGCCTTTTCATATTTACAATATAAACATACAGAATTCCACCACAGAGGCCCATTTAATAACTGAGGATCTTTCCAGTGTGATAGAATCAGTTTGATAGCGACGGTGATCATAAAATTAAACACAAAAAAATCCTCTCTATTTAGCCTAGGAATTTCTGTCAATGATCTCATTACTAAAATCCTCCAAGACAGAGGAAGAGAAATATTTAACACCTTCTGAATCTGCGACCATACTGATGACCAAAATCCCTGAATGAGAGGGCATTCCAAAAACATGTGCCTTAGGGAGCCCGGGGCAGTGCGACAGGACCAACAATGAGAAGAGCCAGCTGCACTCCACTTAGCCAGTTTAATTGGAGTAACATATGCTCTGTGTGCGAAAAAGAACATGGACTGCGTTAACTGTGCTGATTTCGAAACACGCACTATAGGCCCCCACAATAAGCTCCACATCCTAGGTGTCATCTTGGATTCCGTCTCTTCTTCCCAAATTTTATGCAATCCCGAAAGTTGACGTAGACTGTGTGACCGAAAATAAGCATATAGTCTGGAGATGCTTCCTTTCTTTGCACAGATCTCAGACATAATTTTCTCCAGGCCCCATGTAACTGTGAGGTCGCTTGGTTTCCCCCAAACTTGAGATATGCAGTGCCGAAGCTGCATCCACTGAAAATGACTGGAAGCGGGGAGCCCAAACTCAATCTGAAGTGCATGAAAGCATTTCCACTCCTTGTCCCGGAAAAGTTGTCCCACAGTCCATATGCCACAGTTTTGCCAGGTCTCCCATGCGACCGAAACTTTATTTATTTTAAGCATCGGATTGTGCCAAATAGGAACTTGTCGGGAAGGCGGGTTCTCTTGAGCAGAAAGAGGGATCAGACTCTGAAAGGCAGCTTGCGTAGATGCAATGACGCGGCCTACTTTAGATGATTCGGAATGCCGCATGCCCATCAGAAGCCCCAGTGGACAAGGAGAACATAGCCATTGTTCCAGGACCATCCAAGTTGGTTTCTGTGGGCTATTAGCCAGGACACCCCAGAGCCCCCCCTGTTTAAGTATCGCTGCAAGATGATACCAGTGGAAATCTGGAAAATGTACTCCCCCGGAACTTTTGCTGGCCTTCAGTTTCCATAAGGCAATTCTGGGCGGCTTGCCATCCCATAGAAAGACACTTAAGATTCTCTCGATCTCTCTGTACACTGATGGTGGAAACAGAATGGGGATCATCCCAAGAATATAGTTGATCTTGGGCATAAGAACCATCTTAATGGATTCCATTCGCCCCCACCAGGTAAGGTGCAATGGGGACCATTTTAACGCAAAGGATCTGGCAATCTCCTTTATCCTTTCAATATTTACACGAAGAGTTTCTTCCAGTGGGACAGCAAAGAGGACTCCGAGATATTTGATGGCCTTTGTTTCCCATTGGAAGGGAAATTCCTGCACCATACTACTAGTTGCCAATTTATTTAGGGGGAAGGCCAATGATTTCTCCCAATTTACTTTATAGCCAGAGAGCCGGGCGTATGACACTATCAGCTGCATTAATGGAGCTATAGACTCTGGTTGTAAGAAGAACAGAAGGTCGTCCGCATATGCTGATATCTTGGTATGAAAATCCGCTACTGCGACCCCCTGGATCTCCCTCGTCTGACGAACAAGTAGGGCAAGTGGTTCCAGAGCCAAGTTAAAAAGAAGAGGAGACATCGAACAACCTTGGCGCGTGCCCCTATGTAAAAGAAAGGGGCTGGAAAGCACCCGGTTAGCGAAAATTCTTGCTGAGGGGCGAGAGTAAAGCACCCGTATCATATTCACAAATTCCTCCGGAATCCCGAACCATTCCAGGACTGCGAACAAAAAGGGCCATTCAAGCCTGTCGAAAGCCTTTTCAGCATCCACGGACAACCCAACAAGGGGAACTTCCATACGGTCTGCAAGTCCTATGATATTACAAAATAACCGCGCATTGTCCGACGTGGATCTTCCGGCAATGAAACCACATTGATCGGGATGTATAAGCAGGTGAAGCACTTGGTTGAGGCGCTTGGCCAAGAGAGCCGAGTATAGCTTGTAGTCTGCATTTAGCAGCGAGATAGGTCTATAGTTCCCCACTCGTCGCGGATCCCTGCCAGGCTTTTCAAGCACCACGATTGTGGCTTCCGCAAAACTCCCAGGGGTACTGGCTTGGTCCTGCAGATGATGGAAGTACGTCAGAAGATGGGGGACCAGGCTCTTTGCGAAAATCTGAAAGAACTCAATCGGAATCCCGTCGGGGCCCGCTGCTTTTCCGCGCTTCATCCCCTGAAGCACCTCCCAAATCTCAGCCGTGCTAAGTGGTTTCTTAAGATCCAGAGCTTGCTCTGCTTCCAGCACCGGGTGGCTAATTGGAGCAAGAAAATCTCGTACCATGGCTATCTCGCTGGACTCTTCTGATGTATACAGTTGTTGATAGAAACTTCGAAAAGCCTCCACAATCTCGACGTTCTCCTCATGAGAAACCCCCTGTTCATCCACTATAGACACAATGTGCGATTTGGCACTACGCGGGTTCAGTTTAGAAGCCAACAGCTTTCCGGCCTTGTTCATCTCCGTATAGTACCGGGCCTGTTGGTCGAAAGAACTATGTTCCACCTCCCTGCTTAATAAAGCATTGTATTGATACCTTAACTTCTGGAGCCGGTTAAGGACCGCAGCGCTGAACTGTCCTTGTAAGATTCTCTCGCCGGCTCTAATCTGGCTATCCAGGTCTTTAAGCTCTGCTCTCGCCTTCCGGTTATCAACTATAACGTAGCTGGTTATCTTCGCTCTGATAGAAGCCTTAAGGGCCTCCCACCATGCCCAGATAGATGTGTCCTCTAGACGATTGAGATCAAAATACTCCTCTATGGCTTGTTGGACGTAGCGCTTGAAAGGTTCTTCTGCGAGGAGAGCTCTGGGAAAAAAACCAACTTCCTCCCGTGACCGGCACCGTGCCCACTCCCACATCTAGAGTGATCGCCGCATGGTCGGAAATATGTGTACTCAGAATTTCAACACCATCAACTTCTCTGGCAAAGGCCCGGGAAACCAGAAAAAAATCGATCCTGGAATGAGAATTGTGCGGATGAGAAAAAAAGGTATAATCTCGTTCAGAAGGATGCCGCACTCTCCAGATATCCACCAAGCCGATATTTTCAATGATAGAATCCAGCACCTCAGATGCCCGGCCCCTCCTGGAGACCCTAGAAGGCTGGCAGTCAATAAGGGGGTCTCTTACCATGTTGAAATCTCCGCCCAGCACAATGGGATGCGGAGAGAAATCAGCCAGCGTCTCTGCAAGAGATTGAAAAAATTTGGGGCAGTCACAGTTGGGGGCGTAGAGGTTTACTAACACCATCTGTCGTTTGTCAACTATGATCTGCGCACACTCGCCCATCTCCCTTCAGCATCTGCTCTGGTAGAGATTATCTGCGCCTTGCAGGCCTGTTTAATTAGAGTGATCACCCCATTTTTCCCACTTACCGCAGGCGCATAAGAAACCAGACAGTATTTACCCCCAGCTAGCTTCACAGCCTCGCTAGTAGGCAAGTGCGTCTCTTGAAGCATAACTATATCAGCTCTTTGCTTCAGACAGTACGCCAGTATCTTTTTCCTCTTTATGGGATGTTTGATGCCCTTCACATTCAGGGATAAAATCTTAAGCGAGGACATTGGTACATAAGCATATAGTGACTAGACATTGAACCTCCCACACTGGTACTCTCCAATTCCACTCAACTGGCAAGGTTGACACCTGCCAAAGTAACTGGTGAGGCCTGCAAGGTGACAACATTCCCCCTGACATACAGGGGCTATAGGTAATTGGGTGGGCCAGCGACGACCACAGGAAGGCCGCACGGTGCCCCCAATAGACATAAGGGTTACAACCCAACCCCGTTCCCACAACTACCCGGCAGTAAGCAGCCCACGATGTGACATACAGGCCAAGCCGGGTAAAGGCCCGCCCTCCAAGTTGTACATCCAACCCCACAAGAAAAAAAAAAAAAAAGGAACAGCCAGAAAACTATTGCTGAAACATATTCTCAATATTAACATCCTCCAAAATAAAAAAAAGGGGGGGGGGGGAGGAAGACACAAGCAATCTATAGCAGAAAACATAACATCAGCCATATATTACCCCAAACTAGCCACACTCCAAGAAATGATAGCACTCGCTGACAATTAAATCAACAAGAACTACAGTAAACCATCACTCTCTGATCACAGACTATTCCGAGTCCAGTGCCATGAACAGGTCAGTGCATTTGAAGGGCTTCCTGCTCTTCTATAAATTTCAGGGCCTCATCAGGATCCTCGAATGCCTTTGTACGGTTATCCAATGTAATTTTCAGACGGGCTGGGTAGAAAAGGCCATACCTGGCCTGAAGATGTAGTAGTCGAGGTCGCATAGCCAAGAACTGCTTCCTCTTGTCCACGGTCGCTTTGCACAAATCCGGATAAAAGAAGATGTTTTTGCCTTCGTAGGTAAGCGCCGGCTGGGATTTAGCTGCTTGCAATATCTGTATAGCTTGCTGATGGCGCAGCATACAAAAGATCACTGGTCTAGCACCCTTCGCCTGAAGGCTCCTCTGCGCGGGAACTCTGTGCGCGCGTTCAAATTCCAAGGGGCCAGTTTGCTTTATTTTCAATACTGCCGGGATCATTTTCCCCAGGAAAGCAAATAGATCAGCACCCTCCGCACCCTCCGGGAGGCCCACCAGGCGCACGTTGTTCCTTCTATTGCGATTACTGAGGTCCTCCACTTGCAACTCCAGGCGGCCCATCTTCTTGTAGGCCTTGCCGAGCTGCCCCAGCTGCGTGGTATGCGAGGCGAGAATGGCTTCCGTTTGATCCATCCGGACCGTGAGATCTTTAAAATGTCCCCGCAATTCGCTCAACTCCGATTGCACACGGGCCAGCGCATCTCCGTTTGCAACCACGAGCTCCTTAACTGAGCGGATTTCCCCCAGTACCTCCCGTAAGGAGTCCTCTGCCTCGCGCGATGGGGCCGACTTGTGCGGTGAGAGAGGGTCTGATTTCACTCTCTTGGTTCCCGTGTTGAGCGCCGCAGCAAAGTCTAGTTTGACCGGTTTTCCACTCGCCATGCTTTCCGACACTCGAACCGGGTACTAGCTCCGAAAATCGCTTGGGGAACCTCAGTTTCGTCAGGATTCAAGCCAGGGGGTACCGGAGCTCCACTCCTAAGCCGCCATCCTGTTTCCTCGTTGGCCCCGCCTCCCCGTAATAAGGGATCTTCTAAGGGCTCCTGCGAAGAGGAAGGAAGCAAAAGATGCAGAGCTGTTAAAGACTGAGAAATGAGAGCCGAAAGCTCCTCCTTACGGAAGACGCGGAATACATTGGGATCCTCTCCCGGAGCAATCTCCCCTTCCTCCAAGTCTTCCGTCTCAAAATCCAAAGGTACCTCAGCTCCCACCTCTGAATCCCCCTGAGCCAGGGAAATGGCAGGATCCTGAGGAGAAAAGAGATCAATGTTATCTGGCATAAAAACCTTAGCCTGAGATGATCCCTCACCAGGATCAGCAGGCTCGGTATTCCGTACAGGCAAAGGCATAGGAGATGAAACTGCTGAGAAGGAAACTGGCTGAGAGGATTTCATTAAAAACGCTGTATGCATAGCCAGAATAAATTCCGGTGAAAAACAGGAAGGAATCCCCTCTGGAGACTCAGAAACTGCATCAGCAAGCTTTGCTGGGCGTTTAGGCTCCTTAGAGGTCTTAGATCTGCTTTTATGAGGCCGAGGCTGCTCCGGGACGGCAGACGCCGTTGGAGACAAAATGGCTGCCTTTCCTGCCTTTTCGGGCGGTAAAGACATCTCCTGTGAGCCCTGCAAAGGCTGCTCAGCCATAAGAAAAAGACAACGGCACCCGAAAGGAAAACCGCAAAGGAGAACGAACGCACCGGTCAGGCACCCCCGATAAAGAAAGTGAAACCACGCGGCCCAAAACCGCGCGGCGGTACTTTATGAGGAAAACGAAGAAACTTCAACAACTCACCACAAAAAATAAGGAGCCGGTCCCGCGAAGCCGCTGCCAGCGGCAGGGACAGCAAGTGTTTCAGCGCTACGGTAGAGGTACAACTGGGGCCCCCAGGATCCTCTAAAAATGGAGACGGAGGCAGGCAATGGGGCAGGCTCTACCCCGCACTGCAAGCAGTGGTAGTAGTCACGTCTCAGCGCTCTTAAAGGCACAGAGTTAAATGTAGATGTGCACAATTTGTATACCAGAACTACAGAAATCAGCTCTGCTAGAGCTAATATGGGTAAAACAAAGAAAGAGAAGAGGGAGAAATTTTAAGACGATCCTCTATAGTTGCTGAGGACTGAAAGACTGATGGTTAGCCCTAAGGGGGAGTGGCTTCACCTCTCAGAAAACTTGAAGCATTCAGTCTTCAGTTGCTATAGGGGATTGACAACCCTACCTTTCCCTGGACTGGCCCGGAGAAGTGATAAGGAACAGCCTTTACTACATCCTCCGGTAACAAATTCAAGAGTTTGATTACACGTTCAGTGAAAAAATATTTTCTCTTATTTGTCTTAAATAGTTTACCCTCTAGCTTCATTACATGTCCCCTAGTCTTTCTATATTCTGATAGCGTAGACAATTGATCTATGTTTACCTGTTCCACTCGATTCATTAATTCGTAGACCTCTATCATCTCTCTCCTCAGCCGTCTCTTTTCTAGGTTGAAGAGCCCTAACCTTTGTAGCCTCTCTTCATAGGAGTAGCCTTCCATCCCCTTTACCATTTTGGTGGCTCTTCTCTGTACCTTTTCTAATAACGCTATATCCTTTTTAAGATACGGTGACCAGAATTGCACACAATATTCAAGGTGCGGCCGTACCATGGAACGATACAGAGGCATTATAATATCCTTTTTTTATTTTCCATTCCTTTCCTTATGATACCTAGCATTCTGTTTGCTTTCTTGGCAGCCGCTGCACACAGGGCAGAAGGTTTTAACATGTTATCCACAATAACGCCTAAATCTTTTTCCTGGGTGGTAGTTCCCAATGTGGAACCTTGCATTGTGTAACCATAGTGTGGGTTGTTCTTTCCTAGGTGCATAACTTTGCACTTGTCCACATTAAATTTCATCTGCCATTTGGATGCCCAGTCTTCCAATTTATCCAGATCCTCCTGCAGTTTTCCACAATCTTCTTGGGTTTTAACAACTTTAAACAGTTTTGTGTCATCTGTAAATTTGATAACCTCACTAGTTATTCCCTTTTCCAGGTCATTTATGAATATGTCAAAAAGCAGCACACCCAGTACAGATCCCTGGGGTACTCCACTATTCACCTTTTTCCATTGAGAAAATTGGTCATTTAGCCCTACCCTCTGCTTTCTATCTTTTAACCAGTTCCCGATCCACAATAGTACACTGCTTCCTATCCCATGACTTTCTAGTTTTTCCAAAAGTCTCTGATGAGGGACCTTGTCAAAGGCTTTCTGAAAGTCCAGATACACTACTATATCAACCGACTCAGCTTTGTCTACCTGTTTATTCACATCTTCAAAAAAACATAACAGATTAGTAAGACAAGATCTTCCTTGTCTAAAGCCATGTTGGCTGTCTCCCATTAGGCCATGACTATCTACACGCTGAGTAATTTTGTTTTTTTTATGATGGTTTCTACTATTTTTCCCTGTACTGATGTCAGGCTCACCGGTCTGTAGTTTTCCGGATCACCCCTGGAACCCTTTTAAAAATTGGCATTACATTGATGATCCTCCAATCTTCAGGTATTACAGATTATTTTAATGAAAGTTCACAAATTACTAATGGCAGGTCTGCAATCTCATATTTCAGTTCTTTCAACATCCTTGGATGTATACCATCTGGTCCAGGTGATTTGCTACTATACAGTTTATCAAATAGTTGTAATACATCTTCCCGGTGTAGCTATATTTCTCTCAATTCATCTGCAGTATTACCTTTAAATACCACTTCAGTCTTGGGTAACATCCCTACATCTTTCTCAGTAAAGACCGAAGCAATGATTTCATTCAGTCTCTCCGCTATAGCCTTGTTTCCTCTTACTGCCCCTTTTACCCCTTTATCATCTAACGGTCCAATTGACTGTCTCACAGGCTTTTTGCTACGAATGTACTTGAAAAAGTCTTTATTTTGTGTTTTTGCTTCCATAGCAAGTTTCTTCTCAAATTCTCACTTTGCCTGCCTTATCAATGCTTTGCATTTAACTTGCCAGTGCTTGTGCTGTTTCCAGTTTTTGTCATTTGGCTCTTTTTTCCATTGCCTGAAAGATGCTTTTTTGGCAGCAACAACCTCTCTGACCTCACCTTTAAACCATGCTGGCAGTTTTTTGGACTTTCTTCCATTTTTCTTAATGCGTGGAATATAGCTGGTCTGTGCTTCCAGGATAGTATTTTTAAACAACACCCAAGCTTGATGTAAGTTTTTAACCTTTGCAACTGCTCCTTTTAGTTTTTTCTTAACTATTTTCTTCATTTTATCATAGTCTCCCTTTCGAAAGTTAAAAGGTAGTACTGTGGATTTCCTTACTATCCCTTCTCCACTAATTAAATCAAACGCGATCATGCTATGATCACTATTGCCAAGTGGCCCAAAAACCCTTATCTCCTGCACTGGATCTGGTGTTCCACTGAGGACTAGGTCCAATATGGCTTCCTCTCTGGTCAGTTCATGAACCAGCTGCTCCAAGAAGCAGTCATTTATTTCATCTAGGAACTTTATCTCCCTAGCATATCCTGCTGTGACACTGACCCAGTCGATATTGGGGTAATTGTAATCACCCATTATTATTACCATGCTGTGACTTTTGTTAGCTTCCTTGATTTCTTCGAGCATTTCATCATCCATTTGTTCATTCTGGCCAGGCGGTCGATAGTACACCCCCATTGCCATCACCTTCCCCTTCATACATGGAATTTCAAAACATAGAGATTCTACAGAAAATTGTGTTTCCTGCAAAACTTTAATCCTTTCTGACTCAATGCCCTCTCTAACATAGAGCGCAACCCCTCCATCAATTTGATCAGTTCTATCATTACGATATAGTTTGTACCCAGGTTTCACAGTGTCCCACTGGTTATCCTCCTTCCACCATGTCTCTGAGATTCCAATCATATCTAACCTCTCATTTAGTGGTATATATTCTAACTCTCCCATCTTATTTTTTAGACTTCTAGCGTTTGCATATGAGCATTTTAGAGACTGCATTTTATTAATATTATATCTGGCTATTGGTAGGCATGGGTAACTTGGAATCTTTACGATCTGTCTGCACCATACTCAAGGTATTTGGACTACTTTACTCTTTTTTGGAACCTCTCTACTTTTGGTAATATCCTTCAAGGATACCTTCTTCCGAACCATCTGCTCTTGGGCGACTGCCGGCTTTCCCCTATTTTCTAGTTTAAAAGCTTCTCTATCTCCTTTTTAAAGGTTAATGCCAGCAATCTGGTTCCATCTTGGTTAAGGTGAAGCCCATCCCTTTGGAAGAGCTCCCTCCTTTCCCCAGAATGTTCCCCAGTTCCTAACAAATCCAAAACCCTCATCCTTGCACCATCATCTCATCCACGCATTGAGACTCCGGAGCTATGCCTGCCTTTTGGGTCCTGCACGTGGAACGGAAAGCATTTCGGAGAATGCTACCCTGGAAGTTCTGGATTTCAACTTCCTATCTAAAAGCTTAAATTTAGTCTCCAGAACCTCCTTACCACATTTTCCTATGTCATTGGTACCGACATGTACCAAGACAGCAGAATCCTTCCCAGCACTATCTAAGACCTTATCTAGGTGGTGCGTGAGGTCCGCTACCTTCGCACCAGGCAGGCATGTTACCAGGCGATCCACCAGCCACCTCGCTATCTACATGTCTAATGATTGAATCTCCAACTATAACAACTGTCCTAACCCTTCCCTAATGGGCACATGGCCCTGGAAAAATGTCCTCTGTGTGAGAGGGTTTTACATCACTTGGAGGACAGGTCCTAGTTACAGGATCACGTGCTGCCACACCAGGGTGATGCTCTCCTGTCACGTGACCTCTCTCCTCTATGACAACAGGGATGCTGCCAGACTGGAGGTGGGACTTCAGAACTATATCCCTGTAGGACTCGTCCATGTACCTCTCTGTCTTTCTTTTGTCTTCCAAATCTGCTAATATAGCCTCTAGAAAACGGACTTGTTCCCTGAGACAAAAGAGCTGCTTACACTTAGTGCATACGTAACACCTCTCACCAACTGGGAGAAAATCATACATGTGACACTCAATGCAAAAGACTGGAAAGCCCCCATTTCGCTGCTGGACTGTTGTCTGCATCTTAGTTTAAAGCTTGTGTTTAGGTCTTTAAATTCTGCACTGACTAAGGGTTGGTGTGGATGCTTATACTAATAAAATTGTATCTAATACCTTTAATATACCTTGTTCACCTGAAGCTTAATTAATCTCAGGTCCTCAATATATGACTGATTTGGATAAAGAGCTGCACCTGAGAGCAGCCCCATTCCTCTAAGACGTGTAAGTACCTATAAAGCTACAATTACCCCAGGGGTGGGTGGGTGTCGGGGAGGGAGGGAAGGAAATAAGACCTATTAAAAGAGAGCTGTTATAAGGTACCCTGTCCTGTAACCTCAGCAGGGGGGAGGGGGTTAGTCCCTCAGGTAGACTAGAGCAGGAAAAAAGTTTAAGACACAGCACATTCTGGGGACAGAGCAGGGAGAGAAAATTAATTTAAAGTAACAGTTAACCTGGCTGCCACACAAAGGCTAGAGAGTTGAAAGAGGCAGGGTAAGTTATACAGCTGAGAAAGCTGAAGTGAAAAAGTAAAGGGAACAGGGAGATGAAGTAGCACACCAATAAAGACAAACAAATAAATAAACAGACAGCTAGAACTCACAACAAAGTCATCACATGAGTTAAATAGCCACCTCTAAGGCAGAGCACTGTGAGGGCATTCTTCTTCCCAGAGCAGTGAGAGGCAAACAGGCCCTGATATTAGGCCCTGAGAGAGTATTAAATTTAAACTACAAGCTCTCTGCTGAGTATGAAATCTAACTAGAAAGCTCTCTGCTGTGTTTTAAATTTAAACATAAACTGCTGCTATTACACCCTGACTGATTTAACAAATACACTGGGTTCACAGATTCATCAACTTTAATCCAAAGAAGTACTTTCAGAAAATTTCTCAGAAGTATATACTCACAATTGCAGATCTCTCTCCAGAAGTAGCAGTCCCCTTTTCTAGTCCTTCAAGACTGAGGATCACAGCACTCTGGTTGAGCTAATTATGGCTGTGTTGCTGAGGTAAGCTGTAAACAACTTCCTGGGTGATTAACAGTCCTTGCTTGGATAGAAGGAGTCTTTCAAAATGGCCTTTTGACCTGCCACTTGGCGTTAACACCTATTGAAAAAGTTTCACAGGCCCTGAGTGAGTATTAAATTTAAACTACAAGCTCTCTGCTGGGTATGAAATCTAACCAAAAAGCTCTCTGCTGTGTTTTAAATTTAAGCTAAAAAATACTTTGCTGATAGTAGGCCCTGAGTGAGTATCAAATTTAAACTACAAGCTACAAGGTTTAGCTGCACGTTTTGCACAATTTCCCCTTGCTTTCCTCCTTTCCCCCTCCCCCCCTTCCCCCTCCCTTCTCCCCCCCCTCTTCCCTTCCCCCTCCCTTCCCCCTTCCCCCCTCCCCCACTTCTCCCTCCCCCCCTTTTTCCTCCCCTTCCCCCCCTTTCCCCCTCCCTTCCCCCTTCCCCCCCCTTTTTCCTCCCCCTCCCCCCCTCCCCTTCCCTCCCCCCTTCCCTTTCCCCCCCTCTCCCCCGCTCCCCACCTTCCCTTTCCCCCCTCTCGTCCGCTCCCCCCTCCCCCCTCCCTCCCCCCCTTTCCATTCTCTCCTCTTCCACACCACCCCCCCCTTCCTTTTCCCTTCCTTCCCCTTTTTTTCCCTTCCTCACTTGGGAGTTCTGAGGTCGATTCATTGAGTTTTATAAGGTATAATTTAATAGAAATTGCTTGCTATTGTTAAATAGGGGCCAGTATTTGTTCTCAGCGTCAAGCACACATTTTACATGTGTTTTAACTCGTGGTGGATGTCATTATCCTATGAAGCTTTATTTGAAGTGATGGACAAGGTTTTGTGATCCCCCTTGAGCTGAGGGCAATATTTCTATTTTGAGGTGGTTATATGTTCCGTTTTGAAAACAAGGTCTAATAGGTAACCACACGTTTTTTACACTTCCTGTTTGGGTCTTTTTTAATGCGCATGTGTCGGCGTCTTTCAACTCTTTGAGTAATCTCAAACGGCTTTCTGCAGGTGAGCTACTGTTTTGTTCTCTTTTTAGTTGGAATATATTCAATACAGCAGGCTTTTTTATTCAAACACCATGTATATTTGTATGTAATCATCGGTACAGTTTTAGTGTTTTAATTAAGTCCCTCTTAAATCTTGATGTTGACAGGCAGTCTCTTGCCCATGGAATATATTTTTATGGCGATGGATTGAGATCTTAAATCATCTGCACAGTTTTAATGTTTCAATTTAGCCCCTCTTAAACCTTGATGTTATGGGCAGTCTCTTGCCCATGGTATTAATTATTTTTTTTAATTAGGTTTTTCCGAAGTTTATCCAAATGGACCACAATTTTCATATGTTTGCTCTGGCTCCCTCTATATACACATGTGGCAATGTTCCTTTTGTACCCTGTGCAACTTTACGGCCATTCACAGTGGGTTTAGTCTTCTCTGTTAGTAGGAATTTATAATGCCCTTTTATCTTGTGTGTTCATCGGTTCATTATTTAAATTAGGTTCTCCTTGCACCCTGAGCCTTCGATGTTTTAATAATACAATATATATTGCTCTCAAGGTTTCACGAATATCGTGTAAGGATCACGGAGTGGATAATCGTGGTTACAAGGTGTTCATCAGATTTTGTAAAGGCAAGAAAGACAATAATGTTTTTATGATTCCTTTTTGAGCATTGTCCGGTGTCCCTTTCAATTTTAATGTGTTCTTCCATAGTTTTATGGTGTTTGAAAGTTTTTCACCACAGGTCATTTTAGTTGCCGGTATAATTTAACGTATGGAATGCCATCTCTCTGTTTGTTTCATCAATATTGGTCTTCAATATTCTCATAAATATAAGGAATTTTTTCAAACCCTGAAGTCAGCCCGGTTTTTAATTATTTTTTAATTATTTTCACTTCCCCTGCCCTTCTCCCCTTCCCCCCTCTTTCCCCCTACTCCCCCTCCCCCTTCCCTCCTCCCCCCCTCTTTCCTCCTCCCTTCCCTCCCCCCCCTTTTCCTTTCCCCCTCCTCCTCCTTCCCCCTCTCCCTTCCCCCCCCTCTTCCCTCTTCCCCCCCACCCCTTCCCCTTCCCCCCCTCTTCCCTCCCCCACCACTTCCCCCCCACCCCTTCCCCCTTCCCCTTCCCCCCCCCTCTTCCCTCTTCCCTCCCCCACCCCCACCCCTTCCCCCCGCCCCCTTCCCCCCCTCCTCCTTTCCTTTTACATTTATAATAGAATTTTCTCCGAATGTTTTACTAATTGTTCCATTACTGGCCCATTTTAGGTTTATGAATTTTTAACGAGGACAGCATCTAAGATTCCATATATTGCAAATAAATATAAGAAAATATTTTTAATATTTTTTAAAGTAGAGTATAAATTTAAAAATAATTTATATAATTTAGCAACTATTTATTTTGGCGTAAGTTTTATGTTTTTATTTTTTAGAAGGTTTTCTGATAATAGCGACTCCCATTGTCTCTACTGAGCCTGGTGAGGTCTATGCACATCACACCCACAGGTAATGTCCACCTTTATAGTATGCGATTCATTCAACAATTACACAATTAGTTTTTATTGGACTTACTCCTTCAGTCTCCTCATCCCTTCTTTATCTCTAGGTTGTACATAGTTGTTTTTTATAGTTTTGGGGTTTTACAGTTTTATTGTATATGCTTGTATAAGTACCCTATAATTATGAATGTTTTGTAAATTCTATTAATTTCTTGTATTCCAATTAGTATTATATATTTTTACTAAATTATTATTATTTTATTTCATTATATTTTTAATTATTTATTTATTTAATTACATATTTATATATGTGTGGGTATATAAAATCATATGTCATCTTATCTAGAAAGTGGTTGGTTCGTTCAATGTATTAGAATTAATTCAGATTTATATGTAATTCTATATGAATTTTTATGATTTTAATTGAGTAATTTTTGATTGTTGTTTTGAGTTTTATCAATGTTTTTTTTTTTTTTTAATTCTTTATTTTCGTTTTATAACAACAAAGGAAAGGAAGACATACAGCAAAAGACAGATACAGAACGTGTAATACATACACCAAAATAAACCCATACCACCCCCTCCCCCCTGCTTCTTCTCTAGAAAACTAAGCATTCCCGAAGCGGGCGTGTACTTACATTATTGTGTTACAAAACCTAACGGTGATCTAAAACATGATGGGTGCGCATTATACAGGCATGTTGGAGCAATGAGCAGATTGTACATAATCATTAAGCATCTGCCATTTAGACAAGCGAGAGTGAGTTTGGACATGGGGAATAGCTCTCCGAGGTATCTGCTCATATTTACTATATAAGCAGACGAGGTTCCACCATTCATTGACAGTAAGTCGAGAGCTATCCTTCCAATTCCTCGTGATTAAGCATATGGCTATACCCAGCATGAAATCAAGGAGAAAGCGACCCTTCTTAGGAAGAGAGGGGACCTCCGCCACAGAGCGGAGTCCCACGACCTTCCAAGAGAGAGGTTCATGAAAGTGTAAGATAGATTGAATACGACCCCAGACCTGCCCCCAATAAACCTGTAGTTGAGGACATTCATAAATAACATGAGCGAAGGTACCCACAGCAGTATGGCAAGACCAACACAGGTCCCTAGCATTAGGGATCCATTTGGCAATTTTTTCTGGGGTATAAAAGCATCTGTGTGCAAAGAAGAAGAGAGTTTGGGTAACAGAGGCAGACCGGGAGACCCGCACTACTTTACTCCAGAAAACGCTCCATTGCTCAGGGGTTAAAGTGGTTTGCAGTTCGCGCTCCCAGGCTTGTTGGGCTCTAAAAGTTTCCGTGCCTGCACCCTGACATATGAGTTTATAAAAGTTAGAGGCTACCCCATGTGTACTACTAATGGAGTGAACTATCTCTAATAGCCCATCCTCAGTAGGGGCAGAGGGCGGCAGGATTCAAGCACTTTTGAGGCAGTGTTGAAGCTGCAACAGTTGAAAGTAGTGTTTCGCTGGTAACGCAAATTCCTTTTGTAAATCAGAAAAGGTTTTCCAACGAGCTGCAGAGAAAAGCTGTTGGGGTGTCCAGATCCCCCTGGAGTACCAGGGTTTCCAGGCTATTGTTCTATTTAGGACTTGAATTCTGGGGTTATTCCATAGCGGGAGTCCGTCCTGAGGACATACATGCGGGCCCAGGGATAGAATGAGAGTGTTAAAGGCCGCAAGAGTATCGACAATCATTGGTGGATGGCGGGTGTCTACTTGATAGGACATGCCGGGGAGATGGGTCAACGGAATTGGGCTACTAAGCTCCTCTTCTATGTCAAGCCAAACTGGTCTGCTGTCTGTTGAGGCATCTAGCCATCGGGCACCTTGCTTAAGTAGAAAGGCTTGATGATATCTAAGAAAATCAGGAAATCTGGTACCCCCCTCGTTCCTTTACAGACTGCAGTTTATGTTTAGCTATCCTTGGTGGCTTGCCCTGCCAGAGATAACGGACGAGAAGGCCCTCAATATCTTTATAAGTATGTAACGGAAGTAAGCATGGCAGCATTTCTAAAATGTAGTTCACTTTGGGGACTATCATCATTTTCACAGTTTCTAAGCGGCCCCACCATGTGAGAGATAAGGGAGACCAACGATTTGTGAGTTCACGGACTTTGGAAACTACCTCTTTGGCATTAAAACTGATAGTGTCTTCTAAAGGAGAACAGTAATGGACCCCGAGATATTTCACCATGCGGGATTGCCAAAGGAAGGGAAAGGCCTGCATGTCAGCCTCATGTACCCAGCGGTTCAGTGGGAATGCTACAGATTTGGTCCAGTTAATTTTATAGCCCGATAATTGTGAGTATCCGTCAATCAGATCCAAGACAGCTGGAACCGAATCGAGGGATACGAAGAGCATAAGGTCATCTGCATATGCAGAGAGTTTAATCTCCCTATGACTAAAGGGGACACCGCGAATGCGTGCAGACTGTCTAATAAGGAGGGCTAGGGGTTCAAGAGCGAGATCAAACAGCATTGGTGATAGGGGGCAACCTTGACGCGTGCCTCTTTGGAGGTTAAATGGCTGAGATTTGATGGCGTTTACACAAATACTGGCGACGGGTTGAGTATACATGACTTGGAGATATCGGAGGAAGCCCTCTCCAAAGCCATACCATCGGAGAACTGCGAATAAGAAGGGCCATTCTAGACGATCAAAGGCTTTTTCGGCATCCAGGGAAAGACCCACCCATGGATGGTCGAGATTGGCAGCACTAGAGAGTACATGGCACAAGGTCCGAGCATTGTCAGCAGTTGATCTGCCGGGTATAAAACCGCATTGGTCGGGGTGAATCAGGGTAGCCATCATGTCAGATAGCCGGGTGGCCAAGATCGTTGCAAAGATCTTATAGTCGGCATTAAGTAGGGAGATTGGACGATAGTTGGCGGTCAGTAGCGGGTCTCTGCCTTCTTTCTCAAATACAACCACATTAGCTGCAGAAAAGGATCCCAAAGAGGATGTATCTACCGCAAGGGCAGTAAAATAGAGTTTTAAATAGGGAACTAAATCTGCACTGAACGTTTTGTAGAATTCGGTCGGGAGACCATTGGGCCCTGCGGCACGGCCCGAGGCTGTTCGTTTTAGGGCAGATTGGATCTCTGATGTAGAGAAGGGTTCATCCATCGCATCCCTATCATCTTCAGAGAGGGTCGGCCGCTGAATGCCCGAAAGCAATCGCTCGAATGTCTCTAACGAGAACTCACATTCAGATTGATATAGGCGGGTATAGAAATCCCGAAAGAGCTCTACAATGTCGGAGTCTGTGGTCACTATGTCCCCTCCCTGTGGAGCTCGAAGGGCCGCAACGCGTTTGGCTTTTTTTTGACCTTTCAAGGCATTGGCTAAGAGTCGACCGGCTCGGTTAGTTTCACGATAATATGTCCCTCGCTGAAGCTCAATACTCTTAGAAGCTGCAGTTGAGAGGATTGAATTATATTGAAAACGGAGACGCTGTAAGCGAATCAATATACATGGGTCAGTGCGTGAAGTTAGAACTCGTTCGCCTGCCTTTATTTGTTGGTCTAGTATGAGCAGCTGCTGTTTACGTTGTTTCCGCAGGCGGATTTGATAGCTAGTGATCGTTGCCCGAATGGCCGCTTTGAAGCCCTCCCACCAAGCCCAATTCGCAGTATCTTGGGGTAAATTAAAATGGAAGTAATCCTGTATGGCTGCTCGAATTTCTGACTGGAACTCTGGCTGAGTTAACAGGGCCCTATCAAAGAACCAGGCTCCCGAGTTTCCCTGGGATACAGTAGTGTTTAATTGGAAGGAAATGGCAGCATGATCTGAGATATGTTGGGAGTGAATCTTTGCAGTGTCCACCTGAGGAACTAGCAGTTTTGAGATTAGAAAGAAGTCTATGCGAGACTGAGATTTATGAGGAAAGGAGAAGAAGGTGAAGTCAAGCTCATTGGGGTGTAGTAGCCTCCATAGATCAACTAAAGCAAGATCCTTAATCAGGGAGGTAAGCGTGGCATGACTCTTGGGGGGGCCACTCGTCCTAGGCGGCTGCTTGTCAATCAGGGGATCAAGGACTAGATTGAAATCCCCCCCAATGATCAATGAAGTATTAGCAGAAGCCTGCGCAACCTGAGCAATGGTAGCAAAAAAAGCAGGGTCATCAACATTAGGAGCGTAAAGGCATATACATGTAACTTCAAGGCTACCTATCTTGAGGTGAACTCTAGACCATCTACCTTCTGTATCTGAGCTAGTCGCAATAACAGTAGCATGCAAAGATTTCCTAACCAGTATGGCAACCCCACATTTCTTAGAAACGGCTGGGGAATAGGCGGCCACCATGTAAGGTTTAATATTGAGTTTAAGCGTTTCTTTCGAATTTAAATGCGTTTCTTGGAGAAAAATCAGATCCGCTGCTTCCTGACTGAGGTAGCTTAGGATTTTCTTCCGTTTTATCGGATTATTGATGCCTTTTACGT
Source organism: Ichthyophis bannanicus (assembly GCA_033557465.1). Lineage (NCBI taxonomy): Eukaryota > Metazoa > Chordata > Amphibia > Gymnophiona > Ichthyophiidae > Ichthyophis > Ichthyophis bannanicus. The sequence continues at coordinate 272,884,919 of CM066038.1, read as the reverse complement.
TCAATGAGAAAATCTTACATGGTGCAATCAATCGGTAATAGACATTTTAGGTAAGGGTACCTGATAGCATATAACATAAGCAGAATCTGTACAACAATATCATGATCACCGAGTATCCTGGCTAATACACCCCATATTGAAAAGTATGTACCAACGTATCTTAGAGAAGAAGCAAAACCCCCAAAGAATATGGCGACCATAAGTCTGCGGGAGGAGGCCCTAGAGAGGAAATAGAAAGACATGTAAAAAGAAAAGAAACACCAGAGTCCATGATAACACTGTCTCTGATACTCATCAAGGCTGCTGTGAGTAGAGGAAGTCGGGTCACAGATACCATCAAGAGTAAGGCCACAGACTGCCCACGCCAGACTCTTTGCCAGGCTTCGGCAGATCCAATATGGCAGAGATAGCGGAAATGAGGAGACGTGCAGGAATATTCTGGAAGTCAGCGCATCAAGTCGGCTTCTTTGGAATCCAAAAACTCCGCTAGTAGATCAGGGTCCTCAAATGTTCTTGTCTGATTGTGAAGTGTGACTCGGAGCTTGGCCGGGTACATCAGGCCATAGCGTGCTTGTAGTTGTTGAAGCCTCGGCCGGAATTCCAGAAAGCGCTTTCGGCGGTCGACCGTGGGTTTAGCCAAGTCGGGATAGAAGGAGATCTTGTGGCTCTCAAACTCCATATGGCCCTTTGCCCTAGGGGCACTTAGGATTTGCTCCACGTGTTGATATCTCAATAGTCGAAAAATGATGGGCCGCGGGGTCTTCCTGTTGAGCGTTATGCTGGCGGGTACACGATGAGCGCGATCAATCTCCAAATCTTTGGTAAAGGTGATTTGGAGCAGGGAAGGGAGGATGTTACATAAAAACTTTTTCATGTCTCCCGATTCCGCTCCCTCCGGTATGCCCATGAGTCGTATATTGTTGCGACGCGCTCTGTTATTGCCATCTTCCACCTCTTTCTGCAAGGCCCGCACCTGTCGTTCAACTTTGTCGAGTTTGGACAACCGGGCCGCATTGGAGTCCAGTATGCTCTCCATTTTGTCCTGACGCGAAGAAAGCCCTTCTAGCTTGCTTTGCAGCACACCAAAATCTTCCCGCAGCGCTCGGAGTGCTTCACCGTTTGCCTGCACAAGGTTTTTGACCCCTCTAATCTCTACGAGGATTTCCTGCTGCATTTCGGGGCCCTCGCACAAGGCCGGCCCCTTCTGCGGGGACGGAGGTTCAGTTTTGGAGCGTTTGCCGTGAGAAGCCGCTGGAGATCCAAATTCCAGGCGCGTTGGTTTGGTCCCCGCCATCTCACCAATGTTCCCCGGTAAGATCAGAGTAGCAGTTCTAAGTTAGTGAGGTGTTAGTTCAGGATTCTGAGTAGGCCTCTCGGGAGCCTCAGCGTTATGCGACCATCCCGCTGGACATCAGGCTCCGCCCCTCCTATCAATGTTTTATTGAGACTTAAGTTATTTGATATAGTCCAATTTTGCCTTTTTTTATGTGTATTACATATTCACGTTACAATTTTTTATTTTAACCCTATTTCCTTGCATATTTATTGTTTTAGGTTGATTACATCAATGTAATTTTTATAATTTGTTTTTTAGTGTGTCCTGATAGCCCCTGATGAAGTGATATACGAAACACGGCCTGTGTTGGGCTTAGGCCAATTAAATCGATTATAATAAAGTTTTTGGGTGTTAACTCTGCCGCTTCCTGTTTTCGTTTCTGTCCACACAGGACCCCCATCCCCACTATTCATGCCTCAGACCGACCCCCTATGTGGATATACACATTGATACAGCATTTCAAATTAACATTTTTTATTTGTACTATTTACATATGTAGATGTCCCCACTATCCCTTCTGCAGGCAGACATCCCAGGGGGCCTCATTGCGAAGACCTACGTGGGGTCAGGAGCACCTCTGTCAGCCGCTCCATGGCCTGTATGAGGGCCTGGAGGTCACCCCTGATCCCACGCAGGTGATCAGCAATGAGCCCTAAGGGCCCCTCTCCAGCTGCCTGCTCTGCTGCCCCCTGCCCCTTCCAATCCCCTCCCACTACCCCCTGCCCCCTCCCATCCCCTCCCTCTACCTCCTGCCCCCTCCCATCCCCTCCCTTTACCCCTGCCCCCTCCTGCCCCTCCCTCTACCTCCTGCCCCCTCCCAACCCCTTCCTCTACCCCTGTACCCTCCTGTCCCCTCCCTCTACCTCATGCCCCCTCCCTACACTCTTGCCCCTCCAATCCCCTCTCTGCATGCTCCTCCCTCCTCCACCCACTGGGTGTCCCTGGGTGGCATGGCCCTGAGTTTCCCCTCTTCCAGGGACTCCTCCTCCTCCCCCTGCTCCTCAGAGCCACCCACCCAGTGGTAACCTGCCTTCCACCCTGGGGTTCCCTGGCAAGACTCCATAGCACTGTCTAGCCCCTCCCCCTCAGACCACCTAACCATGAGGTCCAGAGTGATCACCTCATCCCCACTCTCCGCTGATGGAGGGGTGCTGGATAGTACTATGGGGCTGGGTGTTATTGGTGGGTCTGCTGAGGTGGTGCTTGTTCTGGCTGCTCTTCTTCCTCCTCAGCCACCATCTCGCCAAGGGTCGCCGCTTCCGCTTCCTCCTCCTCCTCCTCTGCCACTGCAGGAGAGGGGCTGTCCTCAACTGGGATGGCTGTTGAAGGTATGCAGAGAGGTGGCTGTTAGTTTCAGTGGGTGGCGTTGTCCGGCTGCCATGTCCCCATTGTCAGATGCCTCCCCATGCTCTGTCTGCTATTGCCCCTGCGAAGCCCAGCCACTCCAGCCCTGTGCCATGTTGCATGTCATGCCCCCATTCCTGTGCCATTCACCTCGCTCCCACTGCAGCTGCTGCCGGATGCGTATCAGGAACCACGGCCGTCTGCGCCATATAGCATGGAAGCGCACCCTGTATGCCTCTGTCTCCCTCTGTCTCCCTCAGGACATGGAACCATCTGTGGAGGCAGGAAGGAGCTGTCATATATATACATGTTTCTTTCTTCCCCCAGGTCTTGTCACTGCAACTGCCTGCCTGCTTGCCATAACACCATCTGCATACACTGGACCCTGTCTCATCCTGCTGCCACATCTCCAGTGCTGTCACACCCTGGTCTGGGGCTTGCCCTGGTCCCACAGGCCTCCTCTGTCCTGTGTGCCTGCATTGATGACTAGCCTGGCCATGGGCTGAGGGGTCACAGGGACAGTGCTGCCTGCAACATTCATCTTGGACCCTGCTGCATTTGCTGCCTACCCTGTGCTGCACATCATTGGCATTGCATGCTGGTGTCAGACTTGGCAGCTGACATATCGGTGGGTATTCTGAAAATACTTGCTGCTGAAAATCCTGCCTCTGATGCTCCAACAACAGAATAGTCAGCGGTGACTGGGAGCCTGTAGATGGCAGTGGTATGGGAATATAGGTATTCCTTTTTTTGTTTTTTTCTAGCATGTGTTATGCTTTGAGAGTTTGCAAGGGGCAGCTACTACTGATAATTTTGGTTTGGAATCACTGTTTTAAAAAAATGGGATTATAGCAAACTAGTGATTGGTAGGAGTATTTTAGAGCCGTTGATGTGAGGAGGATCGGCCCTTGTTCAAAGTTAACTTTTCCCATTGCCCCTACCTCCTTGGATTCTGAGGCTCTTTTCTCCTTCCATATCCAATGTTTACCTGAAGTGATGTGTGACAAATGGTAGAGTGGTATACCTTGCAGTACTCACATGATTTACATTCTGGAGTTGACCTTTTTGGGCTTGTGCATGCTGTCTGCACAGTGTCATGGGATGGGGAAGTAGGGGTTATACTCAGGTGTCATATGCAGGGACGTTTCTTTGCAGACACAGTGGTGGCTGCATGGGGCAGTTTCCCATTGGAGGTTGACAGTATCAGACTTCAGGGGCATGGGGCAGTCACAGAGTTCTCTCAGGGGACTGGTATGGTGGTTGGTAGTGGGGGGCAGCCTAGGTCAGCCATGTGTTGTCTTTACTAGCACCATGTCACTATGTTTCCACTATGCTATGTTTTGACTGACAGTATTGGGCCACATTGTTGCACTGTTACACGCAGTAGTTTTTTTTCTCTGTGTTCAGGTTTCCTTTCCATATGTGCTTTCCTTTTGTCCATTCTGCATTTTTTTCCACCTTGCATTCCTCTTGGCCATTGTGTTTCTGTTTGCCTGTTTCCTGTGTGGGCTCTGTTTTGTGTGTTTACTGTCATTTGGTTGTCTAGTGGGTCCAGTTTACCCCCTGCTCCTTATGCCCTTTTCCTTTGCAGCTACTTCCTGGCTCTTTGCACTGTTCTTGTCCACCACATGCATTTCCCCTGCCTCCTCCCTTTCCTGCTTTGCCCTACTTACTGAGCTAGGGTGGTCCTTATTCTTTCCCAGCCCATGCATGCTGCAGCTAGGGCTGGCCTAGGGTTGCCAACCGGCCAGATTTCAGCCGGCCTGGCCGGTTTTTCCATGGCCAGGCCTGCTGCCGGCACAGGTATAAAACCGGCCCTTGAAAAGCCTTTTTTTTGCTCTGGCCGTGAGATCGGGAGCAGCCAGAACAAAAAAATGGCTTTTCTCCCGCAGTCCGCGGCGCGGGCGAGAACGCAATCGCGAATGTGATCCCCGATGTAGCGATCCCCGGCTGGCTGTGCAGCTGATGCTTCTGCTTTTCACAGAGCAGTGGCTGCAATAAAGTTAATTTGAAAACGAAGAAACCTGTGAGAAGCCCGCCCCTCTGACATCACTTCCTCCGGCATTGCAGAACAACAACCAGAGGGCTGGGCTCCTCACAGGTTGTCTTTCTTTTCAAATTAAGTTTATTGCAGCCGCTGCTCTGTAAAAAGCAGAAGCAGCGGTTGCATGGGGGCCAAGCAGCACTAAGGGGGGCTGGGGGGCTTAAACAGCACTAACGGGGGGGGGGGGGTGAAGCAGCACTAAGGGGGGAGGAGGTGAAGCAGCACTAAGGGGGGGGGGGTGAAACAGCACTAAAGCGGTGTGTGAAGCAGCACTAAAGGGGGGTGAAGCAGCACTAAGGGGGGTGTGAAGAAGCACTAAGGAGGGGGGTAAAACAGCACTAAGGGGGGGAAGCAGCACTAAGGGGTGGTGAAACAGCACTAAGGGGGGTGAAGTGGCACTAAGGGTGTGTGTGAAACAGCACTAAGGGGTGGGTGAAGCAGCACTAAGGTGGGTGAAGCAGCAGCGGCTGCAAAGGGAAAGAGGTGGTAGAAGGAACTGACAGGTGGAAGGTGAGGGCTGGAAGAGAGCTGAAAGAAGGGGGAAGGATGTGGCAGGAAGAAACTGACAGGGTGAAGGAGGTGGCTGGAAGAGAGCTGAAAGGGGGGAATGAGGTGGCTGGAAAATTGTGACAGAGGAGGTAAGGAGGGAGTTCAAAGGGAGCTGACACCTGGGAATGGTACTGGTAAGTGACTGGGTAATGGGGAGGGGGCACTGGGACTGGAAATAGGCTGATGGAAGGAAGTGAAGAAAAGAAAAGAAGAGACAAGAAATAGCAGATGGACTATAGACTATAGAAGATGAGCTAAGAGAAGATGGGAAAACGGAAGCCTCAGATTGGAACCAGCATGTCTCTGACTCCTGAGTTTTTAGGGAAATGAAAAACTAAATTGGCTTTTTTTCTCACATTCAGAGGCTGGCCTCAAATGAGTTAGAAAGCAACTATCTTGAAGGTAGTTATTACAGCTCAGTGGCATACCAAGGGCAGAGTGGTGTGTGCGGTGCACCCCAGGTGCCAAAATTCCAGGACCACATGGTGAAGGTGTATGTGGAAAACATACCTTAACTTCCTTGCTAGCTTGCCGTGCTGCCTACGCTCTAGAAGGGAACAGCTGCAGGGCTTGGAGAGAAGGCAACATGGCAAGCCAGCAAAGAAGCCACAAAAGAAGAACGGGACCTAGGCATGATTGTTTCTGATGATCTTAAAGTAGCTAAACAGGTAGAAAAGGTGACAGTGAAAGCTAGAAGGATGCTTGGGTGCATAGGGAGAGGAATGGCCAGCAGGAGGTGTTAGTGTCTCTGTATAGGTGTTTGGTGCAACCTCATTTGGAGTATTGTGTGCAATTTTGGAGACTGCACCTTCAAAAGTATATAAACAGGTTGGAGTTGGTACAGAGGGTGGCTACTAAAATGGTTAGTGGTCTTCGTTATAAAACATATGAGGACAGACTTAAGGATCTTAATATGTATACTTTAGAAGAAAGGCAGGATAGAGGTGATATGACTGAGATATTTAAATACCTCCGTGGCATAAATGCACAGGAGGAGAGCCTCTTTCGATTGAAAGCAAGCTCTGCTATGAGGGGACATAGGATGAGGGTGAAAAGGAATAGACTCAGGAGTAATATGCAGAAATATTTCTTTACAGAAAGAGTGGTAGATGCGTGGAATAGTCTCCCAGTGGAGGTGGTAGAGATGACAACAGTATCTGAATTCAAAAAAGCATGGGACAAACACAAAGGATATCTAAAGGGAAAAAGGGTAGTGTTGTAGTGGTTGATTTGGAAGGGCAGACTAAATAGGCCATGTGGTATTTTTCTGCCATAATGTTTCTATGTTTCTAAGTAAAGGCATGTTTGTCATGTGCACCTCAACTGCAGGGGACTGGTGGAAGGGGGGAGGGGAAGGGGGTGGCATCTGCTCTGGGTACCAAATAGACTTGGAAAGTCACTGTAACAGCTCCATGGAGGTAGGTTCTAGCCAGACTGCTCTTAATTGTATCATAATGCTGGTGCACCTCCTTCCTGTTTCCTGATTGGCTCAAAGTTTGTTTGCTGTGAACCTCTATATCAAATGCTAATTGCATTTTTTGCCTTGTGAATTGATAGACTCCTGCTGTGAAGATTTATATCAAGATTTTTTTTTTGCCATGTTCTTATGCCAGACATTCTGTTGAAACCATGTGTAGGTATACTATCAGAGACATTTGCCTAATGCAGATCCTGGTTGTGCCATCTTGTTTCCTCACAGCTACACATACTCAAAGGAAACTTTAGTGATACAAAACTGCTCTGTATCTACCCACTTGTAAAAATAAATCACTGCACCATGCATTGTTTTTCATGAAGGTTTTATTTTTGTGTTTTAGGTTAATATATAGAAGCCTTCACTTGGTTTGCAGCTTGTCGTGCTGTGAGGGCTTATGTGCATCAGTGGTGCTGAGAGGCAAGCTATCGGTAGCTCAGCTACTTGCAGGGTCTCCCAAGATGGATAGGTCTCAGCTGAGGTGCCAGATCAAGACAAACCACCCATCTTGGCAGTAGTAGAATGGGACAGTGTTAGTGGTGGAACATCACATTTCTGTGACAACAGCAAGAACTCTATAATTACCTGCATAGAAGAAAGGCCTGGTAATCTACTTCCGTATTGTGCCATGAAAACCCATTGGATAGTCACAACAAAACAAATTGAACTATAGTGCTGAAAGACGAGACTTCCATGTTGGAAGGCACTCAACTGGCCTCTGGGTAAGAGGTGAAGATTTTTCAGAGTAAAGACAATATTTATGATATGGTTGAATCAAAGCTTCTGGGACATCTGGCTGCTGATGTAGCTGCACATGAAATGAGAGACAGAAGCTGCAAAGAAATATTGAGACATGGAACATATGAAACATGAACTAAGGGAAGTTAGAGGTGGTCAAGAATGACATGGAACGTGTACAACTCAATCTGCTGGGTGTCAGTGAACTGAAATGGACTGACACTGAGCACTTTGCATCTGATGTTCACATGGTCTACTATTCTGAAAGACAAAAAAGAAATGGTGTTGCATCTATAATCAAGAAGAAACTTGCAAGAATTGTAATGAAATTTATTTATTTATTTATTTAACAAGTTTTCTATACCGCCTTTTCCTTCAATCAAAGCGGTCACAAGAAATACAAAGGTTATAGGCAAGGGAAACAAACACAGTATAAACATAACAGTACAATGGTAATATAGGAAAAATAACAAGGGTTAACAATAAGGCAAATTAGTTAAAATAATTAAAATAAATATAATATATTTAGTCAATTGTTGATCCATATTGTTCAATGAAAAGTGTAGTTTTCAATTGTTTACGAAAGTCTTTTAAATCATCCAGTGAGCGTAAATCAGGAGGGAGAGAGTTCCAAATTAAAGGGGCGGCCAAAGCAATTGCTCTTTGTGAGGTACATTTGCATGATTTAGAGTAGTTTTTTGGGGTGCTGAGGGTGTTAGAAGTGGATAACCTTCTTGGTCTTTTGTTGATATCATGGAGTAAGAGGGCATGAAGGCTGATTGCAGAACTGTTGTGTTTCATTTTGAATATATTTATGATTAATTTATACTTTATGCGAAGGATTATTGGGAGCCAGTGGAGTTCTTTAAGGATGGGGGTAATGTGTTCATAATTTGAGGATCCATTGATGATTCTAGCTGCTGTATTTTGTGCCATTTGAAGTGGCTTGAGAGCATGCTTAGGCAGTCCATTGTAAATAGGGTTGCAGAAATCCAGAATGGGAGTAATGAGTGCCTGACAGACTGTTCGAAAGTGATCATAAGAGATAAGAGGCTTAAGTCGTCTAATTATCTTCATTTTGTAATACGCGTTTTTAACAGTTTTTCTTATATGAGAACGCAGGTTTAGCTTCTTATCGAGGGTTATTCCGAGGTATCTTACTTCGTCCTTAACTGGAATCTTTGTGTTGTTGCATGTAATGTAAGGTGGAGGGATAAAGCTGGTGTTTCTAGTTACAATAAGTGCTTCCGTTTTGTTCAGGTTTATTGCAAGGTTATTATTTGTTAGCCAATTTGAAATGCTGGTAATACAGTTTGAAATTTTGCTGTAATCTGGGCAGTTGATATCAATTGGAGTGTAAATCATGATATCATCCGCATAAATCGTGTAATCTATTTGATGATCTGCTATTATGTGACAGATTGGTTGGATAAACAAATTAAAAAGAAGTGAAGAGAGTGCAGATCCTTGCGGCACGCCTTGTTTGATTACTATGTGACGTGAAGTGTTTAGGCCAATTTTAACTTGGAACTGTCTATCAACTAGGTAGGATTCAAACCATTTTAGGACGGTGCCAGTTAATCCGATGCTCTTTAGTCTTGTTAAGAGGATTGCATGGTCCACTGTATCGAAGGCAGCTGAAATATCTAAGAAGATCATTAAGGTACCTTTGTTGAAATTATCTATTGTTTGAGTGATGTCATTAAATAAGTATAGTAGGAGCGTTTCAACACCATGGTTGGGGCGGAAGCCATGCTGATGTATATCAAGTGGCGCATGTTCATCAATATGGTCTTGAAGTTGTAGCTGTACTGCCTTCTCAATAATTTTTGCTAAGAGTGGTAAGCTGGAAATTGGTCTATATGCAGCTGGATTGTCTTTTTCAAGGTTGGTTTTTTTATGGGTAGGCCTAATTGTTGCTAATTTAAGTTGTTCTGGCATGATTCCATGAGTTAAGGAGTTAGTTACAAGATTGTGAATAAAATTAATAAAGTTTGACTTGGTAGCTTTGATCCAAGGTACAGGGCAAGGATCTGTGGGTGCAGTGCTTGTGTTAAGTGCAGCAATGATGTCTGAAAGTTGTGTAGTCGAGGGAGTGTAAAACTTGTTCCAAATTGTACTTGGTAAAATAAGGCTGTTGTTTTCAGGTTGTTTTAAAGGTGGTGTTTGGCCTATTTTCAATTGAAGATGATCTGCATATACTTGAGGACTGATCTGAATGTCTTTATCAGAGCTTGGTTCGTTGAGTAGATTTTTTACAATTGCAAAAAGTTCTCTAGGTTTGTTAAATGCTTTCTGTATAGTATTTGTGTGGTGCTCTTTTTTAGTTTTGTTGATGAGATCGTTGTAATTCTTTTGCTGAATTAAATATAAATTTTGAGAGGTAGGAGATTTTGATCGTCTCCAGTGGCGTTCAATTCTCCTTAATTCCCTCTTAGCATTGCGTATGTTTTTGCTTAATTTCTAAGAACAAGTAAAAGTTGAAATTGACAGAATATGCAAACAGGATATCTTGATAGTCATGGGTTACTGGAACACTAAAAAAACCAATCAGATTTGTCTGACAAGATCTGCCTCTAGTAAACCTCACTGTGATCTATTAGACTCCAGAAACCTCACTATCCTCTGTTTCAGCAGTGTTTCCATTAATTTACTAATCACAGAGGTCAGACTAACCGGACTGTATTTCTCAACCTCATCTTTATTTCCACTTTTATATAAAGAGACCACATGTGACTTTCTGCAGCCCTCTTGGACCACTCCCAATTCTAAAGAAGCATTGAAAATGTCAGACAGTGGAGCCACTAGAATGTCCCCAATTCCTTCAATACTCTTGGATGTATCCCATCTGGCCCCATAGCTTTGTCTACTTTTAGTTTAGCTAGTTCCTCATGAATACAGTATATTGAAAATAATTGTAATGAAATACAGTACAATCAGTGAATGCTTAATTTCTATTCGTCTATAAGGAATGCCCATCAACACAACTATAATTCCAGTATATGCCCCAAAACAGTTGCAGAAGAGGATGATATTGATGAGTTTTAAGAACAAGTACAAGCTGAAATTGACAGAATATGCAAACAGGATATCCTGATAGTCATGGGTGACTGGAACACCAAAGTTGGCAACAAAGAAGAAGGCAAGTTGGTTGGAAAATATGGACATGGCAGTAGAAATGAAGCTGGAGAAAGACTGATAGAACTCTGCAAGGCCAGCAATCTGTTCATCTCAAATACCTTCTTCCTGCAACACAAACATTGACTGTACAAATGGACTTCACGCAATGGATTGTACAAAAATTAAATTGACTACATCTGCGGAAGTCAATGATGGAAACGCTCTATAACATCAAAAAAGACAAAACCTGGAGCTGACTGTGGTACAGATCACCAACTACTAGTATGCAAACTCAAGCTAAAGTTGAAAAAGAGCAAGCTACTCATGAATGTAGCAAAATATGACCGTGAAAATATACCCCCAGAATTTAAAGACTGCCTGCAAAATTTATTTGCTGCTTTAGAATAAAATTGACAGAGCTCCAGAAGAGTTATGAGATGACATCAAGAAGGCTGTGTGGGAAGAAAGTGAGAAGTCTTTACAAAAGGTGAAGAAGCAAACATAGCCAAAATGGATGACTGAAGAAACTCAGAAAATTGCCAAGAAATGCAGAGAAGCTAAAGCCAGAGGAGAAAGAGAGGCAATCACAGAACTTAGAGATTTCCAATGTGCCGCAAAATGGGACAAGGAGAAGTACTACATTGACGCATGCAAGGAAATAGAATCAGAAACTATTAGAGGAAGAACAAGATTGGTTTTCCTAAAGCTACAAGAGTTAAAGAAAAAATTCCAGCCTCGAACTGGAATGCTACAAGATGCTCAAGGATCTATATTGAATGATGCAGAGAAGATCAAGAAAAGGTATAAAGAATATACAGTCATTATACTATAAAAATCAAGTGGACCAACAGGCATTTCACCTTATGGTCAGGAAACATTGCTGATGAAAGAAGTATATCTATATGTGTTTTATTGACTACAACAAGGTTTTTGACTGTGTAAACCATGAGAAACTCTGGGCCACATTAAGAAGTATGGGTATTCCAGAACATCTGATCGTTCCAGAAGCAACAGTTCGAACAGAACAAGGAGAAACAGAATGGTTTAAAATCAGCAAAGGTGTATGACAAGGCTGCATACTTTCCCCTACCTGTTTAATTTATATGCAGAACAAATCATCAGAGAAGCAGGACTGTATGAAGAAAACCGAGGTGTGAAAATTGGTGGAAGACTCATCCAGAACCTTCACTATGCTGATGATACCATTACTAGCTGAAAGTGAACACAATCTGAAACATTTTTTTCTTAAGATCAAAGAACATAGGGGTATGTTTACTAAAACCCCGGTAATGTGCAGGCCGCGCTAGTGTGCGGGTGCCATATAAGGAGTGGGCGTTTCTTTCTGAAAAAGAAAAAATGGGATTTAAATATGCGCTAAGGTGTGCGGTGCCCATGTGCGCCCCGCACATTAGCACATGAGAAAGCTGCGCGGGAAGCATAAGTGGCGCGCTGATGCACAAACACAGGAACAGAGCCACAGCACAATAGTTAAGACACTAACCAATCGTGCAGAAATCAGGGGTTCAATTCCCTATGGTGCCCAATGAATAAGGCTCTCTGAGGCATTACCTATTATGGGGAAGATTGCTTTAGGAGGCATTTTATTTATATTTTGTACTTCTTTTTTTTTTTTTTTAAACTTTTATTTTCATTTTGCAACAAACAAAAGAAACAACACACCAAAGGAGACAAAACAAGTATACAATAAGGAAAAGCAAACCCAATTACCCCCCACCCCCATGCTTCTTCTCTAAACCAATAGTATCAGCATGTGAGCGCTGCCAAACAACAGTGATCTTACATCAAAACGAACATAAATAGTATCTGCGATACAGAATGATCACATGACAGAGATTTATACAAATTTAAACAGTCAGATGAGAGCATTTAGCATTGTGAAGATAGTCATTGAGCATCTTCCATTTAGACAGATGATGGGGGGTCTGAACGGAAGAAGCAAACATACGAGGTATTTGTTCATATTTACTATAGAGACAGACATGATTCCACCATTCATTGGGGCTCAGATGGGAGCTATTTTTCCAGTATTTCGTAATTAGGGAGATAGTGATGCCCAGCATAAAGTCTAAAAGGAAGTAAGCCGGTTTTGGAAGAGAGGGGATCCCCGCAGCTGAGCGGAGTCCCACTATCCTCCAAGAAAGGGGCTCTTGAAAGTGCAAAATAGATTGGATACGACCCCAGACCCGACGCCAGTAATACTGTAGTGCGGGACATTCATACATAACATGAATTAGTGAACCAATGGCCGCATGGCATGTCCAGCATCTATTGCCTTGGGAGGTGTTCCATTTGGCTAATCTGTCAGGAGTATAGAAACACCGGTGGGCTAGAAAGAAGAGTGTCTGAGTGAGTGAGGCGGATCGGGAGACCCGTGTCACTCTACTCCAGACGAGGCTCCATTGCTCCGGGGTCAAAGTTACATGCAATTCCCGCTCCCATGCTTTCTGTGCTATAGGGGTACCTCTATTTACAGCATTACATAAGGTTTTGTAAAAGTTAGATGCTACACCCGGTGAACTCCCTATAGATCGGATAGTCTCCGACAATCCCTGGGCAGGGGATTCCGATGGCGGGAGCACCTTAGCACTCCGAAGACAATGCTGTAGTTGCACCAACTGAAAGTAGTGTTTCGCTGGGAGACCAAATTCAATTTGCAATTCGCTAAAAGTTTTCCAGCGACCATCATGGAACAACTGGTTAGGGAGCCAAATGACCCTAGTGTACCAGGGGCTCCACGCCATCGGTTTATTTTGTATTTGAAATCGAGTATTGTACCAAAGCGGGAGTCTGTCTAACGGACAGAATCGGGAGTCTAGAGATTGCATAAGAGTATTAAAGGCACCTAAAGTGTCTAAAAGCATTGGTGGATAGTGGGAGTCTGATGGGAGAGTCATACCAGGGAGATAAGTAAGAGGAATCGGTTTGCAAAGGTCCTCCTCTATGTCTAGCCACACAGGTCTACTCGGTGCAAGATCTTCCAGCCAACGAGCGCCTTGTTTGAGAAGAAAAGAGTGGTGATATTTCAGAAAATCAGGGAATCTGACACCCCCATTTTCCTTATCTGCTTGCAATTTATGCTTCGCTATCCGAGGTGTCTTATTTTGCCATAAGTATCTAGTCAGAAGGCCCTCTAAATCTTTATATGTACGTCGAGGTAGGAGACAGGGCAACATTTCTAAAATGTAATTCACTTTAGGAACAATCATCATTTTTATGGTTTCTAGGCGACCCCACCAGGTAAGTGTTAAAGGAGTCCAACGATGAGTAAGCGCCCGGACTTTAGAGGTTAAGTCTTTGGCATTAAAGGAGATAGCGTCTTCCAAAGGAGAGCAGTAGTGAACCCCAAGGTATTTGACCATGCGAGGTTGCCATAAAAAGGGAAAGGATTGCATATCTGCCTGATGAATCAGAGGATTTAGTGGAAAGGCTACCGACTTGGTCCAGTTTATCTTATAACCCGAAAGTTGTGAATATTTACCAATTTGCTCTAGGACGGCCGGCACTGAGTCTAGAGAGACAAAGAGCATAAGGTCATCAGCATATGCTGAAATTTTGATTTCCCTATGAGAGAAGGGGACTCCATGAATCTCCTCCGATTGCCGGATTAGTAAAGCTAAGGGTTCGAGTGCAAGATCGAAAAGAAGTGGAGACAGTGGGCATCCCTGGCGAGTACCGCGTTGAATGGGAAATGGCTGAGACTTTAAAGCATTAGCACAGATACTGGCTGTAGGCTGTGCATACATGGTGCGGAGACAACGGAGAAAACCTTCTCCGAATCCGTACCAGCGGAGAGTTGCAAACAGGAAGGGCCATTCTAAGCGATCAAAGGCCTTCTCAGCATCAAGTGAGAGGCCAACCAATGGTCGATCAAGATTAACTGCGGTAGTCAGTACATGACATAGAGTCCGAGCATTGTCAGCAGTTGATCTACCAGGAATGAAACCGCATTGATCTGGGTGTATTAAAATAGACATCCTATCAGAGAGCCGGGTGGAGAGAATGGTGGCAAATATTTTATAGTCCGCGTTTAGGAGGGAAATTGGACGATAATTAGCTGTTAGTTGCGGATCTCTCCCCTCTTTCTCAAAAACTACTACATTTGCCATTGAAAAGGACCCAGAAGGAGATCCCTCCTCGGCCAGAGCAGAAAAATAAAGTTTCAAAATTGGAGCTAAGTCAGCGTTAAAGGTTTTGTAGAATTCAGCAGGGAGACCGTCCGGGCCTGCAGCTCGACCTGTGGCACATCTCTTGATAGCAGAATGAATTTCTGATAAAGTGAATGGTTTGTCCATGGCCTCTCTATCTTCGTCAGATAGGGTCGGTCGTTGTACCCCTGAGAGAAATCGTTCAAATACTTCTGGCTCAAAATCACATTCAGATTGATAAAGCCGAGTATAAAAATCACGAAAGAGTCCTAAGATTTCTGTATCGTTAGTGACCAAGCCCCCCCCCGACGGATTACGGAGAGCAGTAACACGCTTGGCTTCTTTTTGACCTTTCAAGGCATTTGCTAACAATTTGCCAGCACGGTTATTTTCCCGGTAATACATCCCTTGTTGTGATTCAATATTTTTAGCAGCAGCAGTATACAAAAGCTGATTGTATTGAAAACGAAGGCGTTGTAAACGGAGTAAAATACATGGGTCAGTACGGGACGTGAGGAGACGCTCCCCAGCTTGTATCTGTTGCTCTAGAATCAGTAAGTGTTGCTTTCTTTGTTTCCCTTGTCGAATTTGATAGCTGGTTATAGTTGCACGGATAGATGCCTTAAAACCCTCCCACCAAGCCCAGCTCGCTGTGTCATGGGGTGAGTTAAAATGAAAATAATCTTGGATAGCGGCCTTTATGTCAACCTGAAAATCTTTTTGATCTAGTAGGGATCTATCAAAAAACCAAGCTCGGGGAGGATCATCTCGCGTAGTGACATGTAATGAAAAAGATATGGCAGCATGATCTGAAATATGGAGAGGATGAGTCCTAGCCGTGTCCACTTGAGAAATCAGTGCTTTGGAAATGAGAAAGAAATCTATTCTAGATTGTGAGTGATGGGGGGCAGAGAAAAAGGTGAACTCTAAGTCGGAGGGGTGAAGCAGCCTCCATATATCTACTAGCGCAAGATCTTGCATCAGAGCTGTAAGGGTAGCAAGACTCTTGGGTGGACTACTCGTTCTAGGTGGTTGTCTATCTATCAAAGGGTCTAGTACTTGATTGAAATCGCCACCAAGTATTAATGGAGTATTGGCAGAGGCCTGTGCCAACTGCGCAATACTTGCATAGTAAGCAGGGTTATCCACATTCGGGGCATAAATACAAATACACGTGAATTCACTATCTCCAACCTTAAGGTGTGCACGGGCCCATCTACCCTCCTTATCAGAGCTAGTATCCATTACAGTAGCTTGCAAAGACTTCTTAACCAGAATGGCTACCCCACACCGTTTGGAAACGGCGGGAGAATAGGCAGCCACCATGTAAGGCTTAGCATTGAGTTTCAGTGTTTCAGCGGAGTTTAGATGCGTTTCCTGAAGAAACACTAAATCAGCATGCTCATGGTTAAGATAGCTAAGGATTTTCTTTCTTTTGATTGGGCTATTGATGCCTTTTACGTTAAGTGATAAGATCTTACATAAGGCCATTCAGAAAGGTTAAAAATTCTGAGCATGATAACGCACATAATTTCACAATGTCCCTCAAATTAACTGTATCTGGCTGTACACATAATATGATAGAAGATAAGCTAATGTAATACAATGAAGCGCCCCACATTAAAAAAGAAAAACCGCGGTGCGGTAGAGAAGAAGCAAAACCCCAGAAATTACTGGCGACCATGTGTCTGCGGGGAGAAACCCCAGAGAAGGCCGAAATTGAAAACATATAACCTGTATAACTGTGCGTGCTCCGAATCCAACCGAGGCACACATCATGGAGGGATAGGAGACCAAGAGAGTCATATAGAGAAAGAAAGAAAAGTCCAGGCAGTCTCTGTGCTTGGCTATGACCACTGCGTCGGGCCCTTCAAAATGGCGGTCAGAGCCGGCAGATAATAAGTCCAAGTTGTTGGATTAGCGCATCTGCTCTGCTTCTTTGGAGTCTAAAAATGTTGATAGTAGATCAGGATCTTCGAATGTCCTAGTTTGGTTGTGGAGAGTCACTCGGAGCTTCGCTGGATACAACAGGCCAAAGCGAGCCTGTAGCTGTTGAAGTCGAGGGCGAAAAGCAAGGAGCCTCTTCCGACGGTCAACTGTGGGCTTTGCCAAATCAGGGAAGAAGGAGACTCTATGACTTTCAAACTCCAGATGATGATTCGCCCGGGCAGCGTTTAGAATTTGTTCCACTTGTTGATATCGTAGTAATCGAAAGATAATAGGCCGGGGGGTCGTTCGATTGAGCGCCATATGGGTAGGAACACGATGTGCTCGATCAATTTCCAGATCTCTATGAAAAGTGATCTTCAGCAAGGAGGGAAGAGTTTTGAGCAGGAATTCTCTTATATCTCCTGCTTCCGCCCCCTCCGGTATTCCAATGAGCCTCACATTGTTGCGACGGGCTCGATTATTGCTATCTTCTAACTCTTTTTGAAGATTCTGTATCTGGCGCTCAGCCTTGTCCAGTTTGACCAAGCGCACCGCGTGCGAGTCGAGGACCCCCGCCATGTTGTCCTGCCGTAATGAAAGACTTTCAAGTCGGTCCTGGAGCACACCGAAGTCTTCTCGCATGGCTCGAAGCGCTTCTCCGTTGGACTGCACCAGTTCCTTCACGCCGCGTATTTCCTCTAAGATCTCCTGGTGCATTTCGGGGTTTTCCCGAAGTGGAACCATCTTCTGTGGGGAAGACACCTCTGTTTTGGAGCGTTTTCCGTGTGAAGAAGAAGGAGACCCGAAGTCCAAGCGCGCTGGTTTATGGGCCGCCATCCCCCCCGAGGCACCCCGGCAAGTTCGGAGCAAAATATTAAGTTTATGTAGGTATTAAGTCAGGATTCTGAGTAGGCCTCTCGGGAGCTTCAGCGCAAAGCGTCTTACCCGCTGGACATCAGGCTCCGCCCCCATTTTATTTATATTTTAATTACTTCTACTAGCAAACGCACTCTCAAAGCGTGCTAACATAAGGCACCCCATAAGGCACATTTTAAAGTGCACTGTCCGCCAAGGCACCCTACAATGTTGCTTGTAGGGCGCTTTATAGGGTGCCGTATGAGTTACCGCAAGGTCATAGCACTGTTTTTGATGGCAGCAGTGTGCAGTTTAAGGAATGAAAAGCATAAGTAGGTGCGCTGACATGCAAAGAGAAGCAGCAGTGGAGCACAATGGTTAAGACACTGACCGATGGTGAAGGGATCAGGGGTTCAATCCCCCACAGTGCCCAATGAACAAGGCTTGCTGAGGCAGTACTTTAGGAGGCATTTTAATATTGGGCAGCATAAGGCGGCGCGCTGATGTGCATAAGGAGGCGTGCTACTGCTTTAGGAGGCATTTTAATATTAGAAGGCATAAGGCGGCGCGCTGATGTGCTAGCACAGGAGCAGAACCACAGCACAATGGTTAAGGCACTGACCAATAGTGCATGGATTAGAGGTTCAATCCCCCACAGTGCCAAAAGAACAAGGCTGGCTGAGACATAACCTGTTAGGGGTAATATTGTTTTAGGAGGCATTTTAATATTGGGCGGCATAAGGTGGGGCGCTGATGTGCAAGCACAGGGACAGGACCACAGCACAATGGTTAAGACACTGACCAATGATGCAGGGATCAGGGATTCAATCCTCCACAGTGCCCAATGAACAAGGCTAGCTGAGGCATTACTTGTTAGGGGCAATATTGCTTTAGGAGGCCATTTATTTTTATTGTAATTACTACTGCTAGCAAATGCACTCTCAAAGCAGTGTAACATAAGGTGCCCCATAAGTTACCCCAGAGGGCACACTTTAAAATGCTGTGTCCGCCACGGCACCCTACAATGTTGCTGAAAGTGTGGCCGATGAGGCAGGGCAAGGTCAGAGCACTGTTTCTGATGGCAGCACTGTGCATTGTAACGCATGAAAATCTTAAGTAGGTGTGCTGACACACAAGGAAGAACAGCAGTGTAGCACACTGGTTAAGCCACTGAATGATGGTGCAGGGGTCATGGGTTCAAATCCCCAGTGAATAAGGTTGGCAGAGGTGCATCCTTTTTCTGTGTGCAACTGTACAGCAATCTGTGCTGCCTTCTAAAAAGAACCCCACCCTAGTGCCATATATTAATGCACCTTTTAGGGTGCACCAGAAGGCACATCCTAAACAACCACGTCAGCAAAGGAGAATTATAATGTTCCCCACAGGCCATGTTGAAAGGTTGTCAACTCCCAAGGCACCATAGTAGGCACCCCATAAGTTGCCTGAATCAAAGGTGTGCCAGAAGATGCCCCAAGGATGTATAGGTGAACTCAAAAACGTTTGCCAAGAGCAGTAACATCCCCCAATTTGAATGGCAAGAGAGGTATGTGCCAAACACACACGTAACCCAAACACTGCACAGAGCAGAAAGGAAAGACAATACAAATGTAAAAGAAGGACGTAGATCACAGCTGATGGACCACACAAATCAGCTCCAGCCCATGTGGCAGCTATAAAAATGGACAAACATATCGGGGCCAGCTGGAGCCATGCACAGAGTGATGGTAATGTGCCATGCTATAATGACAGTGTGTGACAGAGGATGGGAAGATGTGTGCAGCAGAGGAGGCTGAAATGGCAGGATAGGTGAAATATCAGGATGACTGTGGAGTAGCAGTGCTATGCAGAGCACACACAGGAGAGGCAAACAGGGAGAGCTGCAATGCAGGAATGTGTAGGAGTGCAGGACGTGGGTTAGCAGCATGCACATCAGGGTAGGATGGCACACAGCTGGCAGAGAGAAGATGGACGGAAGGATGGTTCACAACTCAGATGAGGGTACAATGTGCTCACAGCACAGATCTACACAGATATGACTGTCATACGAATGAAAACCACTTCTGCAGGACAAGCATACTGCGGCGCTCCCGCCCGGCCTTGGGGCTAAAGACAGGAGCGGCGGTCTGATGCTTCGTGAGGAAGGAGAGTAACCTATATCCAGGGAATGCTGGGTATTGTAGTTCCTGCTCCTCTCGCTCCGAAATAAAGAGTTGTAGTTATGGGGTTTCCAGAATATTTATTATAGTAAAGGATATTGTTCCATCACATGGCAAATAAATGCAAACAAAATAGGTGCTTCAAAATGCTAACAGGAAAACTTAGGATAAAGGCAACTTAAAGTATAACTGCTTCTTTTCACTTCTAAGCAAATTACTCACTTTGCCCCAAGAGGTCAGTTAGTTTCACTGCAGCCTCTTTCAGCCACTGTTACCTTCACAGTGCTGGGGAAAATCAGGTGCACATAATTAGAGCTTTCTCAGCAAGGCAATACAACAGCTCCGTAGCATTCAATTCACATACGGTAAAAAGCAGTTTCCTTCAGCTTGGCATCTCTACACAGCAGACTGTGCAATCCATGCTCTCACAATCTGGTAAGTCTGTATTATCTTGTGTTATCTCTTCAAGCTGTATGGAATTACTGGCTTCTGGTAACACTGGCTGCCTTCTAGCTTGCAACTCTAAAAACTGCTTAAAACTCTGTAGGAGCAATTCAGCCTGCTGTTTGGGAGGTAGGGAATTGCTATCAGCTATACAATTTCCCTCTGGCTTAAGGCTGTTTATTTTCTCCTCTCTTAGATTAATTGTATCAGAGTAACTGCTAGTCTCTTTTGCTAATGTTTCACACACAGGAGAGTTAGCTTTACGTTCAGCCTGGAAACTTTGTGGCAATTCACTTACTTGTTGCCATGCCGTTCTGACTTCAGATGGCTCCAACGTTCTCCAGCTGTTAGAATGTTTGTTGCTCTCTGGCTCAAACGGTACTTCACAGAATGATTGTTTTCTTTCTTGTGCCTGCCTTGAAGGCTTCCTTTCCCAGGGCTGTGCCTTCCAACGGTTATCTATTTCAGGGCTAGGTCCTCTCTCCTTGGGACTTCTACTCACTGCCTCTGAATAGAACTTTGCAGGTTTCTTTCCAATGCCAGGTTCCCAAGTATCAGCATACTGTTTTCTGGACTTCCAATCATTCCTCCTCCTCTCCTTCTTTCTCTCATTCTCCCTCTGACTAGCAAAGCCATGCTCTGGTTTAAAACCACGTTCTCTCCTGGACACGCCCCTTCCAAGGGCAGGGTGTGCCCAATCAGGACTGCAGGACTCCTCCCCTGGACTGGTCTCCATGCTCAGCTCTGTGGAATAGAGTCTCTCTTTCTTCCTTGGTTTCTCAAATAGGCATAAATCCTGCTGAACCTCAGGATTTTCACCCGTTTCCATAGGCTCAGGAGGGCGCTGTTCACCACAGATCCCCCCCCTTAAGATATCACGGGCTGGCTTCTGACCAGAGGCACAGCACGTGATTCTACTCAGGGCATCTGCGTTCTGGTGGAGCCGTCCGGCTCTATGTTCCACTTGAAAGTCGAACGCTTGGAGGGCCATAAACCAACAAGTTAACCTCGCATTATGGTTATACATCTGGTTTAGCCATTTGAGTGGTGCATGGTCGGTAATCAAGGTGAAACGTCTCCCCGTGAGATAAAAGCGCAGCGCGTCTATGGCCCACTTAATAGCCAGACACTCACGTTCAATTGTTGAATAGCGCTGTTCCGCAGGGGCCAGCTTCCTGCTGAGGTATAACACTGGGTGTTCCATACCATCATGGCGCTGGGACAGTACTGCGCCAAGGCCCATCTCCGACGCGTCAGTCTGTACCAAAAATGGTTGGGAAAAATCTACACCTCTGAGAACCGGTGCTGCACACAACTTGTTCTTTAACAGGTGGAATGCTTCTTCCGCCTCTTCCCGTCATCTCAGTTGGTTAGGCGCGTTCTTCTTTAACATTTCAATTAGAGGGGCACTCTTCTCTGCAAATCCTGGAACAAACCGTCTGTAATACCCCACTAAGCCTAGGAAGCTCCTTAACTGCTTCTTGTTAAGTGGTTTGGGGAATGCTTGAACAGCGGCTATCTTATCAGTAAGGGGCTTCACCACCCCATTACCCACCAGGTGACCCAAATATTTAACTTCCCGGCCTCCAAATAAACACTTAGCCGGGTTTAATATAAGGCCAGCATCCCTAAGTGCCCTAAGAACGGCTTCAACTCGTGGGAGATGTTGTGTCCAATTGTCACTGTGAATGACCACATCATCCATATAAGCCACAGCGTATGTTTCATGCGGTCGCAGAACCAAATCCATCAATCGCTGACACGTAGCAGCAGCTCCGTGTAGGCCAAAAGGCATTCTTTTAAACTGGTACAGGCCTACCGGGTGCTGAACGCAGTCTTCTGTCTGGCATCCCTGGTTAGTGGGACCTGCCAGTATCCTTTCGACATTTCCAATGTGGTGAGGTATTTGGCACGGCCTAGGCGATCCAGAAGTTCTTCTATTCTGGGCATTGGATATGTATCGAAATGAGATATTAAATTAACTTTCCGAAAGTCAATACAGAACCTTATGGAGCCGTCGGGCTTGGGAACTAGAACAATGGGCTGTTCCACGGGCTCCGCGACTCTTCTATAACGCCCATCTGCAACATTTCCTGTACCTGCCGCACAACCTCCTCCTTCTTGGCTTCTGGCAGCCTATATGGACGTTGGCGTACTATTTCGCCAGGTGGCGTTATGATCCCATGGGCGATCAAGTCCGTCTTGCCTGGCATTGGTGTGAGGACATCCTGGTATCTTGTTAGTAGCTGAACCAACTCCTGTTTTTGTGCCCAAGACAAGCCTTCATCTAGTCTAGGCTCTGGGTGGCTTTTACATACTGTGATTTGTGGCCCCAGGTCTTCCTCTTCCTTTTCTTCTACTACTGCGGCTAGAGCTTGGAAACTGGTACCCCCTGTTGACCCAAATCCACCTGCTCCACGAGCCGTTGTTGACAGGCTGGATATTTCTTCCAGCAGAGGCAGACCCACACGCTCGCAGATTAGTTGAGCTACTCGATCTCCAACCTTGACTTTAAAGTCCTCCTTGCCAAAGTTAAACATAAGAATTTTAATAGAACCTCTATAATCCGGGTCTATCACTCCGGCTCCTATGTCTAAAAAATGCTTTACAGCAAGGCCCGATCGTGGGGCTATCCGGCCGTAACAGCCTAGTGGCATTTCCATCTGTAGAGCGGTATCTATCAATGCTTTCCCTTGCTTAGGAACTATGACCTCCTCAGCACTACAGAGGTCATAACCTGCTGAGTTACTTGAAGCTCTCTTAGGGGGTTGAGCATTAGGGTTCATCTTGCAGAATCTTAGTACAAACACTGGTTTCTTCACTATTTCCTCTCTTGAAGGCGGTGTTTTCTCTTTTTGCTTTTTCAGGTGGGCAAACAAAGGACTAGGCACTATACTTTTCTTGTTGGCTTGGGTTAGAGCTTCTACTGGGGACTCTCTGGTAGCTTCTTGCTCTTTTAAGAATAAGCCTTGTTCCAACCCTTTATGGAAATGTGGCCAGTCTTTACCCAAAACTATATTATGAGGTAGCTTGGGGACCACTGCGATGGGAATTTTCTTAAGCACACCTAGCGCTTTCACCTGAAGGTTGTATACAGGGTATAGTGATGTACCTCCATGTACACAGCGGATCTTCACATTACGAACAGGCTGAATTGCTACCCCTGATGCTTGGATTTGCTGCCACAGCGCCTTGGAGAGCATTGTCTGCTCCGCGCCAGAATCCAATAACGCGGTAGTAGCAATTCCCTGCACCTCTACCTCAATAAGAAATCCTTCACGGGTTTTTTGTGCACTTTCTGCTACTAAGGCAGTCTTAAAACAATTCTTCTGTATATGCCCTTCTCGCCCACATTTAAAACATTTCCTAGGCGGAAACCTAGCCTTCACAGTTGGCATACACATTTTGCTTGCTTCATTCTGAAATTTCCACTTCCTTTCTGACTCAGGTATTGCTGCCCCCTTTAAATCACTACTGCTTTCATGAGCCATTATCTTGGCCTGCAAGAAGCGTTCTGTGAGGTCTACTGCCTCCTGTGGGGTTTTGCAGCTTTGCAGAATCAGGAAGGTTTTTATTTCATTGGGTACAGCATTCATGTATTGCTCTACAACTAAGCTTTCCAATATAGACTCTTTAGTCCTATTCTCTGGATTAAGCCATTTATTTAACAACATGCTTATCCTGTATACTAAGGCTTTCGGTGTCTCACCCTGTTTCAATTTAACCGCTCGCAGGAGATTATGGTAGGCTAGCGGTGTAAGGCCTAGCCTTTCCCGGACCGCTCTTTTCACCTCCTCATAATTTCCGGCAAGGTCGGGTGGCATGCCCCTATAGGCAGCCATTGCTTCTCCAGTAAGGGAAGCTGCAAATCTGATGGCCCAACACTCTTTTGGCCATGCACTTAACTGTGCCACTCTTTCAAAACACTCAATAAAATTGTCAACATCCTCATTGTCCTTTAACTGGCCAAAATTAAACATAGTCCCTGCATTTAGACTATGCGCAGCTGTAGCAGAAAAACCTGGGGGAACAGATGGTTTCTCCTGTAGCGTCTTCTGCTCAGCTACCCACGCTTGCAGCATGTCCAGTAGGGGTTGCTGCTGAGCCTGCAGGGCAGCAGCACTCTTTTCCTGGAATTCTAGGCTCAAGTCTCGCTGTCTCTCGAGTTGAGTGGCCATCCATTTAAATACCTCTGCTGGATCCAGAGACATCTTTAGTACCTGTGAATACAAACAGACAGAAAAAAACCAAGTGCGGTACCTCACACTTTAAAAAAAAAAAAACTTTTCCTTTTTTTTTTTTTTTTTTTCAACTAGCTGGCAAACACTCTCAGCCCTGTATCCTTATCCTTTCCCAGGTGGACACTTATTACCTGGCTCAGGTGTTGCCTCACGCTTTCACAACCTCGTTGCAGCTGACACTCCGATGCTGGGACTCTTTCCTTCCTTTCAGGATGGTCTGCACTCGGGGTCTTTCTTGCTGTTGCTTTTCTGTAGTTTTCTGCGCGGCACCTTGCGCATGCGTGGAAAATCCTGCCACGTAGCCACTTGCGGCGCTCCCGCCCGGCCTTGGGGCTAAAGACAGGAGCGGCGGTCTGATGCTTCATGAGGAAAGAGAGTAACCTATATCCAGGGAATGCTGGGTATTGTAGTTCCTGCTCCTCTCGCTCCGAAATAAAGAGTTGTAGTTATGGGGTTTCCAGAATATTTATTATAGTAAAGGATATTGTTCCATCACATGGCAAATAAATGCAAACAAAATAGGTGCTTCAAAATGCTAACAGGAAAACTTAGGATAAAGGCAACTTAAAGTATAACTGCTTCTTTTCACTTCTAAGCAAATTACTCACTTTGCCCCAAGAGGTCAGTTAGTTTCACTGCAGCCTCTTTCAGCCACTGTTACCTTCACAGTGCTGGGGAAAATCAGGTGCACATAATTAGAGCTTTCTCAGCAAGGCAATACAACAGCTCTGTAGCATTCAATTCACATACGGTAAAAAGCAGTTTCCTTCAGCTTGGCATCTCTACACAGCAGACCGTGCAATCCATGCTCTCACAATCTGGTAAGTCTGTATTATCTTGTGTTATCTCTTCAAGCTGTATGGAATTACTGGCTTCTGGTAACACTGGCTGCCTTCTAGCTTGCAACTCTAAAAACTGCTTAAAACTCTGTAGGAGCAATTCAGCCTGCTGTTTGGGAGGTAGGGAATTGCTATCAGCTATACAATTTCCCTCTGGCTTAAGGCTGTTTATTTTCTCCTCTCTTAGATTAATTGTATCAGAGTAACTGCTAGTCTCTTTTGCTAATGTTTCACACACAGGAGAGTTAGCTTTACGTTCAGCCTGGAAACTTTGTGGCAATTCACTTACTTGTTGCCATGCCGTTCTGACTTCAGATGGCTCCAACGTTCTCCAGCTATTAGAATGTTTGTTGCTCTCTGGCTCAAACAGTACTTCACAGAATGATTGTTTTCTTTCTTGTGCCTGCCTTGAAGGCTTCCTTTCCCAGGGCTGTGCCTTCCAACAGTTATCTATTTCAGGGCTAGGTCCTCTCTCCTTGGGACTTCTACTCACTGCCTCTGAATAGAACTTTGCAGGTTTCTTTCCAATGCCAGGTTCCCAAGTATCAGCATACTGTTTTCTGGACTTCCAATCATTCCTCCTCCTCTCCTTCTTTCTCTCATTCTCCCTCTGACTAGCAAAGCCATGCTCTGGTTTTAAAAACCACGTTCTCTCCTGGACACGCCCCTTCCAAGGGCAGGCTGTGCCCAATCAGGACTGCAGGACTCCTCCCCTGGGCTGGTCTCCATGCTCAGCTCTGTGGAATAGAGTCTCTCTTTCTTCCTTGGTTTCTCAAATAGGCATAAATCCTGCTGAACCTCAGGATTTTCACCCGTTTCCATAGGCTCAGGAGGGCGCTGTTCACCACAATACAAATCAAAGAGAACAGAGAGGAAACACAACTATGACCACTACCACAAATGGCAATGCACAAACCAGTAGGCCACACCAACAACGTAAGCTCATTAGCAAAGGCTGCATACAAAAAGAGTGCAGGGCATCACACAAGACGCCTGCTGGCTGTCAGGACAGGCAAACCCCCAACAGTAATTATGACCAAATGCACATGCAGATCTGCTGTGTACAGATCAGATCCCAGTCTGTAATTGGGACCAGGGACACATGCACACACACAATGAAATGTTATGCAGTGGATACAGCATGCAAAAGAGGAAAGAAACCAAACCCCAAGGGCAGCAGAGGACGCTCTGTGGAGCTGGTTAACAATCTGGATCAGGACAGGAGAGAACTCAACATGCAAACAGGTGTACCACACACCAGCTGAACCACAGCAGTACCAAACCCCCAGGTGCACTGCCATGTAAACACCATAAAGTAAGAGACCTATGTAACAGATAATATCTGATGGCTAGGCAGCACAGAGGGCACACCTTGGTGTACAGTGAAGAGAGGGAAGGGTGTGTGTAGAGGTGATGAACCTTCTGGTACCTAATGGTCCAGTTAGCACAACAGAAAATAAAAAGATAAACCACATGTGGGGATCAAACCTGCAAACTACAGAGTTATAACACATGCCTCTAACCACTCCCAGAAACAGCACACTGAGCACAATGCAAAACAAATACCCCAAAGGGAGGGTGTGTATGGGAACCTGTAATACCCAGTGATGTGGCATATGGCTGGCAGATACACAGCTGCCACCGTACAAGGATGTGAGCACAGGTGGCCCATGTACATGACCAGCAAATCACTAGATACAAGTGTCATGTGCTCAAAGAGTGGAGGAGTAACCTAGTGATTAGAAAACTGGCTTGGCCACCAAGCAACCAGGGCTCAATTCACACTAGCACTCCATGTGGCCTTGGGCAAGTCACGTAACCCTCCATTACCTTGGAAGAAAGACCTGACAATCTACATCCAGTGACATTGACAAGAAAACCATGGAGTCTCTGGGTCACTAGGAGTCAGGACTGATTCAAAGGCACACATTGCATTGCAGGTTTGTCACCATGATCAAGCAGCAAAAGAGACAAATGTCTGTCAAATACATATCTTTATTTGGGTTATTCATCACAGATATTGTAGACAGTGCCATCATAATATCAAGGTGAGTGCATCCCTGGTGAAAGACCGAAACACTTTTAGCAGGGCAGCAACCAACCTCCTACAGAAAGGTCACTTGCTAGACCACAAATGAAGGTGCATGCTATGCACTGGGCAGCAGGCCCCCACCCCCCACCTGCTGCTGTATGCCTCAAATGTGTTACGCACATATGAGTGCATGTAGACAGTAGGCGCTGCATGATGAGGACCCAACACACATCATCTGTCCCTCAAAACATATCCATCTGGCAACACAGGAGGCAGACAAATGAAAACAGCATATGTTGTCACAATGTTTTAATGTTAAAAACACACTCTGAAAGTAATGTTTCAGCTCTCACCTAATGCCTGATCTAGGAATCAAAGCTGCAACAATGTAGACCCAAACAATCATCAAAAGCACAATGAACATATGCTAACAGGTAGCACAGGCACATGAACACAGACAGAATACAAACTAAACTACCTGCAGAAACCTGCAAAGATAACACCATGAAGGAGGTCCCCCTGCACTGTTTGTTGGGTAGACAGTGTTTGGCCACATATAGCATGGTACATGGAATGCACAATTGAAGGAGCACAACGGTCACCCACACTGCCACACTCCAAATATAATGTGGCAATGTGAGTGTCCGTACCACAGGGCATAAACAGGACCATGCAGACGTGCAATGCAAGGTGTGTACATACATGCAGACTGTCACGTCTGCACAGTAAACAAACACAAGAACCAGCATGTGAAGATGGAAATGATGGGCAAACATCTTACAGGGAACCACACAGAAGCCATAGGTCCACATGTTGTGTTTCACAAACAGAGTCAGTCATATGCACAAGCACCATCCACATTCCAACATGATACAGTGATGCCACACATGCACGTAAACACCCTTGGCCCATTGCAAACATCAATCCAGGATGGTGGTGTGCATGAAAGCATTGTTGTGGCAAAACCTGTATCATGTCCAGGTGGAGAGCAGGTGGACATAGAAAATAGGACCTCTCCATCGTTGGCCCTATGTCAAAAACATGGCTGTATGCTTGTGTAGAAAGAAACAGATGAGCGTATCCTGTGTGCCATGTCACACCCATGGCCAAAACTCAACAATAACACAACTGTGTAGGAATGTACCACATACAGTGTCAATATCAGTCCCTGCTGCACACGTGGGGATCAGTACACAGCGTCCAAAGTGCAAAGTGTATCTGCAATCCAACAGGTCAGGTTAAAACTGTTCTTGCAACTCTGGGCATGCATAGTCAAGTGTCACATTCCAATATGCCACAGTCCTTGAAAGTTCATGTGTGTCCCCTACAATGAGCAGGACTCCAAGCCAGAGCATCGCAGCAACAGTGTGTTGGACAGCTCTGTCATGGGCAAAGCAGCAGTCCAAGAGTAATACTGTCCATTCCAGTCATGTGTCCCACTCTCAGAGGTCAAACATCCAATGGCTCAATTCTCCACAAAATGTTCCATGGTGTTGTGTCCCCCAAAAGGTGGGTGATGGCGACGCCAGATGCACTGTAAGAGATGTGTCCGGTATGTCCTTTGCCCTGTGTCAGGAGAGGATAAGTATTGTATTGTTAGACACCTTGCAAAAACAGCACAAATTGCAGAGCGTCACACCTTAGCAAATACAGAAGAAAGGGATGCAAAGGCAAACATGACATGATATCAACACAAAAGAAACCGCATTTTGGTGACATCATGAATCGTAAACGCAGACACGGGTGTCACATGGATATGGTCATGTCCATGCTCATGTCACACAGGCGTCTCACAGCTACACACTATATGCATCTGTTTCTGTGACCAGAGAGGCAACATGCCATGCACATGAGACAAACATTAAATTATCAACAGGTAAAGCCATATGTAATCCCCCAAATAACAAAGGTGCAACATACCTTGTGTGTGCATCAGGTGTACATCATCGATCCCTTGAGCGACTAAACAGCCATATCAGGTCACAGTGAAGGGAGACAATGTCATCAAAACATGTAGAATCACCATGTCAAGCCACTGTTGATGCATGTCCACATTATGTTGATATCTGAGATAAAATAAAGGTGCTCAACAGTGGTCCCTCAGAACACAAGACACAGTTCTTCTCACAGCACACAACACATGTCGAGAATGTTCACAAGGTAAGCAGCACTACGGTAGAGGTATCACAGTCACAACCGCCCCCCAGGTGCACAGACCCCTCACAGCACATGATAATGTACTATGCCTGAACACTGCATCATCACACAGCCAACCCATAAACACGCACCCACACAGTATGCAAAGTTCAGCGTGCCAGCTGTAACACATGGCCTCTATGTGTACAAGTGGAGATTTGTAGACATAAAAGCCCAGTGAACATGCAGTGATACCCTGTTGTTGGCTGATGGTACAATGTTGGGGTAGGGAGCAAGTGTAGGCCACCACCAAAAAAAAAAAAACCTACACACACATGCAGTTCTGTTGTACATGTCCCAGAGAGAGTGTTGCAGAGGACATACTGAGCACAAACACATGGGAATATGTGTGACAACAGCAAGATATGGGTTAGGGAGGCGTAAGGAAAAAAAGTGAACCACAACATCTGCCCAATATGACAGATCACTGAGGACATGTTTTCCCCCTGACTGCAGGCACAGACAATGTAGCTGTAGATCCACCTACCCCAGACCACAGCATTTCGGCTGATGTACAGTGTGATGCAGTGGGTAATATAGAGCCTATGGAAATTCAGGAAAGTGAAGAGCTTACCTCAGATTCAGCTGTAGGAAAAGACAAAAGGCACAGAGAAACAGCTGAGCAGAAAAGGCTGTTAGTGCAAGCAAAGCCAAAAGCTCATCAGGAGCACCTGTGTTCTAACTCTCACGTAACGTGCAGGGAAAGGAACCATATAAGGGAGAGTTTTAGTCAGAGAGAGAGGAGGAGAGACGGAGACAGGAGCAGGAACAGCAGAGGAGTGCTGGGAAAGGAAGATGCAATCCAGGAACCAGGAAGTGAAAGCAGAAACAGTGCTCGTGAGAGAAGGGTTGGAAGGAGCAGTGCTGGGAAAAGCTATGCTACAGAAAGCAGACCTGGAGAGAAGCCAGGAGGAGCCAGCAGCTCAGGAGGACGGTATGTGCAGCCAGTAAGCACAGGTCAGCCCAGAGGGAGTTTACTGGGTGAAGGGAACTTCAAACGTGGCTGTAAACTAAGAAACAGCTGGGAAGCTGATACAGAGTTTGTTAACTCACAGCTTGACCGGAAAGCTGGGGAGAGAGTCCACTACAACCCAAGAGCTAATGCTAGCACCAAGATAAAAAGGTGGGAGCCTTATACTTTTGAAGAAAGGTTTAAGAGCTATGACTGTTGCAAAGGGCGTGGCCCTGAATATAATGTTATAAGTGAAAGGTATCCAGAACTCTCACTACGTGAGAACAAGCAGAAAGCTTTCCTCAGGCCAGGCAGATATAATCCTGGGATTAAAGGAACTTTTGCAGGAAGCGATAGTGAACTATCACAGGAGGCTGTGCCGGATTTTAGTACATCTGAAGAGGCTGAGTCAGACGGTTTTGGGAGTGAAACTGAAGGGATGTTATGGGAGGATAACAGCCACCCTTCAGACCCCATGCCAATGGATTGTACTATATGTTGTAAAAAGTGACCACACTTCTTTATGTTGACCTTTTGAAAAGAAGAGCTTTGTGAAGATAACAAAGGAAAGAAGATTTCTGTTACCATTTTTCATTGCTGTGTTTGTATTTTTGTTCCTTGAAGAATGTATGTTCGGGAAGGGAAATAAAACCCATACTTAATTTTTCCTTGCCACTTGACCACAAGACTCTGTTTTTATATCAAGAGCAGAGTAAACTTCAACAACCCTAGGTGACCACCTAGAACAGGGTTTAAAAGGGCTCTACCATACGGGCCCCATCACAAAATGGCGTAGTTTTTGCGGATCCATTCTGGAGGATATAAAACTGCAACGCAGCAAGCTACAGTGCAAAAAGAGCGGCCGTTGGCACACCCGGAGAGGAACCAGTTCCTGCAGGCAAAGACACGCCCCTTCTCAAAGTGAGAACCTCCACCTGGCTCAGGTAAAAGGTATTTGGGCACAGGCTGGGAGGATTCCGGGTGAGAAGGGAGGGCTTGTAAAAGAAAGAGGAAAAGGAAAATTTTCTCTCTTTTGTTGTATAGTACCGCACTTGGTGGTTTTGTTTCTGATCTGTTTTCCAGGATAAAAGAGTGGAAAGATGGAAATCCAGGAAGTCTTAAGGTGGATGAGCCTGCAGTTTGATAAACAGAGAGAGCTGGCTCAGCTGACACAAGAGCAGGCCATCACAGCCCTGAAGGACCAGCAAAGGCCTCTGACAGACTTACTGCAAGCTTTGCTGGAGGAGCCGAGGAAAGGGGCAGCACTACCAACATCCTTCTGTGGGGTAGGCCCACAGAGTTGTGGGATGTGGACTTTTGGACAAATGGATAAAAAAGATAACTTTGATGACTTTGTTGAAACCTTTGAGAGGGTAGCTCTCAATGCAAAATGGCCAAAAGAGCAGTGGGCGGTTAGACTGGCTTCAGCTTTAACTGGAGAGGCCCAGTCGGCTTATAGAGCCATGCCTGCCGCTTTGGCAATAGATTATGACGAGGTAAAAAGAGCAGTACGTGATAGGCTAGGCCTAACCCCAGTGGTGTACAGACGTATGCTCAGGTCCACTAAGATTCAACCGGATGAAACGCCAAAAGCACTGTGCCATAGAGTGCACAGTTTAGTTTTAAAATGGCTTGAACCGGAAGGAAAACCCTTAGAGAGCATAATAGACCAGATTGTGCTTGAGCAGTTCTATGAGGCAGTACCGGTAGAAGTAAAAACCTTCTTGACACTGCAGAATTGCAGAACCTCCACAGAAGCAGTGCAGCTAACTGAACGGTTCTT
Source organism: Ichthyophis bannanicus (assembly GCA_033557465.1). Taxonomy (NCBI): domain Eukaryota; kingdom Metazoa; phylum Chordata; class Amphibia; order Gymnophiona; family Ichthyophiidae; genus Ichthyophis; species Ichthyophis bannanicus. The sequence goes on along the minus strand of CM066038.1, from coordinate 272,852,721 downwards.
TGAGGCCGAATTAGCTAAAAAGGCAGGCGCTGAAAATAAGTTGGGGTTGATCAATTCTGTGAAGGATAATAGAGAGCCTCGTAGGAATGTGAGGTATACAAATGAATCACTGTATAAAAGAGAGGATAGAAATGTGTTGTCAAAGTGTTTTAAGTGTGGTAAGCCAGGGCACCTAAAGAAAGACTGCATCCAACGCACTGCACTAATTACAAACGATGACAAACATGTACCAGCAGGCTTCCGTATTGATGTAGAGGTGCAGGGTGTACCTGCAAGGGCCTTGTTGGACTCGGGGGCCGATCAAAGTATGGTCTCCCGGCAGTTCTGGAAGATCATACAGACCCAGAATGATTTTTCCCCGAGTCAGCAAGTAGGGACAACTAAAATACAATGTGTACATGGGGCGTCAACCTGTTATCCCCTTTATAAATTAAAGGTTAAGGGTTTAGGCACCCAGGAAGAAGTCTTAGTAGCCATCATCCCCAAATTACCATATGATATAGTACTGGGGAGAGATTGGTCGCCTTTCTACAGGGGTATAGAGGGAAGTACATGTATAAAGGGAGGACTGGTTTCCACCAGGTCCCAGGCGAAGGGCCTAGAGACATCCAGTGAGATACCAGAGAATAATCCTGTCCCCATAGAAGAGGAAGAAGACCCCATAGTAGAAGAAGAGTCTGTAAGGGGGGAAGATAGGGTTGTAGATGAAACTCTAGGTGAGCTTCCCCAGCACGAAGAGTTGATTAGTACTCCTGCAAAAGATAAAAAGAAAAGTAAAGGCGAAAAGCGCCAAGAGAGGCATCACCGAGCTCAATTGAGAGCCGGGGTAAATGATGGGCAAGGGCTACCTTGGGTACCTGCCGACCTGGTGAAAAAGTTCCCGTCTTTTTCTAAAGAGTAGAAGGCAGACCCAGTATTGAAATACGCCTTTGAGTTTGCACAGGCAGGTAGGGATGTGCTCCCCAGGTTCCTGTTAGAGGAAGACATTTTATATAGGAAGAGCAGCAATCCTCATAATGGTGCAATTAGAAAACAGTTAAGGTTCCCACTACTTTTAAAGCGGTTGTTATGAGATTAGCTTATGACCATCCAATTGGGGGACATAAAGGAGTGCAGGCTACACTCGACAAGATCCTCGAGCGTTTTTACTGGCCGGGAGTGTTTAGGGAAACGAAGAGGTTCTGCGAGGCCTGTCCGGCTTGTCAGCGGGTGAGCGCCGCTAAGCCCGCAGGAGTTCCGATGGTCCAGACTCCTACCATAACAGAACCAATTCGCCGAATGGCGATGGACATTGTAGGTCCCCTAATGAAAACCCCTAGAGGATTTCAGTACATCCTTGTCATAATGGATGTGGCTACCAGGTTCCCTTGGGCGATTCCTTTGAGGAATATATCAGCCAAGTTTATAGCCACAGAGTTAGTTAAACTATTCTGTGAGGTGGGATTCCCGAGGGAAATGCTAACAGATAGGGGGAGTAATTTTGTTTCAAAATACTTAGCACAGGTATGGGATGCTTTTGGCATCCGCCACATAAAAACATCTGCGTACCATCCACAGATGAATGGTCTGGTGGAGCGCTTTAATCAAACCCTTAAGCAGTTGCTAAGGAGAGGGTTAGATGGGCAGATGGCAGATTGGGATATTATACTCCCATTCGCCCTATATGCTAGTAGGGAACGGACTCAAACCTCTTTAGGAGCGTCCCCTTATGAACTAATGTTCGGACGGGCACCACGAGGGGTCTTAGATATTTTAAGGGACCAGTGGGTTGAGCCAGAAGGGGAGGAAATGGGGGTTCCCCAGTTTCTTTGTGGGCTCCGGAGTCGCCTACAGAGAGCGTCGTGAGCCGCAGATGAGCATTTACAAAGTAGTCAAAAAAGTCAGAAGAAATATTATGATAGAGGTAAGAAGCCACGGCAACTGACCGTGGGCGACAGAGTAGTGGTAATGGTCGCTGATCCAGGGCCAAAGTTCGAGGCCCAGTGGAAAGGTCCTTACACGGTAGTAGACCGCAAGGGTCCGGTATCCTATGTCGTGAAGAACGACAGGGGACGTCTTCAGACATACCACATAAACGTACTAAAACCGTGGTACGAGAGAACGGCAGCAACTAACCGTTCCAGAGTAACAGTCACGGGTAGAGCAGTGAGCGCCTGTTTGCAAGAACCCTGGGAGGGTGGTAAAGCAGCAGACAGTAGGTACAGTAGGAAGGTCACGTATCCAGGGCAGATTCCGGGCTGTGAGCACAGAGGTTCCCCATCCTGGAATATCTTAAGAGGGGGGATATGTGATGCAGTGGGTAATATAGAGCCTATGGAAATTCAGGAAAGTGAAGAGCTTACCTCAGATTCAGCTGTAGGAAAAGACACAAGGCACAGAGAAACAGCTGAGCAGAAAAGGCTGTTAGTGCAAGCAAAGCCAAAAGCTCATCAGGAGCACCTGTGTTCTAACTCTCACGTAACGTGCAGGGCAAGGAACCATATAAGGGAGAGTTTTAGTCAGAGAGAGAGGAGGAGAGACGGAGACAGGAGCAGGAACAGCAGAGGAGTGCTGGGAAAGGAAGTTGCAATCCAGGAACCAGGAAGTGAAAGCAGAAACAGTGCTCGTGAGAGAAGGGTTGGAAGGAGCAGTGCTGGGAAAAGCTATGTTACAGAAAGCAGACCTGGAGAGAAGCCAGGAGGGGCCAGCAGCTCAGGAGGATGGTATGTGCAGCCAGTAAGCACAGGTCAGCCCAGAGGGAGTTTACCGGGTGAAGGGAACTTCAAACGTGGCTGTAAACTAAGAAACAGCTGGGAAGCTGATACAGAGTTTGTTAACTCACAGCTTGACCGGAAAGCTGGGGAGAGAGTCCACTACAACCCAAGAGCTAATGCTAGCACCAAGATAAAAAGGTGGGAGCCTTATACTTTTGAAGAAAGGTTTAAGAGCTATGACTGTTGCAAAGGGCGTGGCCCTGAATATAATGTTATAAGTGAAAAGTATCCAGAACTCTCACTCCATGAGGAGAACAAGCAGAAAGCTTTCCTCAGGCCAGGCAGATATAATCCTGGGATTAAAGGAATTTTTGCAGGAAGCGATAGTGAACTATCACAGGAGGCTGTGCTGGATTTTAGTACATCTGAAGAGGCTGAGTCAGACGGTTTTGGGAGTGAAACTGAAGGGATGTTATGGGAGGATAACAGCCACCCTTCAGACCCCATGCCAATGGATTGTACTATATGTTGTAAAAAGTGACCACACTTCTTTATGTTGACCTTTTGAAAAGAAGAGCTTTGTGAAGATAACAAAGGAAAGAAGTTTTCTGTTACCATTTTTCATTGCTGTGTTTGTATTTTTGTTCCTTGAAGAATGTCTGTTTGGGAAGGGGAATAAAACCCATACTTAATTTTTCCTTACCACTTGACCACAAGACTCTGTTTTTATATCAAGAGCAGAGTAAGCTTCAACAACCTTAGGCGACCACCTAGAACAGGGTTTAAAAGGGCTCTACCATACAGGCCCCATCACAACAGTCACATGCCAGTGCACCACAGCAACAGCATCCTCACGAAGTATGTCCTGTGCAGTGGGAAACACAAGAGAAACAAACATATGTCATGTTCTAGCTGTGCAACACACACTGCACCTTCCTGTCCCCAGCTGTCAGACCCCACAACATCACATACTGACTGACTGTTCACTATCACAATGTACAGATCTCTCACATGTGAGAGGCAGCACGTAGGTGTCGGAGGCTATCTACAGGTGTCCGTAATCTCTCTGTCCCCTCCCTTACGTCTCTGTTGTTGTACACACAGGTCAATAGAGGTGTCTGCTCCCACCATGTTTCTGCCTCACCCCAAGGTCGCAATATTAGCCCGGGTACACCATATTGCCAACAATGTCCCCTCTCCATGTGTACTGTTGTCCCAATGTTGTCTGGTAACCCACTGTCAATTGCAGAAACACATGGAAATATGCAGGCACACCTCCTGTATCCACTGCCCAAATACATATCCTGGTGTGTACATCTCATACCTTGAATAATATTGACAGCTGTGTGCTGATGATGTGCACAAATAGCTGGCAATGTCTGCATCACGTCAGCAAAACCACACCCCCATGTCTGCTTGTGACCTGACCACGATGGCTGCATGTCATCCCACTGTGTGTCAGTGAGAATGTCAAAGCATGGATAGCCTATATGTGCACCTTAAAAAAATAGCTCTCACCTAAGTCTGTGCGTGTATGCGGACATAACCCTCCCTTGCTAGGGTCCGCAAGGTAGTTGTTGATGTGGACTGTACTCTCCTGCCCTACACACATACACAGCCTGTAGCTGAGGCATGATGGCATATGTTGAGATAGCATCAGCTAGATATGCCATGTCCTCCCTGAAAAACCTGGTAAAACACAAGCCACCCACACATTCAGTGCTCCACTTGCCTACTGTAACCCACCCCTTGCTGATCTGGGCCGGATCACCTCTGTATGTGTGTACATATGCAACACTGCACTGAAGGGCTATTCTCCAACAACAAAATGTAGCAATGCTACTCCCCCTGGCTGGACACTGCACAGGTCCCCATCCTTCACCATATCCATGTCAGGGTTACGTGTTGACCTATACATTCAGGCACACTGTGGGGTTGCATTAACACCCCTCACGAATAGTTAATGCCATCATGACAAACTAGTACTAAGCATGTGTATTGTGCTATGTATGACGTGGCACCACACATAAGGAACATACACACATAGCCAGCTGACAGGAGCTTAACACCCACACAAGCAGCTCAAACTTGTACAATATAACCACACCCCACTGGACAACTGTCCCCAAACATGGTCTGCCCTCCCACTGTGAACATCGCGCCATATGCCTGCCACTGTGCTCCACCCAAAGCATCAAAACAATTAACTGTGTTTGCACAGCAGCTGCTATCACAACCAGCCACTAACTGGAAATGTGACCCCCAAAACCTCCCACAGGCGTATGAACACCCACCCACATCATCCGCCACCACCTGCTGTTGTGCCCTGCCCACATTGTTTGTCGCACACTCATGCCTATATGTGATGTTGGGATTGTCAGTTAAATGTTAATGCAGTGTGGCATCCGAATGATATCTTTACAGAAACATCAACCTTTAAAACCATTACACACATAGAAAAACACATGTAGGTGGGAAGATAGGCAATACGTACATGAGAAGATCTCTGCGATCAACCTCCACCTGACTGCTGTGCCCTCCCGTGTGTCACCACTGGCACGTATAGGGGGGCACGTTGGATCATCCTCCAGATCCTCATTAATCTCTGCAGGGATATCGTGCCTGAGAGCAATGTTGTGCAGGATGCAACAGGCTATGATTATCTCTGCCACAGTCATTGGCTTATATTGTAAGGCCCCGCCTGTCCTATCCAGACACCTGAAGCGACTCTTCAACACGCCAAAGGTGCGCTCTATGACAGAGCGGCTGGAGGCATGGGCCTCATTGTACCTCCGCTCTGCACGTGTCCGTGGCTGACGCACAGGGGTCAGCAGCCAGGGGCGACACCCATATCCTGCATCACCTGCAGAAAGAAATGTTGCATGTGAATGCAGGAGTTCATGTTCACCAAAATTGACACATGTTTAGATGTGAGAAACAAATGCACAACACATCCTGACAGAAACATATGACAGCACAACTATTCAGTTCAGAAAAATAGACATATGATGACAGAAAAGGACCACATGGCCTATCGAGTCTGTAGACCCATGGCAAATACTATAACAGTCCCATCTATACCTTTAGAGATCCTCTGTGTGTGGCACATGCGTATTGTAATGCAGTTAGTGTCCACATCTCCACCACCTCCACTGTGAGACTATACCACCGATCCACTGATCACAGGTTCAAAGTAGATGTCAGAATAGTAACCAAGGAAAAACATGCTGTCATTTGGGGGAGGCCCACACCCAGAACATGTATGCCATGGAGGTCTGGCAAAGTGTAAACCATATCACCTCTAAACACCCTGTCCACTAAGGTCTACATATCAAGATTTAGCAGTCTGTCTCCATATGCTGTATACTGCTGACCACCAATTGTTGTAATAGCCATCCTCTGCACTGTCTCCATCCTGTTCACATCCTTTTGAAGGTGCGGTCTACAAACCTGCACACTGTACCCCACATGAGTTTGCACCAAGGACATATACATAGGCAGAGTACCTTCCTGTGTATCTGGTACCAATACCTCTCTGTATGCACCCACGTAGCCCCCCTGCTTTTGCCGTCACCTTTCCATAATGGTCAGCTACATGAGGATCGGCAGACACAACGACGCTAGCTCCTGCTCATCTACAGTGGGCAAAGGTACTGCACCCCCTATACTGTGTTGCAACCCTGGTTTGACGCAGCCAAGATGCGTAACCATACATATGCAAACATGTCCTCCCAGCTGGAAAGCTCCAGAAAATCCATCAGATATTTCCAGACACCTCCTCATGTTATCTAGTGCCTCCTGGGTGACAACTCCAGTACTGAGTGGGTGAACCTAAGACACACATGACAAGGGTTAGTTGTATGGATTGGCAATAACATAAACGTTACATGACATACAAAAGCTAGCCGACAATTAACCAGCATCACAGGTGGATGTGACGGGCACCAACCTCCCCCCCCCCCCCCAAATCACATGTGGCCAGTTGGCACACACACACACTAGGAGGGATCCAGCACCAGGACAGCCATATGCACACGGGCGTAGTCACATGAACACCATGTGCATGTTATGTTAATAGATATCCTCTCAGCTCATAACCTCGACATCTTATGTGTCACTGAGACCTGGCTGTCTGCCTCTGACTCTGTGCTCCTCCACCAGATTGTTCCCCCTAACTTCATAGCTCACTCATGTCACAGAACTGACCGCCGTGGCGGTGGGGTACTCATCTTATCCAGATCAGACCTTAGGTTCCAGCTTTCAGCCTCAAACAGCACATCAACCCTTGATTCTGTGACCATCACAAATAAACAGGTCACTATCAACTTACTGTATAGAGCACCATCCTCCTCACCAGACGACTTAGCCACAATCATTGATATGGCCTGTAACTCTTCAAACCCATACACCCCAAACTGGGTTCTAGGCGACCTTAACCTCCCAACCATTCAAGACAGCCATACTAATGCCTTTACCGATGCACTCATTGAACTAGGCTTTGTTCAGTTGGTCAACACACCCACTCATATAAAAGGTAACACACTGGACCTTATCTTCGCACCACAATCAGCTCTTACCCATTGGCACCAGTCCTACCTAAATTCAATTACAGTACCATGGTCCGATCATCTCCTAATCCTGTTTCAGATGCCTATCTGTCCTAGATCTTCCAAGACACTCCCAGCAGATGCACTCTCCTCAGAGCACTTCAGACGCTTTCACCCTTTTAACCAAGAAGACATCCTAAAGAAGACCCAGAACCTAATTTGCTCTCCTGAAAAAAGCCTTGATGACATGGTCGACTCTTGGAACTCCTGCCTAGATGCTGTGATCCACTCTCCTACCTCAATCAAAACACCCCATAAGAAAAAGAATGCACCATGGTACTCTCCAGAGTTAAGAAAATCACTCCTCCTCCTCAGACAACTAGAAAGACGATGGCGACGTTCAAGAACAACTGAGAACCACGATGCATTCAAAACACAATTATCAAGGCATCGCTCATCCGTATCCTCCAGTATAAAAAAATATTACGCAGGCAGACTACAGCGCTCCCTCAACAAACCTCACGAGCTCTTCCACATTGTGAAAACCTTATCAAAGGAACCCTCTCAGGGTGCTCCACCACACCTAGACCCCCAGGAATACGCCAACTACTTACGAAGCAAAAGTAATCAGCTTGATTCAACCTCTATACCCCCCCACACTGTCCCTACACCCGCACCCAGCCAGTTCTCAGGCGAGACCCAACACACTATCTCATCCTTTTCCACCCCAAATGACAGAGTCATTCAAGATACCATCTTAAAAATAAACCCTACAACATCACCCTCCGACCCCTGTCCAGCTTCCTGGATAAAGGCACTACGGGCTGATCTTAGCCCATTTCTAGCTAAAATAATGGATGTATCGTTCGCTACAGGGACTTTCCCCCACGCTCTGAAACAGACCTCCATCAGACCTCTCTTAAAAAACAGCAGGTTGGACCCCTCCTTGATGGAATCGTATAGACCCATCTCCAGCATTCCTCTCCTTTCGAAAGTCATCGAAAAGATTACCCAACGTCAACTACAAGATCATCTTGACTCCAATTCACCCTTGCACCCATGTCAGCACGGATTTCGTGAGTCACACGGTGTCGAAACCCTACTGACTTCCCTGTTCAATACTCTAACTATAGGCCTAAACAATATCAGACAAGGTTTTGCTTTAATCTTCATGGACATTGCCGCGGCGTTCGACACTGTTGATCATGAAGTTCTCCTGTCACGTCTTAGAGAGAAGGGAGTTCATGGATCCGCCCTCTCCTGGTGTTCCTCATATCTCAGAGACCGTTGGCAACATGTTCGTTCTGGATCTTCAACCTCTGACCCCTTCCAGCAAACCAAAGGTGTGCCACAAGGCTCCTCCCTTTCCGCCTTACTTTTCAACGTTTATATGCAGCCTATCTGTGACCTCATCCACTCTTTTAACATCAACTGCCTGGTCTATGCCGATGATGTCCTTATGTATATGCCATTCTCAACAGATCTCCTTGACCTCTCCCCACTAATCGAGTGCTTCGATGCGGTTACAGACTGGTTAAAATCACAAATGCTTAAGATAAATTTTAAAAAGACTGAAGTCCTCTTTGTGAACAGAAACCCTGCATTCACTCCACCAAGGTCCATCAAGGTGCGTGACGCTGAGCTCATCTGCAAGACCACAGTTAGATACCTAGGGGTTACTCTCGATCAACAGCTCAACATGAAGGCTCACATCAGCAACGTAACGAAATCTATCTATCATAAAATCCGGACCCTCCGTCATTTGCGTCAGTTGCTTGAACCTGATGACTTTCGTTCAGTCTTTCAAGCCTTAATAATGCCCCACTTGGACTACGCCAATGCTATCCTCCATGGCCTACCAAAGAGCACGATTAACCCCTTACAATTGGCCATGAACTCGGCTGCAAGAATCCTTTATGGAGCCTCCAAGAGAACCCACATCACTCCAATACTGAAACAGCTACATTGGCTTCCGATGCAATCCAGGATCTCTTTCAAGATACTAACCTTGACTCACAAAGCGATTAATAACAACTCCACATCTTCTATCACCGACCTGATATCAATTACACCCCCTAATCGTGCAAGGAGATCAACTGCCTCTAACTCCCTTGTATTACCTAAGGCAATCACGAAGTGCTCTCAAGCCACTAGATCCAGAGCCTTCTCTTACTTCGCACCATTATGTTGGAATGCCCTACCAACAGACATCAGAACCATCAGTGACCTTTCTCAGTTCAGGAAGGCACTGAAGCACCACCTGTTCTTGCTTCACTACAATGTTTCCGACACCGTCTCACACCAACCCACCTCTACATCCCAGGTCAACACGCTAAACCCATGCGCTCTATAGTCTTAACACGAAGAGCGGCAATCTCACCTTGCTTCCGCTCTCATCAGGAATCATATAGCTGCAATTAGCGGCTTTGTATATAGTTGCCTTTTGTACATAGTTTATTATGTTCTCTGTTTAAGAAACCTGTTTAATGTAAACCTGTTTAATGTATTGCCCTGTTCATTGTAAGCACTGATCAATTTTGTGAAGTGTAATTTCTGTTCACTGTAAACCGCGCTGATGTCGAATAGCGCGGTATAAAAGAAACTTTAAATAAATAAATAAATGATCATATAATGTTATAATCCTGATGGTCTTATTTAAATTAGTTTCCCTGTTACTATACGTCTATACTCCTGTAATAATGTTAACTCACAACAGTCCTCTGTCTGTCTAACTTTTCTTATCTGTAATCCGCACTGATAAAAAAAAAGGTTGCTACATATGAGATGTTACATAAATAAATGTAGAAAGACATACATAGATTTCTAATCTTGAAATACTCACCCAGCAATATACAGTCCGCATACCGGCCTTCCTCAAATTGTGTGAATAGTGCTGAGTGATGCAGGATATAGGAGTCATGGGTGGACCCTGGAAACCTAGGGACCACATTCAGAATATGCAGATTTGCATCACATACAACCTGAAAATTCAGGGAATGGTAGTGTTTGCCGTTGCGGAACGCTACCTCCCTGTCTCTAGGCAGGACCAGGGCAACATGTGTGCAATCAATAGCTCCCATCACGTGTGGTATCCCGGCTAACACCTCAAAGGCCTGGTTCAGGGTTCCCCACTGTTGCCTAGTGTGGGGAAGAGCTATGTAATTCCCCACCCGGCTGACCATGGCACGCAGTACTTGGTGGAGACATCATGAGAAGGTGGGGCGGCTCATGCCACCCACTGCGGCCACAGATGACTGGAAACAGCCAGAGGCAAAGAAATGTAAGGCAGCAAGGAGCTTGACTAAACCTGGTATGGCATGGGACCGATCAGTCAGGGGCTCGAGGTCAGGTCTTAGATCCTCATAGAGCTCCCTAATAGCCCTTGTGCTCAGTCGGTATAGGGAGATGACCTGGTCCTCACGCATGCTCTGGAGCTGGGCCCTGGGCCTGTAGAGACGAGGCTGCCGAGCCTGCACCTCAGCATGCCTTCTGCGCCGTGCACGCACAGCACCTGCCTGGACCGCCCCCACAGCTGCAGGTCTGATTTGCTGCGGGTCCACACCCATGCCCTGTGCCTCAGCCCCATGGACACCATCTCCCCTGTCCTGCAACCACAGCATCTGCCCACGTCTCAGGGCACATGCAGCAACATAAATAGCTGCCATCAAGTCCTCCCGTCCGGCTACACAAACACACTCCAACACACACACGAACCTCCCTAAACAGTGTATACCTTACAAACCACACCAGACAATACACACACAAGACAACACAGTACAACCAACACACACAATACAATCCACACCAACACCTGCCTTGCTTTCTCCGTTACTCTCTGCAAACACACACCTCTCCTACGAAACAACCCTCAACGTGGACCATTTGTGCAGGCAGATTTATAGATGTTTTGTAGTTTCCGTTTTTGTGCATGTGCAGTTGTGCGTGCGTGCTGCATTTGCGCGGCACACATGTGCAATTGTTTGCGCATGGGCGTGCATCTGTGCGCGGCACGCATGGGTGTCTGTCAGTGCGCGGCACGCATGTGCAACTGTGTGTGGATGCACGCACGCTAACCAAGACAGACGCCCATGCACAGTTGCACATGCGAGCTGCGCACAGACGCCCATGTGTGCCGCGCACAGATGCACGCACATGGACAGACGCCAATGCACGCCATGCACAGACGCACGCCCATGCGCAGTTGCACATGCGCGCCGTGCACAAGCAGCACGCTCGTGCAACTGCGCATGCACAACGTACGCAACGTAAAAAAAACTATAAATCACCCTGCACATCTGGTCCACGTTGAGGGTTGTTTGAGGAGTTCTAGGAAGTGAGTAGTGTGGAGATAGTGCGTGGTTTGAGTAGTGGAGGTAGTGAGGTAGTGAGGAGGTAGTGCAGGAGGTGAGGAGGTTGTATTGTGGTGTGTGGTTGTGTACGGTATTGTGGTTTGTGGTTTGTAGTGTAGTCTTGATTGTGGTTTGTAGTGTGGTCTCTGTTGTGTGTTCAGCGTTGTGTTTTGTGTAGGGTGGGGTGGGGTGTTTTGGTGTGGGGTGGGGTGTTCTGTGTAGGGTGGGGTGGGGTGGGGTGTTTTGTGTAGGGTGGGGAGTGGTGAGAGGAGAGGGTGATGGAGAGGGAGATGGAGAGGGAGAGGGAGGGTGAGGGTGAGGGGGTGGAGGAGGTGGGCCCACCTGTTGCTGGGGAGGCTGGTACTGCAGGGACAATGGAGGCTGAGCCAGCGGCAGGCCCATCGTGTAGGCCACAGGCTGCACAGTGCAGCCACACCGGCAAGCGGAAACGCATACCGGTACCGGCAACACTGAGGAGGAGGGCCACCCGTTTCAACGACAGGGAGAACCACAACCTCCTGGCCATGGTCCTTGAAAATTACGATGTACTGTACGGGCAGCTCAGTAGCCGCACAACTGTGGCTGCACGGAATGCGGTGTGGGAGGAGGTCCGTGGGTCAGTGGCCGAGGCAGGGGGCCCCCCCCGAGACATTGAAAGCCTGAAAAAACGTTTCTCAGACATAAAAAGAGGGGTGAGGCAGCACATGACTGCGGAGCAACAGCATGCGCAGGGCACAGGTGGTGGTGGCCCCCTCATCGCAACACTCACGCCCCTGGAACAGGAGCTGGCGGCCCGATTAGGACCCATCTACATCTCTGGTCTGCCTGAGGCCCTGGACACTGCTCACCCGCTGGCAGGTATGTATGATACGTACACCTGCACAGCTGCAATCAACCCTGTCTGTGTATATGGTTATTATGACCTGTGGCCATACACTTAGCTCCTGTGGGTTTTCTGCAACACGATTGAAACATCTCTTAGCACGTTCCCAGGCCCTGCGCACCCTCCCCATGTCCTTTCGCCTGGAGGCCCCAGGAAACAGCCTGTGCTACTTTGGTGCAATCAGAGCAGCCAGGTGGCACAGCTCGCAGTGGCTGAAGGCTGGCTTCCTCGTCCTGGTCGCCATTTTCCTGTATGCTCATATAAACGCACGGACGCACGCAACTCAACTCTCGCGCATGCACCTAGCAACTCGCGCACATGCGCTCTGCATGGCTGCGCGACAGCAAATCGCGGTCATGTGCTCCGCATGGCTGCGCAACGGAATATCATGCACATGCGCTCCGCATGGCTGCACGACAGAACATCACGCACATGCGCGAAGCAAATTGCAAATGCGAGCATCTTTCTGCCGCACAGGTTATGGTGTCGCCAACAGTATGTCTACGGATCTCTGCAGACACACATACCACCGATGTGTCTCTCATGTACAAAAGAACACTCATATTATTATTGATTATTCTGGTTTACACAGTGTGGCCTTGAACCTATAGACACTTCTCCACTGATTCCTAGTGCATTGTATGATGCAGTGTGCTATGTCTTTCACATAGCAGGTACTGCCAAGACACTTACACCAAGGGGAGCTGACAGCCCATCAGCGTCGGCTATCAGTCACCCTGGTGATATGGGGTTGTGTGTGCCAATGGAGTATGTTCAGTGGTGCATCTCGATGTGAGCCCAGCAATGATGTGGAGGTTGGCATGGGGGGGTAGGGGGAGGGCTTCATATCTGAACATTGGACATGCACAATAGATTGCGTGGTGCACCTTATGAGGCGATGGAGGTCGGCATGCCACCTTAATGCACATTATCCTTTTGTATTTGCGCGGACATACAGGCCTGGCGGCAAAGGTATAGCACAATGGTTGATACATGGACTGCTGAATCAGGGGTCATGAGTTCAATTCTCCAGTGGGGTTCATGATTACCTGTCTCAGGCATCACACATTATTATACAGCAGTATCAAATTAGGCATAGTGCTTTTTAATGTACATCAGTGCTGCATGAGGCATATATCTTCTTACGTTACAACAGTGTTACCTGAGGCAGTCTCCTTTCTACATTAGAGCAGTGCTGCCAGGAGAAACACCCTCACAGTGCTATTACCGTCATGTGCAGTGCAGCATGGTTACTAATGGATCAACCCTACCCTGATAACCGCAGCACACAGTCTGCAGGATTCCCTCTTTAGCCAGCCAGGCATCTGTTCTCACCTATGGAGCTGTGGCCCACAGGTTACCTCGCTGCCTGTGGAGCCAGAGGTTGTGTGTTTGCCTCCACAGTGGGGTTATTTATGAGTGCAGCCGATGGCAGGTGTTTTAATTTAAATTAGTGGTGGCGGCTAAAACACCCTCACAGTGCTGCATTCTTCAGGTGCCCCATAAGGCACCTTATAGGGTGCCCTAGGTTAACGCACTGTGATGGTTTCTCTGTTGGCAGTACTACATGACATTACACACAAACTGCCCCAGACAGCCCCCATGTACCCTGTAAAATAGTTATCTCCATGTTACAATGCCCTGTTCAATGTATGTCCAGTTTGTGCAATGCAAACAGCACTGATGCTGACTAGCGCAATATATGGGGCAATGTAAATATATAAAAGAATTTAATTAGACAACCACACTGAGGATTCAAACCACCAACCTGTGGCTTCACAGGCACTGCAGTCACAAGTGGGCTACAGCTCTATAGCTGTAAAGAGAGGTCTGGCTGGCTACAATCTAACGTCTGCAGACTGTGTGCTGTGGTTACCAGGGTAGGGTTAGTCCACTCGCACCCATGATGCACTGCACATGCAAAGCAGCAGTCTACAGATGATCCGAAGATGGGGTGTGCACCCCCACAGCACCTAGGCGTAGTAGTGGGTACTGACCTTCTGTGTTACTGGTACAGAGTGGCTACAGACCATCACAGTGTGTGGGTCCTGTGCTCACCCTGAGTGTGAGGTGGGGCGCAGAGCACCTGTCCTAGCTGAGATGGGCTATGCTTCAGGACACCATTTCTGCCAATGTTTGATAGGTTGTCCCATCAGACACACCTACGGTACACCTGTGTCCATCTGTATATCCCAGTCACATCTGGGCCTTGTGGACTATGATGCCCATGGAATAGTGCATATCCTGTGTGGGTGCCATGGCCACATGATATGTGTGGGGGAGGAAAGGAGCTGTTTGGACACATAGGCGGAGTGTGTCGGACCACCGAACCACCCTCTGGAACCCAGGATTCCCCAAAAACAGATCCACATTCTATATCCCTGCAATGGCGGCAGCGGCAGACAGGACCATCAACCTCAGTCCAGCTGGGGTAGATACAACCTACAGGGCACTCTCTGCAGTTCTGTACGCATCCATACTTCATGAGCAGACAGACAGTAGGGCCTGAAATGCCCAGCTGACCCACCACCATCTGACATTTTCCAGCAGCGAGCACAGTGAGTCCCCAGCTGCTGCACCCTGCAAGGTGTTCCAGCCATACACACACTAACTGCAGACAGTCCGCTAGCCAGTCCATAGTGCATGCTACCGGAGGAAATGTGTGCACCCATAACTGGGATGTGAGCACACCCACCAGGCAGATAGCGCAGTGATTGTGCCCCAGAAATACAGAACCCATATACATCACATGAGAGGAATACTATATGCCACTATGGTGGAACCTAGCCATGCCGTGGTCAGTGCTCAGTCAGGGTGAGTGACCTCCCAGCAGAACATACTGTAGACACCCTGTCTGTGCAGGTAGTCGCCAGGCACTACAATGTCCGAGCCATTGCCCTATGCCCTGTGCAGATGCATCCTGCTCAGTCCGCCCTGTCTGGTCTATACCCACAATACCTTGCTCCTCATTATGCACATTGGCAGGCCAATACTGGCAACAGTGCTAGCAGTGTGGGCTGCGGAGGGTGTTGGCAGCCACCACACACTGGATAGTCAGACACACACTCCCCACACCTATGGCAGCATTGAGCAGCTATAGAGATATTTGGCAGCCCTGGCCACCGCACCAGTACTGGGCACAGTGCAGGCATGGCTATGGTAGGCAATACTGTTGGAGTCATTCCCCAGGGTGGTGGAATCTGTCAGACACATGACCTGTAGCACATTCCACAGACATCAGAGACGTTGGTATGATCCAGCTCAATGCGCATATTGTGCTTAACTTAGGAATTGCTATCTGCCAGTGGTCATAGCAACCTTTTCATATATGTGTACCATATTCCCAGGTTTAGGGTGGCAATGGTAAGGTATGCACGTACTAGTATTGTGAGCAGTACGTCAAGGCCAGATATCCTGCCTCTCCATGAGGCATTCGATAATGGAGCCTGTGGGTGCAGTTCTTTCTGCTCCTGTTCAGCCGCTGCTCTAGGGCAGGGATCCCCAACCCCAGTCCTGGTGGGCCAAACACTGTTCATGTTTTCCTGCTGTCCCTAAAAAATATGCATGAGATACATCTGCATACCATGGGGGCGGCGCATGGAAATGACGCACACACATCTTTATTAGAAACAACATATACGTGATTGATATGTGGCCCTCCAGGACTGCATTTGGGGGACTGTGGTCTAGGTAATGCGCATGTTCCTGGTGTCTGTGCTCTGTAGGGTAAAATAGAGGTGTTTGAACCATGCTTATGTTCTCTGCAATAAAGGTTCGTCTTTACTATCACGTTTTAGTAGTGGGTAAAATATGGGGACTGGGTTTGCAGGGGCCCCAGCTGGGTTTTGAACCTGCAACCTTCTGGTCTTAAAGGCACTGGCTGTGTCCGCTGCACCACAGTCTTAGCACAGACACAGGGCATTCCCTGGGGAGGCCATGGCTGTTTGTCAGGCAGGGCCTGTTTGTTGGAGTGCACTGTACCCACGTGAAGGGGCTAGGCCACCGTCTGCTGTGGGCAGCAGCCACTGCCCACTCCACCACCAGTACCCCTCCGCCACCATGCTGACATGTCCTTATATTGGAAACAGCATATAACCTGATTGATTTGTGGCCCTCCAGGACTGCATTTGGGGGATTCTGCCGTAGGTAATGCACATTTCTCTGGTGTTTGTGCTGTGTAGGGTAAAATATAGGTGTTTGAGCCATGCTTATGTTCTCAACAATAAAGGTTCAGTCTTTACTATCATGTTTTCTTCATGGGTAAAATAAGGGGAGTGTGTTGGCAGAAGCCACAGCTTGGACTTGAACCTGTGACCTTCTGCTTTTGAACACACTGTCTGTGTGCACTGTGCCACCGTGTTGCCACAGCTATGATATATTCCCTGGGGAGTCCATGACTGTACATCCGAAAGAGCCTGTCTGTTGCAGTGGACGGTGCCAGCCTGCACACTGTCTGTGTGCACTGCGCCACCGTGTTGCCAGAGCGTGGACCCTTCCATAAATCATTTCTTTTTTTTGGTGCTTTCTTGGGAGTGGTTTTTACTGTTTCCCATTGATATCACTATTGGCCAGCTTGATTATGATTTTTTTATATTTTGTTGGGGTCATTTTTACTGTTTATTTGCCCTTTTGTACTGTGTACATGTATCACACTGCACACTTTTTTTAGGTTTCCCTGGTTTTGCTATACATTGCTGACAGAAATGGTTTCTCTTTCCTTTAAATCGGCTCTACCGCAAGGTTTTCACTCACGGTATTTTTTTTGTTGAATTTCAGCCCCGCTCCTGTGCGGGGAGCCTCTCCCCTCCCACTCTCCATCCATTGACCCCGTCTCTCCGCCCCTGGGGAGCCTTCCTCCGCCCTCCGCGAACCTTTCCATGCCTCTCTCGCACAGTTGCGCGCCGCGCACCTGAGCGGGCCCGTTAGTGCGGCACGCACGTGTGCGGGGCACAAAAACGCATCATTAGCGTGCGCTAAGGTACCTTAGCGCACGCTATTGTGCGCCGCGCACTTGAGCGCCGTTTAGTAAACATACCCCATAGTCTTAAAATGGGCCGACACCTTAACGTAAAGAAGATAAAGATCCTGACAACTGAAAAAATCAATAAGTTCATCATTGATGGAGAAGAAATCGAGATAGTTGACAACCGTAGCCTACCTGGATCAACTATCAATAAGGAAACGACGAGCAGTTAAGAAATCTGATGATGTATTGCTCTTGGTAGAATGGCTATGAAGGACCTAGACAAGATTCTCAAGAGTAGAGATGTCTCTATCCATACAAATATTCGACTTGTTCAAGCCACAGTATTTTCAATAATTTCATATGGATGCAAAAGTTGAACAGTGAAGGAGGCGGAGCCAGCTGCCGAGGGAGATGGTCGCTTAGCCCGATAGCTCCCGGCTGAATCCTTTTTGAATCCTGCCCTCCCTCCCTATCTACCATCAGCAAGTTCCTCTCTTGGTGGCTTACTACGGAGGTTGGATTATGGCGGTCAGCAAGCAGACCAGGCTTGAATTCGGAGCTGGTTTAAACCCCAGTGTCAAAAGATCGAAACCCGGCCCTCCGTCCCCTCTTAAGATGGCGTCGACACGTGAAAACCCAGAGGGCCTACAAGAACTTCTCCAAGAGATCAGGGCGGTACGGGAGATGGTTGCTGCGAATGGGGAGGCTTTAGCTGGCGTCCAAACAGATATTCTAGAGCTAAAAGAGCTAAAGGATCAATTGGTGGCGATCTCATCTAGAGTGGAGGAGGTTGAGAACCGCGTGGCCGCTCACGATGAAAAGGTAAAAGCGGTGGCGAAACATGCGAAACGGATTGAGGCCCTTGAGAGAAGCCTGGAGGATCTTAACAATCGGACGCGCCGAAATAACATTCGGGTGCTTGGAATACCGGAAGGCGCTGAAGGTACAAACATGGTCGATTTCATGGAGAAAACGCTTCCTAAAATTCTGCGGCTCAATTTTTCTCCTCCATTTGAAATTGATAGGGCACACAGGGTGCCGTCGCAGGCTAACCCTCATAGCCAATATCCGAGGCCTATTATACTCCGGGTACTCCGATACTCCCAAGTAACACAGATTATGCAGGTGGCCAAGGCTGGATCCCCGCTAAAATTTGAAGAGCACACTGTGGCTATTTTCCCAGACTTCAATAAACCCACTGTGGAGCGGCGCAAGCGGTTTCTTGCTTTGAGGCCTAGGCTTCAGGGTCTTCAGGCTCGATACGGTCTTTTCTTCCCTGCTCGGATGAGGGTCACTCTCTACAATCAAACTCGAACTTTTGAGGATCCATCGGCCCTTCAAGCGTTCCTTGATGAGAAAGAAGCTGAAGTGATGCGGTGAAATCCCCTCTCACTCGGGACTTTTTTCCCGAGCAGGTCTCTTAACTGTTAGGGCTTACAGCTCTAGCTGCCATGCTGTGTTAGAATTTTTGTCTGAGTTTTCTCTCGTCCCCCTTGAGAACTCCCTAGCTCTGCTTTATTGTTTGGAAATCTCTGTGTTTTGATTAAGTGCATACATGCTGGGCAAGAGGGAGGGAATATATGCTGTCGGGTCACATATGTTTCTCTGGGCCTGTTCTTGCCCCAAGGATGTCCAGTGTGGGTAAATTGCATATTGTGGGAGGTGCAAGGTCAGAGGGACACTTTACCTTTCATATGGTTTGTGAATCTAATCAGGATAATGTTATAATCATGATATATATTTACTAAGGGATGGGTTAAATAGAGGGTAAAAACTCAAAACAAAAAAACAAAAAACAAAAAAACAACAACAAAACAACAACAAACAAAACAAACAAAACAAAAAAAACAAACAAAAAAAAAAAAGAGAGGAGGAGGTAGAAGCGGGTATCTCTTTATCTGTTTTTGCTCTTGATAGGGGGGGAGGGGTTTCTAGGGTTCTTTTACCTATTTTCTTTAATGTCAGCGGGGCTGGGCTGGGTGTCTGTTCTGTCCTTCCGGCTCTGGCTCACCCTTTTACTTTTCCTTTGTGGGAGGTGTTTGTCACCTGGGTGTGTTTGGTGTTGTTTGTGGGGTTAAATTGGTTTAGGTTGGACCTTGTAAATATGATTGTGAGTTGTGGAATAATGGATGATGGCTGATATTTCTGGTAAACATACATCGAGACCTCTCAAATTTCTGTCTCTAAACGTGAAGGGCATTCTGAATCCGGCCAAACGGAAAAAAATCCTGCTTTATTGTAAGAAGGAAAGGGCGGATGTCATTCTCCTTCAGGAGACTCATCTCTCGTCTGTTGAAACTATGAAATTGGGAGCAGGGCAATTTATGGTGGTGGGCCATTCTCCTGCTTGGAGGAAAAAAAATGGTGTAGCCACGTTGGTCCTTAAATCCTTGTCACCAGTGATTGAGCATGTCAAATCTGATTCGGAGGGTAGATGGACCAAGTCCTTCATTCAGGTGGGAAGTCAGAAAATAGCTCTTATTAATGTCTATGGTCCCAATCATGAAGATGTGAATTTTTTCCGTACTTTAGATGAGGAGGTACAGGAGTGGGCTGCCTGGGATACAGTTATGGGTGGGGATTTTAACCTCACGTTGGATCCCTTGTTAGATCGGCAACCATGTAGATCCCTAAAACAGTCGAGAGCACACCTTGCTCTACTGTCTATAATTCAGTCTTGTGCGTTATCCGACATTTGGCGACTTCAGCACCCAAAAGATAAAGATTACACCTTTTATTCCATGCCGCACGGTTCGCACTCTCGCATTGATTTCTTTTTAATATCCAAATCTCTGGTTTCCTTGGTCTCACAATCTGAGATATGTAGCACCCACATATCAGATCATGCAGCTGTTACTTTTCATTTACAATTAGATGTGCCTAATAATAGGAGCCCATCATGGTTTTTTCCGAGAGAACTATTAAAAGATTCGGGTTTCATTAAGAC
This sequence comes from Ichthyophis bannanicus, assembly GCA_033557465.1. NCBI lineage: Eukaryota > Metazoa > Chordata > Amphibia > Gymnophiona > Ichthyophiidae > Ichthyophis > Ichthyophis bannanicus. Next base: position 272,832,336 of record CM066038.1, on the reverse strand, counting down.
CATTAAGGCTGCAATTCAGGGATACTTTGAAATAAATCTTCCCCAAGATACATCTGGGTGGGCCTGGTGGGAGGCCTTCAAGGCATCTATGCGTGCTGAGTGCACTAGCTACAAAATTAAGCTTGATAAACAAAGGAAGGCATGTTTAGAGTGTTTAGATGCCCAAATCCATGCGGGGGAGAGACTACTGAGAGATAAGTCTGATCCCTGGATTCTCGTACGACTTCAGAAATTGAGATATCAATATAACTCTATTATCTCATCCGAAGCGGCGAGGATAACATTAGATCAACAGACTAAATACTATATTGAATCAAATAAAGCTGGGTCCCTCCTTGCGCGTACTCTTAGGCCTAGAACTCCCAAAAGAAGAATTGAGGCTTTATCCGATGACAATCAATCGCTGCGCACAAGCTCGGGAGAGATAACCGAGGCGTTCAAGTCCTTTTATGCTCAGTTGTACACCTCCGAAACTCAAGCGGACCCGGACGCCTTCCAAGCTTTGTTTGGGCAAATTCCGCACCCCTCTTTGTCTCCCTCCCAAAAGGAGGGTTTGGAGAACCCCATTAGTTTGGGGGAGATTAGGGAAACATTACTTGGGCAATCTCAAGGGAAGGCTGCTGGCCCGGATGGTTTGCCTTCTGAATTTTATCAGGCTTTTATGATAGAGCTGTTACCTTTTTTGCAACAATATTTTTTGATTTTAAGTGCACAATTGCCGGCCACTGGCTTCTTTAGTGAGGTGACAATTGTTGTATTAGAAAAACCTGGTAGGGATCCTCAGAAAGTGGGAAACTATCGTCCTATATCATTATTAAATGCAGATTATAAATTGTTCGCAGCTATTCTTGCTCGTCGATTAGAGAAGGTTGCCCCTTATATTATACATCCGGATCAGTGTGGTTTCATTGCGGGGAGATCTTCTGCGGATAATGTCCGTCTTCTTTTGAACCTTTTGGCTGTGTCTGAGAGCTCAAACCTCCCTGTGGTTGGTCTCTCAGTTGATGCCGAAAAGGCTTTCGATCGATTAGAATGGGTTTTTTTGCAGCAAGCTATGAAATGGTTTGGGTTTGGAGAAGAGTTTCTGCGTTTTATACAGGTATTGTATGCACATCCCTCAGCTCAAATACTTGCAAACGGGTTATTATCTACCTCTTTTCCATTATTTAGGGGAACACGGCAGGGTTGCCCTCTCTCCCCCCTACTGTTTAATATTGCACTGGAGTCATTGGCCTTACTCCTCAGACACTCGAGTAGGGTTCAAGGTATCCACATTGGGGATAGCCATGTCAAGTTATCTGCTTATGCGGACGATCTACTGTTGTTTGTCCAACCTGAGTCGGTAGGGGAGGTCTTAGGGTTAATAGATTCCTATTCAAGTTTGTCCGGATATAAAATAAATTGGAACAAATCGGTAGCCTTCCCCTTAAATAGACTGACTTTCTCTTCCATGTTGTCTCAGTTTCCATTCCAGTGGGAAGATAAAGCGATAAAATACCTGGGAGTAAAGTATGCCTGCTCCTCGGAAGAAACGTTACAGTTAAATTGTAAAGATATGCTCAAAATGGTCACATCTTTTACCACCAAGTGGTCCCCTCTGCACCTATCTTGGTGGGGCAGGCTTGACTCCCTGAAAATGGTCCTGGTGCCAAAGATAAATTATGTTTTAGAAATGCTGCCTCTGCAATTGCCTATCAAATTTTATCGAAAATTGGAGACTGCTGGTGGATTTCTTATGGCAGGGTAAACCCCCTAGGATTGCGACCTCTAAATTAAAGGCGAGTAAACTTAATGGGAGTATCCAATTTCCTGATTTCCATTGGTACCATATGGCTTTTAAGTTAAAGCAAGGTGTGGAATGGTGGTCCCCTAAGGAGGTTGGGATGAGGCAAACCTGGCTAGATGTGGAGGAACAATTGGGTTCTCCCATTCCTATGGCTCTGTGGATGGGTATGCGATTCGCGGACTCATTCAATCGCCTTCAGATAATTCAGGCCACTCAGGAGGCTTTTCTTTTTGTAGACAGGCAAGTAGGGGTGGGGGGTTGCCTCTCCTTTCATCTACCGCTTTGGCATAATCCAAAGTTTAAAATCGGACAGAGGGTGATTGCATGGAAAGGATGGCTAGATAAAGGACTCTGGATGGTTGGTCAGCTTGTTCATCAGGGTAGATGGAAATCCTTTGAAGATTTGCATTTTGAGTTTGGTTTACCTAGAAGTTGGTATTTCCAATGGCTCCAGCTCAAGCATTGTATTGTACAGAGGGTGGGAGATCCTAGCTTATTGAGTGACAAGTGGGGGTTGGTACAGCTGCTGGAAAGTTGTCACTCTCTGAAGGGTACAGCTTCCAATTTTTATGCCATCATAAGGGATAATGCGGGACACTCTTTGGTAGGATTGGAGAAAACCTGGGAGTCGGACTTGGGCTTATCTATATCTGCCTTGTCCTGGTGCCAACTATGGAGGCAGGTGAATAGAGTGTCGAGATCTGCAGCCCTCTCCCAATCGTTATTTTTTCTAATGCATAGGGCGTATTGTACGCCGGTTAGAGTCACTAAATGGCGTCCCACCACAAACAATAAATGTTGGTCCTGTGCAGGTGGACCCGCCACGTTGAAACATATGTTCTTTGAATGCCCGTTTGTCCAGTGGTTTTGGAGACAGGTCTGGGAGAGGATTCAAAGAGTGCTGTGTTTTCAAGCACCTTTGTTATGGAAGACTGTAATATTACGCTCTACAGTAGATAGAGCAGATATGCCAAAGACAAAGGCCTTTTTGTTTAATTTCATGCTGGCAATTGCTTTGAAACTTATTGTGTCCCATTGGAAGGATTCTTCCATGCTAAATGTATATCAATGGTGGAATCTGATATGTCTTTACGCCAAGTATGAGAAAGCTCATGAGCTGATGCTTCGCCATGGTGGAAAGCACTTTTGTTTTGTTTCATCCATAAACAAATGGAAATACCTGGACGACTATGCTGCAGAGGCGGGATGTTCGGGGGTTTCTTTTTGTTTGTAGACTTTAGAGCCATATCAGTGATGTTGTCTTTTATTTTCTTTCACTTTCTCTCGTTGTCTTTTCTTTTCCTTATTCTGCATAGTCCAACCTAGGGAGGGAGGGGGGGGGGGAGAGAGATTTAGTTTAGTTTAGTTTTTCTTTCTCTCTCCAGGGGTTGCAAGTTTTTATAAGTGACAACTATATCTTTCTTTATGATGCACTGGGTGTTGCTGTTCTGCTCGGATGTTTTTCTGTTCAAATTGTTTTCACTGTACAGTATTACTGTTTGTGGGCTTTGTAGTGGTTAGGTGTGAAAATCAATAAATAAACGTATAAAAAAAAAAAGTTGAACAGTGAAAAAGATAGACAGGAAGAAAATCGATGTCTTTGAATTATGAATACTGTGTATACTATTGACTGCCCGAAGAACAAACCAGTCAGTACTAGAGGAGATCAAACTTAAGCTTTCCTTAGAAGCTCAGATGACAAGACTTCGACTTTCATACTTTGGATACATCATGTGAAGAGAGAGATTGTTAGAGAAAGACATCATGTTTGGCAAGATAGAAGTTCAACTCCTGAGAAAAAGGCCAGGAATGAGATGGATTAATACATTAACAGCAGCTATGGGTGCCACTTTTTACAAATGAGCTGCCTGACAGAAGACCGAACACAGTTTAGGACAACTATCCAGAGGGTCAACTCGACAGCACAGAGAAACAGAGAAGCATGATGACAGAAAAAGACTATATGGCCTATCTAGTCTGTCTTTCCATATTGACTACTATAGTCCCTTTATTCCTTTAGAGATCTTCTGTGTTTGTCTCCTGCTTTATTGATACTGTCCCCGTCTCTACTACCTCCACTGGGAGATTATTGCATGCTTCTACCACTCTTTCCATAAAGAAATATTTCTGTATATTACTTCGGAGTCTACCCCCTTACCCTCATCCTATGTCCCCTTGTTGCAGAGCTTACTTTCAACTGAAAGAGGCTCTCCTATGCATTTATGCAACGGAGGTATTTACACGTCTCTATCATATCTCCTGTATCCCACCTTTCCACTAAAGTATGCACATTGAGATTGTCTGTCCCCATATGGTTTATAACGAAGACCACTGACCATTTTGGTAGCCACCCTCTGCATCGACTCCATCCTGTTTATATCTTTTTGAAGATGTGGTCTCCAGACTTGCACACAATACTCCAAATGAGGTCTCACCAAAGATTTATACCATGACACTATCATCTCCTTTTTCCTGCTGGCCAGTCTTCTCCCTTTGCACCCAAGCATCCTTCTGGCTTTTGCCATCACTTTTTCTAGCTATTTAGCCACTTTAAAATCATCAGAAATAATCACGCCCAGGTACAGCTCTTCTTTCATGGACAGAAGTACTTCACCTCTTATACTGTACTGCTCCCTTAGTTTTTTGCGGCCCAAATGCATAACCCTGCATTTTTTAGCATTAAATCTCAACTGCTGAAATATAAAAAAAAAAAAAAATATATAAAAATAAATAAATAAATAAATATAAAAATAACTGCTCAAATATTCTTCAAGCTTAGCTAGATCCCTCCTCATGTTATCTTTTCCTTCCTGGGTGTCTATTGCAGATTTTGGTGTCATCCACAAAGAAACAAATCTTACCCAACAGCCCTTCCGCAATATCACTAACAAACATGCAGCACAACACTGGTAAAATCCTTCTCCTCAAAGTGAGCTCCATTTACCTGTACGCTTTGTCATCTCTCACTCAACTAATTTCTAACCTAGTCAGTCACTTTAGGGTCCATCCCTAGGGCACTCACTGTTTTTATAGGTCGCCTGTGAAATCTAAGTACACCACAGCTAGGACTTTCCCTCAGTCTCTCTGGTTACCCAGACAAAGAAATCAATCAGATTTGACTGACAAGATCTGCCTCTAGTAAACCTCACTGTGACCTATTAGACTCCAGAAACCTCACTATCCTCTGTTTCAGCAGTGTTTCCATTAATTTACTAATCACAGAGGTCAGACTAACCGGCCTATTTCTCAACCTCATCTTTATTTCCACTTTTGTAAAAAGGGACCACATGTGACTTTCTGCAGTCCTCTTGGACCACTCCCAATTCTAAAGAAGCATTGAAAATGTCAGACAGTGGAGTCACTAGAATTTCCCCAAGTTCCTTCAATACTCTCAGATATATCCCATCTGGCCCCATTGCTTTGTCTACTTTTGGTTTAGCTAGTTCCTCATGAATACAGTATATTGAAAATAATTCAAGATCCCTTTTGATGGGGTCTATAGAATATTACTTGTCTCTTTCCAAAGGGATTATCAACAGTCCCCTTTAAGAGAGTCTGCAGCCCAGAGTTCAGGGCTGGGAGGACATGGCTCACAGGGAGATGTTAGGAACCCAGCAGGCTACAGAAAAGGAAAGAGACCCTTGGAATCAGCATTGCTTCCAAGGCAATCATGCAAAGAGTTCTGAGGTAGGAACTTTAACTGGGGCTGGAGGAAGGTCAAGAAGAATCAGCTTTGTGAAGGTTTAACAAGTCTCCCTGAACTGCTGCCTGTTCCGTGTTTTAAAGAAAATCCCTTCCCATTGCTTGCCACACTACCACATATGGTGGCATCTTGGGGATTTCCTCTAACCATGTGACTGAGAGAAAATCCATGTCCCTCCAGGCTGGACCTCTATAGTAAGCCAGGATTATTTTTTATTTGTTTGTTTGTATGTGCTAAGAGGGTTAGCCTCACCCTAATTAGTGGGCTTGAAGAAGGTATAGTCAATTCCAGACAGGCAGGCTTGTTTTTGGTCACTAGAGGCCACTAAAAGTTTGTTGGAGCTGGAATACTGCAGCATTAACTCAGCTGCAGAAGAGTGAACTGTAATTGTGGTTTGCAACCGAGGAGTGTCAAGCCAAAATGAAGCGGCTCCTCTAGATGCTGGAAGAAGGGCAGTAGCCTCAACAATGTCAGCAGCAATTACAGAATCTTGTTCAGGCACAGAGAGATCTATACAGGAGTTCGCTGGCTCAGTTGACCAAATTACACCCTCCAGCAAAAGAGCGTCTTAAAATGACTGTAGAAGATGAACCAGACCACTTCTTGATAAACTTTGAAAGAACCGTCCACATGGCCTGGTGACTGGAGGTGACATGAACTACTTATTTGGGGAATCTGCTGATAAGCAGCAGTCAGGCTGCCTTCCATGACACCTACCCAGATGGGCGAGTTTTGTATGCAGTTGTCAAGTCCGCCATACTGGAATGGGTTGGCTATACCCCAGAGACATACTGCCAGCAATTCAGAAGAGGTGAGCTGCAGAAAAAATAGAGCCCTTGGAAGCTCTTCTATCAGTTGAAGGATCTCACATGGAAGTAGCTGCAACCAGAGGGAAAGACCGGGCCTGAAATATCCAAGATTGTGCTATTGGAGCAGTTTTTGGAGGGCTTGATGGCCCCAGTGAAACAGTGGATATGCCAGCACCCCAAGCTTACACTGGAGAGTGCACTGGAGATAGCTGAAGGGTATCGTGAAGCCCAGCCAGTGACTGAAGCAGACAGTGAGAAAGGGAAGAAGTCATCTGTTAGCCCAAGAGGACAGAAGGAAAAGTCGGAACGGATGTTCACTCCCATGTTCTGACCCCCAAAGTCACCTCCTAGGCAAGGGCATGGACCCAGTCACAGCCCTTTCACCTGTATTAGGTGTGGAGTCTGGGGACACTTCGCTCAGGAACCCATACCCAAAGAGTTAAAAATTGCAAAGGGTTAAGTGCTATATGAAACAAGGATGTAAGGATAATGGGGTTGGACCAATGAATATCTATCCCCTTTTCTATTTTTTTACTGCAGTGTCTGCCTCTAGGAGCTCTGTCCCCTCCCCAGCCTGTTGAGCCGGTGAGTAGATCTCTAGCATTTGGGAGGTTGTGAGGATTATGAAGTTGGACCAATTAATATCTGTCTCCTTTTCTATTTGATATTGCAGTGTCTGCCCCAGAAGCTCTGTGCATGTGCCACCCCCCCCCCCCCCAAATCCAGTGATTAAATTTCTAGCATTATCTTGGGAATTTGGCGGGATGTGAGCATTGTGATGCTGGATCAATGAATTTCTGTCCCCTTTCCTATTTTTTATTGCAGTGGCTGCCTCTGGGAGCTCTGTGACTGGAACACCCCTAGGCGGTGGGTACAGCTGTAGCATTACTTTGGGAATTTATTATTTTTTTGGGGGGGGGGATGAGAGATCTTGCCAGAGCCAGAAGTCTGACCAATCAATTACTCTCTCATGTTCTATTTAATTGCAGTAGCATGTATCACTGACAGTGAGGCTGCATGGACTCCTTGAATCTGGTGTTCAGCAGGGAGGTCAGCAATACAGAGCTCCCATCACCTCATACCTGAATGTAACTTCCTTAACCGCCTAACTGCTACCCATTATAGGTGGTATATCAAGTAAATAAATAAACTAAATAAATACACCTCATCAGTGGTGACCTGAAGTGACTGAGGCAGGGACACTAGAAGTCTGAGACTTGTGACGCAGTGGCAACTTCAGAAGCCATGGAAACTGATACTGACCCTCTGGTTGGTTCAGGTATTGCAAGAAAAGACAGGGTTTTCCGTTCTCAGCATAACCTACAGGCAACTAATCAGCTCACTTCAGGGGAGGAGAGAACCAGAGCTGTGGATTGGGCACACCCTAGTAGGAGGCGGGCTCCCCAGAGCAGGGGCCCCTTGTTAAGCAGAGAGAGGGAAGATAGTGGTATGAGAAGGAGAAGGAGTAGGACGGTGATGAGAAGGAATGGAGAAGTGAGCACTACAAATAGAATGAGAAGTGAAGGTGGTTTGAATCCACAAGAGAGAAGGCAAAAGGCATTGGGAAGGCAAGAAGCTCTCTTGAATGCAGAACCCTTTGACCCTGCTACAGAAATACTGCCCAGCTGCAACAGAAGGGAAACTGATTCAGAACCAGGATTAAAGCCTAGGTTGTTGGGAGACAGCATTTACCCTTGGAGAGAAAGGCACGCTGGCAAGGCATTTTCTGACAAGCCTCATTTTAAGGTACCTGCTGCACTTAATTCCTTTAACAAGTTTTATAAGCCAGAAAGAGGGAATCCTGATTTTAAAGTACAGGATACTTTCAGGCAATGTGAGAGACGTTGGTTACAGCCTGAAAGCTCTCTAACTAAGCCTAGCTTTTCTCAGCCAGCAGTTCCTGCTTTTAACAAGCAAGCTGACGAGAGGAATTCAGCTAAAACTGTTTACAAGAGAATTAGGCTACACTGATACAGAAGGTCCTACCTTTGAAGCATTCTTTAAGAGCAGAGCTCGTGCAGAGGAACGTGTGATTCCAACACTCACTAACAGAGATAAGTGGGGGAGGGGTAACTCCACCACGGGCACAGAGTGTCTAAACAGGGAGAGCATTGTTTGTTCACCAGAAGCAGATAATTACTTGCCCAAGCAAGGAGAAGGTTCTCCCAGTAGTCCTGCTAGAAGACAGGCAGAACTACTCCTGAATGAATTCAAACAATTTCTAAATAGAAGAGCTGTTTCAGAACAGACTTGCATTCAAGCAGGAAGTAATCCTGAAATAGGAATTCCCACACCGGCTCCAGTTCCCATGATTGATGTTAACCAGCCGATGGACTGCTCGATTGGTCTAATAGATAGAGCTGACAAGAGCCAAGCTTGAATGATTATACCTGATATTTTATTCTGGTTATGTTAACCAAGGATATGTGAAAAGCTTATGAAATGAATACTGTTTGAGCAACTGAAAGGAAAGCTTATTGAAGCACTGAAATAAGCTGGACTGTAACCTGATTGCAAGAGAAAACAATATTATTTCTTACCGGAGTATTTGTAAATATAGCACAGAGAAGACACATGGTGTAATGTGCTTCCTCAGTGGAGATTTGGCTGAAGCACAGTATTGAAAGCCTGTAATTTGTGTTGTTCTTGATTTGGTTATCCTTCTCACCTGTTCCTGTCCACCAAGGAGCGGGGAAAATAAAATCCTTGTAAATATAAATGTCTTGTTCCCGACTTTCATTGGCCCCCCACAACTACTCAAGGCCCATCCCTCCTTAACCCTCAAGGTTAGGGAGTGGGTGCAGGGTGACAGACTCTGCTTACTGCCCTGACCTGAGCTGTGACAGGGTCACATCACCGAGCTGCTACAGGGTCACATAGACATGCTCTCCGATGAGAGTCTGTGCCTTTCCTTGTCCTTGACCCTTTTGCCTGGTAAGTAAATACTCATTTTTTGACCCTTAGTGGAGGCCTGACTATATGATGCTCATTGCTTTTTGACAGTCTGTTCTTTTCTTTTCTTTCTGCAGGCCATCACTACATCACTTTTCTTACCTTCTTGCCAGATTCATCCATCCATCGCTGTTCCACTTTTCTTATTGTTTAGTGTCGTTATTTTATTTTATTTTTAATATTTCAAAAGGTGATCTCTTTTCATATTTGCATAGATGAACAGGAATATATATTTTGGTTGCCTTCCTCTTTTTTGGAAAATGCAATTGTTTGTTGTATTAAATACTTGCTGTTGATCTGGAGTTTTGTCTTATTTTCCATCTGTAAGGGAGCCATGATAGCTCAATTGCTCCCCTATAGCACTAGTCTGCTACTGCTGTACCGTTACGTTTATGCTACAAACCCTATAGTTAAATTAAAAGGGTATACAAAGAGAATCCACAAAAAACTGGAAGAAAGGAAAATTGCCACAAGAAAACTGCAAAAAGCAACAGATGCAAATCTATGATCTTTAATTTCACAGATCAAAGCAAAGAAGTATATGAATGAAAACATTTTGAATCAACTAGGGTCTTCCATGGAGAAAGAAATACAGGAAGGAAGAGGAGACCTAGGTGGGAGTATCAGAAGAAAGGAATACACACAAAAAAAAGAATAGTTGAGAGGGAGATGGAGCTTAGTGCCTGATTTTCAAGGAGGCAGGCTATGTGCCGCTACAACGCATAGCCCTGCCCACTCACCTATAACCCCAGATATTCAATGCCATAGTGACGGCATTGAATATCCAGTTTTGGCTCCCAGAGGAAATCGCCACACAGGTAGCAATATTGCACTGTTACCTGGTTAGCATCCACGGCTACAACTAGACAAGCCAAAAGCTGGCCTAGTTTTAGCCACAGATCGCTAACCGGGTAGCAGTATAATATTGCCGCTACACAGTTAGCGGTACTCCCCTCTCCGCTCCACCCCAGAACATTGAAACAGAAAACGACCACATGGCCTATCTAGTCTGCTTTTTGATATCAACTACAATGGTCCTCTTTTTACCTTTATAGATCCTCTGTGTTTGTCCCATGCTTTTTTGAATTCAGATACTGTCCTCGTGTCCACCACCTCCACTGAGAGACTATTCCATGCATCTACCACTCTTTCGGTAAATAAATATTTTGCATATTTATTCCTGAGTCTATCCTCTTTTGCTCTCATGCCCTCGTAGCAGAGCCTGCCTTCAATTGAAAGAGATACTCCTATGCATTTATGCCATGGAGGTATTTAAATGTCTCTATCATATCGCCCCATCCCATTTTTCCTCTAAAGTATACCTATTAAGATCTTTAAGTCTGTTCTCATATGCTTCATAATAAAGACCATTAACCATTTTCGTAGACATCCTCAGGAACTCCCCTTACACACCCCAATGCTAACTGGATAGCATCGGGACACATAGGGGAGTTAGCAAGTAATGTTCAGTGGCCCTAACCATGTAAGTGTCATTGAATATCCAGGCTTAAGGCATTTACAGGGTTTACAGGGTTGTAAACTGTGTAAATGTCCTTAGAGATCTGGAACTGCAGAAGATGAGATGAATAAAGAACAGATCAACAAATCAACTGAAGAGGAGGAAGAAAGGGAAGAGATAGACTCAGAGGTGGAGGAATTCAAGATCAAACTCCTAGTCCACATGGAAAAGATGAATATGCTGGGTTCCAGGCAAGGGAAAGATTGCTCAAGTTAAATTTAACACCTAAGGTTGTTGTTATTGTTAAGTGTCGTTGAGTCTTAAAAGTTTGATAATTAAGATGAACCAGGCCATAGCCCGTATAAAGGGATCATTTATTGATATCATCAAAATAAATGGAATAAAATATTGTGCAGCTAAAATTGTTACTGCAAGAATACTACCAACTAAAGTACAGGGACAGAAGAAAAAAAGAACAATAACAGTTCCTCCTTGGAAAAAGCGCATCAAAGGAAAAATACAATCATTGCGTGCAGAGGTATCCCTGATACATGGGTATCTAAAAGGATTAAGGGGTATGTTTACTAAACCGTCTTAATGTTACCGGCATTAGTTGCAGTCTTACTGTGATGAATGCCATATAAGGTAGTGGATGTTCCAGTCTTAAGGTAGCATTTCGGGTTATCGCGCGATAAAGTCCGTTATCGCGTGATAGAAGGAGCCGTGGCACGTTAATGCGCGTTAGCCTTAATTAGGCACACTGACCTGTAATCACAGCAACAGAGTTGTAGCACAATGGTTAATACATTGACTGCTGATACAGTGGTCATGAGTTTGATCCCTCAGTGGGCTCAGTTAAAAGACTGTCTGAGGCAGTCCCGTTTCCTGCTTGTAACAGTCAGACACATCGCAACAATTTGCACTGCCAGCCAAAAAAAGCCTCACCCCAGTGCCACAACCTAATGCACCTTTTAGGGAAAATCATAAAGCACCACGTCATCCAAGGCAGGTCATAATATGCCCCAGAGGGCGCCAGGAAAAGTTGGCACCCTCCAAGGCAGCATATAAGGTGCCCCATAAGCTGGCCAAACCTAAGGTGCCGCGAAAGATGCCCCAGGGATGCCAAGGTGACACAGGAGATGGTGCCCAGGGGCACAAAGGTGCTCCAAAGTCACAAGCATGAAATGTATGGCTCAAACACAGATGTAACCATAACACTGCAAAGAGCACCAAGGAAAGGCAATGAACAAGTGATGGAAGGAAGTAGATGACGGAGCTCATGGACCAGACAAATCTGCGTGCAGCCCATGTGGCAGCAGGTAAAGTGGACAAACATATCGGGGGCAGCTGTACCAATGTACAGGGTGATGGTAATGTACAGTGCAACAATGACAGTGTGTGGCAGAGGATGGGGATACGTGTCCACCAGAGGAGGTAGAGGTGGCAGGATAAGTGCAATGACAGGAGGACAGAGGAGAGCAGTGCCATGCAGAGCAGACACAGGAGAGGCAAGCATGAAGAGCCGTAATGCAGAAAAGTGTGCCAGTGCAGGACATGGAGTGGCAGCCTGCACATTAGGGCAGGACACCACACAGCTGGCACACACATAGACAGACAGAAGGATGGATGGCAACAGTGATGAGGGTATAATGTGGCAGCAGCACACATCTGCACAAATATGACTGTTACACGAATGAAACGTAGTTGTGTAGGACAGCCATAAAAAAAAAAGGGGGGAACAGAGAGGAATCAAACCCATGACCTCTGCTATTGAAGTCATTGTATTAACCATTGTGCTACATCATTATGGGAGTTAGCAGACCAATGGATGGCTACAGAAAGAGTGCACGTCACCATAAAACTGTCTGCTGTGGCTACCAGGATAGGATAAAATGAACAGTACCCATAATGCAATTCACATGCAGAACAGCAGTCTACATCTGCTCACCAGATGGGGTATGCACCTCTACAGCAGGTCAGCTTGGTAGGGGGGAATGACCGTGCATGTTACTAGCACAGAGTACCCAAAGGCCATGCCAATGTGTGTGTCCTGTGCTCACCCTGAGGGTGAGGTGGAGTGGCCAGCACCAGGTCCGCAGTACCCAGGTTGGTTGAGGTGGGCTGTGCTGTAGATCTCCATCAGTGCCAGTGTGTGACAGGTATTTGTTGCAGACACCTTTAGGAGGTCTCTGTGTCCATTTGTAATTGACAGTCATGTCTGGCCCTTGTGGACCATGATGCACACAACATAGTGCATATCCACTGTGCTTGCTATGGTCACCTGTTTAGGGAGCAGGGGTGTGTCAGGGCTCACATGGTGACAATGTACTTAGCAAACCGCTCTCTCTGGGTCAGGGTGGGGGAACATCATCTGCCCACAACAGACCTGCACTCTCACCCTTTGCAAGGGGGGCATTGGAGGTACATGAGGACAGGCTGTGAGACCAGCAACCCCAGTTCTGGGGGCGACTGGACAGCTTCTGAAAATCTGCACTTGGGACAGGGCCACTGGCAGATAGGTAGTGGGCCCAGTCAGCTCAGCTGCCCCCCACTATGGTCTGACATTCACCAGCAGAGGGCAGTCAGTGTGTACCTGCTGCACCCTACAAAGTGGTGCAGCCATACAGATGCTAACTGCAGACAGTCTGCTAGCTAGTACATAGTGCATGTTCCTGGAGAAACTGTGTGCACCCAAAACTGGAATGTCAGCACAAACACCACGCAGATATGTCAGTGATTGGGCCCCAGAAAAGAGAACCCATAAATATCACTTGAAAGAAATACTGTACAGCGCTATGGGGGAACCTAGCCATGCCGTGGTCACTGATCAGTCAGGATGAGAGCGACCTCCCAGCATGACATGCTGTGGCCACCCTGTCTGTGCAGGTTGTGGTCAGGCACTACAATGTCCCAGCCATTGCCCTATACCCTGTGCAAATGCATCCTGCCCATGCCACCCTGTCCAGGCCATACCCATAGTACCTTGCTCCTCATTATGCACATTGGCAGGCTAACACTGGAAACAGTGCAAGCAATGTGGGCTCAGTAAGTTGTAGGCAGCCACAACACACTGGATAGACAGATACACACTCCCACGTCTATGTCAGCATTGTGCAAATATAGAGGTTTGTGGCCGCCCTGGCTGCCACACCAGTCCTGGGCACAGTGCGGGCATTGCTATGGTACTCAATACTGTTAGGGTCACTCCCCAGGGTGGTAAACACTGTCAGAATCGATAACTGAATCACATTCCACAGATATCAGAAAGGTTGCTATGATGAATCTCTATCAACAAATTGTGTTTAACTTAGGATTTGTTAGCTGACATTAATCATAGCAACATTTTGATATATGTGGAACGTGTTCCCAAGTTTAGGACGATATTGCTAAGGTATGCAGGTGCTAGTATTGGGAGATGTTGCTCTGCGCAGGGTCCAACAGCCAAGACTCTCCATGAGGCTTTGGATAGCGGAGCCTGTGGGTGGGGGTGTTTATGCCCCTGTTGGCCGCTGTTCTAGGGCAGAGGCTCCCAACTCTGGTCCTGGTGGGCCAAACACTGTTCAGGTTTTCATGCTGTCCCTAATGAATATGCATGAGATACATTTGCATACAATGGGGGCGGCGCATACAAATGCAGCACAGGCATATTTATTAGGGACAGCATGAAACCTGAATAGTGTTTGGCCCTCCAGGACTGCAGTTGGGAAACTCTGCTCTAGGGATTGTACATGTTTATGGTGTCTGTGCTCTGTAGAGTAAGATATAGGCGTTTTAGGTATGTTTATTTTATCTGAAATAAAGGTTCCGTCTTTATTACCATGGATTAGTACTGGGTAAAATATGGGGACAGGGTTGGCAGGAGCCACAGTTGGGACTTAAACTTGTTACCTTCTGCTCCTGAACACACTGGCTGTGTGTACTGCATGCACCACACAATTGCCACAGGGACAGATCATTCCCTGGGGATACCATGACTGTTCATCAGACAGACCCTGTCTGTTGCAGTGCATGGCACCCACCTAAACAGGGTTGGCCATGGTCTGCTGTGGGCAGATGCCACTGCCCCTTCTGCCACCAGCACCCCTCCGCCACCATGCTGCCATGCCATTATGCTGGTGGTGCTGGTGGTACGCAGTCCCAGGCCATCCAGTGTGCCAGTAGGCAGCTGCCTATGGTGTGGGTTCTCGGGTAGGAGTGCCTACATGGACATGCGCGCTTCCCCCCGGCACCGCCTGCCAATGTTATGTGCCCTTGGGGGTACCTGCTGGGTAATATCCCCTATGACACTGTGGGACACACACTCGTGCCCATGTTGGACCCTCGTCAGTTGCTGTCTTGCTGCTTTGCAGTTTCGGCATGCCTATGTGCCACCTAGGCATCTGCCTAGTCCGCACTGTGCCCCAGCTGGACCACAGCATGTGCCGCCTGCAGCCCCCTGTATCCCATTTACAGCATCAGTACAGTTGTCCTTTCCTACATGCCCATTCTGCTGTTGCTGCACATGTGCACGCCATAACAAACCTGTCCAATCTAAACGACAGAAACTCTGATCAGCGCTATTTCAATGTGGGATCATTCACTTTGTAGGGGGACAGAGCATAGACCCTTCCAAACATGATATCTTAATTTTTACACTTTGTCAGTAGTGTTGCTTTATGTTTATCATTAATATCACTATTGGCCAGCTTGGTTATTGGGATTTTAAATGTGGTTCTGGTGATTTTATATGTTTATTTGCCTTTTTGGTTTTCTGGGTTTCCCTGCCTTTGCTGCACATTGCTGACTTAAATGGTTTCTCTTTCCTGCAAATGTGCCTAACGCGAGGGTTTCACTGGTGTTAGTTTTCAGACCCGGATTTCACAGCGTTAGTGCGCCTGAAGCCTCTCCCCGCCCACTCTCCGCCCATTGACCCCCTTCTCTCCGCCCTCTGGGAAGCTTTACTCCACCCTTCAGACCCGGATTTCACAGCGTTAGTGTGCCTTAACGCCATCGCGCGATAAGTGACATTATCATGTGGTAATGTTACGCGTGATAGCGTCACTTATTGTGCAATAATACCACTGCTTCGACATTAAGATGGTTTAGTAAACATACCCCTAATATCATCAAAGATGTTGAGGAAGATCCAAAACATCAAGCTGAAGCACGCTGCATTAACAGAAGATCTGAAATTTATATGTTCCAACAATAAATTGAAAGTAGCAGCAGAAGCTCAAAAACTCTGAAAATATGAAGAAAACAGAAAAGAAAGAAATCAAAATAAACTCTTTAGAGAGAACCTAAAATAGTTCTACAGGGAACTGGGAAAGAACATTAATATGATAGAAACATCACCAACCAAAGCTGAAAGAGAAACCTTCTGGAAAAGCCTATATGAGCTATGTGAGGACCCCATAGAGCACAATCAAGAAGTCAAATGGTTATCCTGCATACAGGAACATTTAGAAAAATCAAACCTCAAACCTATGGAGTGATCTATAGTAACAACAAAAGAGCTGGAAAGCAGGTTAACATGAGCCCCAAACTGGAAAAGCCCTGGCCCAGATGAAGTGACCTACTTTTGGCTTGAACAGTTAACATCACTCCACCAAGATCTGACAAACTGCAAAAACCAATTGATCAAGCAGCCAAACTTAAAACTGCAATGGCTTATAACAGGAAGAACATTTCTCCTTCCAAAGCAGGACCCAAGTAACATTCCCAAAAAACACAGACCAATAACTTGTCTACCTATAATCTATAAGCTGTTCACTATAATAGATGCAGACACAGAATGTATGATTACACTGAATCCAATAACATCATGACAACAGAATAAAACAGCAATAAGAGGAGAGCATATGGAACCAAAGACCAGCTAATGTTAAATAAGGTCATCATGGCCAGCGCTTAGAAAAGCAGAAATCTCAGTATAGTATGGATTGATTATAAGAAAGCTTTTGACAGCCTCCCACACTCTTGGATAATAAATTGCCCTGAGATGTATAAGATAAATCCTGGTTTGATAGAGTATATTAAGTTGAGCATGACAATGTGGCAAACCACCCTATTTTTTTGAAATATGAAAATAGCCAGTACATCATTCCTAATAGCAAGATCCAACAAGGAATATTTTAGGGAGATTCCTTGTCACCACTTCTGTTTTGTATGGTGCTTAATCCAATGAGTACTCTCATCAACTCTTTGGGATATGGATTTAGCCTGAATCCTAAAGAAGGTAACAACCCAGAGGTAACATCCCATTTACAATTTGTAGACAACCTGAAGCTGTAAAGTTCCAGTGACTAACAATTAGTAGAGTAACTCCATGTAGTGAAAAGCTTTTCTGATGACATCAGGATGACCTTTGGTCCTGAAAAATGCGCTAAGTCATCTTTCTTTAGAGGAAAATTGAGCAAAATGGAAAACATCCGCTAGATGAGGGCTATGTCAACAAAGGTTTATATAAATATCTTGGAGTAGGGAAAGGAATGACACTCAAGCAGAAATTACCAAGAGAAAAGATCACTAAAAAATACTATAGAATGGCCTATTAAAGATTTAGAAAAACTGAATGTGCAAACTCATGCTCATGAAATAATTTACAATAATCAGTGTATGCCAAGACAGTACATTTCTAGAGGTGAAGGAGGGCTCGGCCTCGTAGAGATTTATTACACCTACAGAGCTACTATAATAGGCCTTCAGGCCTACTCAACAGCATCATCAGATCCAAATACGCAAAATGTGCTGAAATATGAAAGTAAATGATCAGAATCTGTTGCTATTATCAAACTTGAACAAGTGTTCTGATGACTAGAAGGAATGAGTGAGAATCCACAAGCACACACAGGAAATGAAGCAACAGAATTTGCAAAACAAGAGAAAAATCTCTTTAAAGAATTAGATCAGTAAATGAGGATAAACAAGTGCAAGTGCACAAATAAAATGGAAATACAAAGTGTTACGCCAGGAGCCCTTTGTTGATCAAGAATGGACACAATCCTGGAACAAATGATGACCGCAGTGCCCAATCCTGAAGCACAGGAACAGATAAATGTCCAGCAAACGTTCCCTAGAGTTCCAGGATTGTTCAATCCAAGGCTTCAATTGTCAGCTAAGTATACATATTAATTGATGATAAAAATTGTTTTGCACTGCTTAGCTATTTGGCCTTTGGGCACAACACTTTTAGAATAAAAAGGAGTTGCTTATTTTTCAGAGGGTCTTCGCTGCACAACAATCATTCCAATATTCATACAGTCTTATTTTCAGCTCTTTTGGTTTTTGATCAGATCTTTTTGATTAATTAGCTCAGTGGTCTTGAGCACGAGGGATTTTTAGTTGAATATATTGAATACCTTGATATTGTTTTACAATTATGCTTCATACATATATTAACACTATATATGGTTTTTACCATATCGATTAGGAAAATTCTGGCAGATCTCTGTATATACAGACGGATGTTTGAGATGGTGCTCACCATGATGATCCTATAAATCTGACAGTGGGTGCCCTGTTTTTTTTTTTTTTAATATTTATTTTAATAGTTATCTCACATCTACAGTAACAAAAGAAAAATACAGTTGCAATAACATTCATGAAATACATAGGTGGAAACTTTACCAAACCGCAGATACATGTCACATAATCCAAGCCTGTCCTATGTACCTCAAATCATATACATATAAATATAAAGAAATCTTATAAACCCCTACTAAACCCGCCCACCCTATACTCTTCCCTCCCAAAAGTCAGCCAACTAGGGAGAAGACAGGGAAAATTTCAAAATATCAAAATAACATTCCCTTCCCGCCCCTCCCCCTCCCCGACGCGTCACAGACATTTCTTTTAAGCTACATATTTATCTAGTACAGACCATTTTGAGAGCTGGGGTCTTCCTCCTCTTACATCAGATACTCTATCCGAGGCTTTTTCATATTTGGCATACAAACAGATCTGATTCCACCACTCTAAAAAATTGGGCTTGTTTGGATTTTTCCAGTGGGAAAGTATCAACTTTAAAGCTACCATAAGCATGAAATTTAAAAGAAAATGATTGCTTTTATCTAGATCCAGGATTTTTGCCACATTCCGAAATGCTATTATCTGCCAGGATAAAACCGCTTGGAAATTTAAAATCTCCTGAATTTTAGCCCATATTCTGATCCAAAAATTCTGAATGTGAGGGCAATCCATCATCATATGTCTCAGTGTACCCACTTCAGCATTACAGGTCCAACAGAAATTGCTCTCATTTCTATTTCATTTACTTAATCTGTTACGGGTAAAAAACGCCCTATGTGCAAGGAAAAACATAGACTGCCTGAGAGCCGCGGATTTTGAGGCTCGAACCGAGGACTCCCAAATTTTTTTTCCACTCCAACTGTGACAAATTAGCCTCTGTCTCTTCTTCCCATACACATCTTAGTCTTCTAGTTGATGCTGTAAAATGCTCCATAAATAAGGCGTAAAAGCTGGAGGCAACACCATTTTTGGAGTTGAGTTCTTCCACAACTTTTAGTAGCCCCCAGGAGCTGAAGATATCTGCAGGGATCGGCAAAGCCTTCCCGAGACAATGACGCAGTTGTAGCCATTGGAAAAAACATGTGGGCGGCAGATTGAATTCCTGCTGAACATTAGTAAAAGACTTCCAACCAGAACCCTCCATTAGATGGCCAATCTTCCAAATTCCCTTCTTCTGTCAGATCTTCCATGCATATGGCTCCTTATTAAGCCGAAAAGCAGGATTGTACCATATCGGCATTAGACACGACGGGGGGGTTCTCTTTTCAATGACTGTCAGAAAGGACCGAAATGCTTGCTGCATGGATATAATTACATTCCCAGCTTTAGAGGACTTCAGGTGTAGCATTCCAATAAGTAAATGGGTTGGACAGGGTGCCACAGTCTGTTCTTCCTGTTTGAGCCATGTCGGCAAATACTCCGCTTCATCTTTCAAAGCCCATAACGAGCCTTGTTTCAGAAGGAAGGATCTATGATACCATAGAAAATCTGGAAAGTGTATCCCACCATATGACTTAGCAGCTTTCAGCTTCCTGAGTGCGATCTGGGGGGTTTTCCCTTCCCAAAGAAAAGTGCTTAATATCCGCTCTAAGTTCCTATATACCATAGGAGGTAGCAAGACTGGCAGCATACTCAGGATATAATTTATTTTAGGCACCAACGTCATTTTAATAGCTTCCACTCGGCCCCACCAAGTAAGGTGTAACGGGGACCATGTCCGAGTGTATGACCGTGCTATGTCCAGTACCTTATCTGAATTTATCCATACAGTTTCATCCAGAGGGGCAGAATACATTACCCCAAGATACTTCACTGAGGTAGCTTCCCATTGAAAGGGAAAATTTTCCACCATTGAGGCATTTGCTCTTTTGTTTATGGGGAAGGCCACCGACTTCATCCAGTTCACTTTGTAGCCCGACAGTTGTGAGTACTGTGAGATCAGATGAACCCCTGCCACCATCAGCAGCTCTCCCCAGTCGGGGGATAGAGCCTCCGGCAGCAGGGAACAGCTCCTGCAACTTCGTCCAATCGGGACTGCCTGCACGGACATAAAAGTTCGCGCCATCGGGCGCGTGGTCCAGTGAACCCCTGCCACCATCAGCAGCTCTCCCCAGTCGGGGGATAGAGCCTCCGGCAGCAGGGAACAGCTCCTGCAACTTCGTCCAATCGGGACTGCCTGCACGGACATAAAAGTTCGCGCCATTGGGCGCGTGGTCCAGTGAACCCCTGCCACCATCAGCAGCTCTCCCCAGTCGGGGGATAGAGCCTCCGGCAGCAGGGAACAGCTCCTGCAACTTCGTCCAATCGGGACTGCCTGCACGGACATAAAAGTTCGCGCCATCGTGCGCGTGGTCCAGTGAACCCCTGCCACCATCAGCAGCTCTCCCCAGTCGGGGGATAGAGCCTCCGGCAGCAGGGAACAGCTCCTGCAACTTCGTCCAATCGGGACTGCCTGCACAGACATAAAAGTTTGCGCCATCGGGCTCGTGGTCCAGTGAACCCCTGCCACCATCAGCAGCTCTCCCCAGTCGGGGGATAGAGCCTCCGGCAGCAGGGAACAGCTCCTGCAACTTCGTCCAATCGGGACTGCCTGCACGGACATAAAGGTTCGCGCCATCGGGCGCGTGGTCCAGTGAACCCTGCCACCATCAGCAGCTCTCCCCAGTCGGGGGATAGAGCCTCCGGCAGCAGGGAACAGCTCCTGCAACTTCGTCCAATCGGGACTGCCTGCACGGACATAAAAGTTCGCGCCATCGGGCGCGTGGTCCGGTGAACCCCTGCCACCATCAGCAGCTCTCCCCAGTCGGGGGATAGAGCCTCTGGCAGCAGGGAACAGCTCCTGCAACTTCGTCCAATCGGGACTGCCTGCACGGACATAAAAGTTCGCGCCATTGGGCGCGTGGTCCAGTGAACCCCTGCCACCATCAGCAGCTCTCCCCAGTCGGGGGATAGAGCCTCCGGCAGCAGGGAACAGCTCCTGCAACTTCGTCCAATCGGGACTGCCTGCACGGACATAAAAGTTCGCGCCATCGGGCGCGTGGTCCAGTGAACCCCTGCCACCATCAGCAGCTCTTCCCAGTCAGGGGATAGAGCCTCCAGCAGCAGGGAACAGCTCCTGCAACTTCGTCCAATCGGGACTGCCTGCACGGACATAAAAGTTCGCGCCATCGGGCCTGAGGGCCTCGCCAGAGGGCCCTTTGGCGTGGCCCTTAGGCGGAGGCCCTGGTGGAGGCCTATAGTTAAAACAGATCTGACAACCGGGTAACCATCTCACCGTTACAGAAAACGCTGTGAGTATGAATAGACATATACACCTTATAGCCCAGACTGTAAGACTATGCTTGTAACAAAGTAACCTTGATGTGACATACCTTAGTGCAGTGAGACATGTGCTCTAAGGCCGCATTATTTAAGAGTGTAACCATTGTTGTTGAGTCTCATGATATAGTGAAACAATACTGTCTTTACCTATGTATGCAATTTAGGAATGCTGCAGTGAGTTAAAATGCACAGTTAAAGCATTTTTAGTACCTTACTACTTATAACCTCTTCAGTAACGCTAAGTTAGATTGAATCGGGTAACATTGAATGTCAGTAAAAAGTGTTGCTATCCTCCCTGTAGCGTACACTACCATTCTAAAACTAGCTCACCCACATAGCAGCATATCATACCTCTAAGTCTCTCCCAACAGCTTTCTACAGCTCACATTCATACGCACTCACTCACCAATACCCACCATGATGGCTATACTCATACCACTGACCATTCTATTTCTCACTTCTGGATTCCCCAGTCATGCACTCAATACATGTGCCACACATATCCCAATCCTCACTAGTATAGTAGGAGATGGTCAGAGAATCACTACCAAACTGCTCATAACACCCCCAAGACAATTTACCCAACACCTATTATACATTCCTTTACAAAATATTAAAAAAACCCAACTGTGCAAGAATCAGCAACAACAGTTATGAAATGTGCACTCATAAATACTAGATCTACACGCCAAAAATGGCCAGCAATCCACCGACCTTATAACATCCTATAACCTTGATGTGTTAATTATCACTGAGACTTGGCTATCAGACTGTGATAATGTGATCATCAATCAAATGACCCCAACAGGATTTTCGCCATACACTTGCCACAGAGCTAAACAAAAAGGAGGAGGGGTCCTCATCCTTGCAAAAACAGAACTCAAATTTAAATTAGTTGATGCATCCACCTCAGAGCACCTTGACATTATTACAGTATCAAACAACCAATGTACAATCAATGCACTATACAGAGCCCCAACACCTTCCTCTGATGACCTACCAACAATCATCAATCTCGCATGCAACTCAAAGAACTCACGATCCTCAAACTGGCTAATGGGGACTTCAATCTCCCCTCACTGCCTGAAGCACAAGCACGAACCTTCCTCGAAGCGCTGTATGACCTTGACTACAAGCAACTAGTGAACTCCCCAACGCATGAAAAAGGCGGTACCCTTGACCTTATTTTTGCATCCCAGTCTATAGTCAACACCTCTTAGCACTAAATTTGAGAGACTGAGATCATACTCCCATATCCTGACTTACAAGTGAGGTTCAGGACTGTTATGATATGCACAAAACTAACCTACCATGGAGAAAGTACCCACCGAAGAAGCACTACTTCTACTACTAATCATTTGTATAGTGCTGTACACAGACAATGTAAGAGACAGCACCTGCTAGCTTACAATCTAGTGAAGACAGACACCAACTGGGGACTAGATTATACATAGGGAATGGTAAGGGAACACATAAGAAGTGAATAGGAGACAAAGCAGAATCAGGATCCCAAAAGCAACCTGGAAGAGGTGAGTTTTTAGCCTGGCTTTGATGAGGTCCAAGACGGAGCCTGATGTACTGATTCAGGTAGTTTGTTCTAGACATAAGGAGCAGCAAGGTGGAAAGATCAAAGTCTGGAGTTCGCAGTGGAAGACAAAGGCACAGAAAAAAATGGAATTCCCGAGGAGGGAGAGATAAGTGAGGAAAGATAGCAGCAGGTCAGAAGGAGAAGTTTGAATTGGATGAAGAAATGGATAGTGAGCCAATGAAGTGACTTGAAAATAGGAGTTATATGCACATAGCAACAATGGCAGAAGACTGGCTGTGCAGCTGAGTTTGAACAGATTGAAGTAGGAGAGATGATTTAGAGGGAGACCAGTAAGGAGGAAGTTGCAATAGTCTAGTCGGGAGGTGACTAAAGAGTGGGTAAGGGTCTTAGTAGTGTGTTTAGAAAGGAAGGGGGAAATTCTGCTGATGTTATAGAAAAGTAAATGACAGGTTTTATCTGTGTGAGAGGAAGGGGAGAAGTCAAAGATGACCCCCATGGTTGCGAGTTGAAGACAAGGGGAATAGTTATGTGTTATTCAAGGAAATGGAGAAAGGGAGAAGGTGGTTTAGTAGGAAAAGATAGAAGATTGGTTTTGGTCATGCTCAATTTCAGATGGTGGCAGGACATTCATGCAGCAATGTCAGATAAACAGGCAGAGATACAGG